>PVKZ01000118.1:895103-1439058 GCA_004027375.1 Macroglossus sobrinus | reverse complement strand
AATGCTTAGTCAAGGTCAGCCAACATACTTAGATCTAAAAATGAAATTCTATACAATTACTTTGCCCTATTCTCTCCTGCTCTTGTTCCCTTGACCTTAAAGCATTTAGAAGGAATGAGTACTTCAAAGAGAAGGAGTACCTCAGTCTGATTATTCTGATGTCTAAATTCTGCCTTCTTTTCCACATTTGTTCTTAACTATTTAATTCCTCATCTAGGAATCAAATCCCCATAGCTATACTTAACGATTAACCATTTCTACTGCAAAAAAGTATTGCAACCTATAGGCATATGAGTCCTCTTAAAATATTTAGTTCCTCATTAGAATACCATTTTATGTGCAAGAGATTTTATTCCTGAGGTACCGAAGGTTAGGTGAGAAAAATATTGCCAGGTTCATAACAAATCAAGTTTCTATGTGAAAAGCTTAAAAATAATAGCAAAAATGCATATAGCTAAAATTTGGTTTTAAAAATCATAATCTTACTGGTCTTTGGAATAGCACCTAATTTAGACAATATAGTTCAAACAATCATATCTTTTTTAAAAAACTGCAAATAGCTTTACTTCTTTTATAATAAAGTATTAATTTGCTATATATCTAAAGGTATATATAAAAATAAAAAATATCAAAAATTACTAGAAGTCTTAACTAAAAATAACATTTAGATGTACAGTGTTTCAGAACTTTTTATGTGATCATATCCATCAATATGTTTTATTAAAGAGTAGGTCATGTTATATGATCCATCTTTCTTATTCAGCTATTTTATTACAGCTATATTACAGCTATTTTCCAGGTCAATAAGTATAAATTTTGCAACAACACTTTCAATTGTCACAAACCAGTAAGTAGACCTATCACAATATAATTAATTAATCTTTTTGTTAGATATATAAATTGATTCCGATACTTTGCTATTAAAATATACATCTTTACATATTTACTTTTGTGGTCATTGACTATTTTATTTTAAAAAGACTTAGGGTAACTTTTTAATCATTAAACAATAGAAACAACTTTCTAATCTAGGAAGCCAATCTACTCAGAAATAATTTTTTTAGGAAAAATATTTTTAGATAATAAAAAGCCAGAATTTGGAGGATTTTAATTTAACATTATCCAATATTTACTCTCAATTAGGTCTCTCAAAGAAACATGGTCTATTTAAAGGCAACTTAGTACATTAGGTGTACAATAAATATAAAGCACCTTATACACAAACTTCTTTTACTTCCATTAAATTATGCTTTTTCTTAAAAAAAATTAAACTGATTTTAAAGAGCAGTAAATCAACTGCATTTATATCTAATAATGTCAGCCTCCCTGAGGTAAATGTATCACAACACATTATATTCTTAACATATTTTCTACTCCTCCGAGTCCGTTCATATGTATTTGTACATTCAATACTGAACTATTAAGTGCTTTCTAGTACCCATGAAGTAATTACAACACATAATTATCCTCATTTTACACATGAAGAAACTGATTCAAAGAGGTTAAGTGATTTGGCCATAAACACACATTTATTAACAGAACCAATATAAGAACAACACATTTTAACATCAACCTCCTAAATCCAAGTGCTTTTGTCATAGGGCAAGGATGAAGATGTGTGTTGGGGCAGGCAGGGAGGATACAATAAAATAAAAAAAACAGATTAAAAAAAAATGGAAAATACACCAAAAACCTGGAAAGTCTTTAAACTAGAAAAGAAAGCCATGAACAAACATGGCAAAGTAATCCATAGAAGAATATATTACTCACTTACACCTAGAATCAAAGATGAGACCTTAGATATCATCAAGTCCAGCCTTACATAGATGAAGGACTAGCTTAAATGTCATCTATTTAAAGATGCTTTCCTTGACCACATTCTTCAATAGTCTCTCCTGTAATAGCACTTGTATAGGGTACTCAGTAAATATATTCAGAATAGATGAATGGGAAGACAGCCAGTTGATATAAGAAAATGAATTCTGTTCAGGGAAACAAAACGATTTCTCTTATTAGGTGAACACAACAAAATACCACTCCGAAATCTTAATGAATACCCAATTTTCAGTACAGCAATTTCATTACATAAGAAACTAAGTTTTATAAGTTATAAATTGTTGGCTTCATGACCTAGTGCAAATAGTAACTATATTTTAAAGGAGCTTCCCTTAAGATGAAATATTACAACTCCATTATCAAATAAAACAATATCCTTTTTGAGACCAGTCTAGACAGACACGATCTGCTGGAGTCTGAAATATTTTTCTTTTATAATCATGAACAGACATGGAGCAACAACATTTAAGGCATTAAATTGTAGCCACATAAGGAATTTATTATTAAAGGGGTTTTGTTCAACGTGAATTACAGTTGACATGTCTGTATGGAAAACATATAAAACCTATGGTATAAATTAAGTTTTGATACTGTACTGTGCTCATATCTGTTCTTTTTTGTATATGTGCTCAAAACCATCCCTGCTAATAATGTGTTTCTTTTCCCTTTGAAATATCACTGCAATGTTTTCTAAAATATTTTGCAATTTGATGTCATGATTCTTATTTTCCACCCAAAGACTACCAGAAATACAAGAAATATTTTAATAGTCTTAGAAAAGCTAAAATTAAATCTGTTACTTGCTCATCCATAATCTTTGCTCAGAACTCTAAAGTTTTAATCTGAGAAGAAAATACCTTTGAGGGAGAAAAAAACTACTTTTAGATCTTAGCTGCATGTTGGAGAGCAAGAGAAAGGGCAGATGAAAGAGACTCATCTTTTCAGAATATAAACATGATTCATTTCATAACTATAGGCAGCCAAACTCAGCTACAATAGTTTAAAAAAGAAAGAAAGAAAGAAAGAAAGAAAGAAAGAAAGAAAGAAAGAAAGAAAGAAAGAAAGAAAGAAAGAAAGAAAGAAAAAGAAAGAAAGAAAGAAAGAAAGAAAGAAAGAAAGAAAGAAAGAAAGAAAGAAAGAAAGAAAGAAAGAAAGAAAGAAAGAAAGAAAGAAAGAAAGAAAGGATTAGCTGTGTCTCAGTAGAACAATTTCAAGTATAAAGATCCAGAGGAAACGTTACCTAATTTCACTTTAATCTGCTCTCTTAATTTCCTGACCAGCCCTTTGGAAATTGTTTACTGCATAATCACTAAGCCTTACATCTGAGAATTTGCCCAGCAGGTATAAATTCTTGGCTGTCTTCACTCAGAAGATTAGGCTATTATTATGTCTTCTATAGGTTTGAAGGTTTATCTGTCTCCTCCTGAAGGGTCCCTCCTAAAATTTGTATTGCTTGGCCTAATATGAATAATAGCATTGTTTACTTTTAGAGTGCAATAGAGCTTATGATACACTTTTACATGTATTAATTTCTTTGATCCTCAACAGCCTTTGCTGATATACAAGATAGATATTATTATCCCATATTTATAAGAGAGTTAGATATCAGGAAGGTGAAGTAAACTGTCCTGAACACAGCTGGAAAGCTGTGCCTTAGACTAAAATTATGATTTTGAGAATCGTTTTCAAACATGCTTTCCACTACATCCTTGTGATTTTAGATTCAACCTTCTAGTCAATTCTATGCCAAAATGTTGACTATATCTAAGTAACTGAAACTCTGATCAAAAAATAGAATTTCTAGTAAATATAAATATTCCACAAAGTAATGAGAAGGGGAAAATACAACCAACATTGGTGAGTGTTTACCTGGATCATGCCCTTTGCTAGGTTCTTCATATGACATCCATCAAGGTAAAGCAATATCAATCATTTCTTGAAGTACTTTCATCTATGTACTATTTTAAGATTCACATACATGACTCTGATCCCTATAACTAGGTCAGGCCTGTGTTGCCATCCACAAAGTGTGGAACTTGAGGCTCAAGAGGTTAAATGACTTATTTTCCCCAAATTACACATCTACACTATGGCACAGTCAAAAACTGAAATCAGGTCACTGGCCCTAGTAATGTTTCAGGGAATGTACATATTCTGAACTCCATCCATAGGCTGCCAGAAACTATCAAAAAACACTTGCTGAAATTCCAGCCATTATTTTTTTTAAATAAATAAACAAAGCCTGGGGTATTTCTTTTCTAACAACTACAATAAGAAAGAAACAAAAATTTAAATTTGATTAGTACTTCAAAGTTTCCAGTTTCTTTCACAATCATTAGTCATTTGATTCTCACAACAATATCTTATGTATGTTGGGTATACCTATTTTATAAACGAGTACACTATAATTTAAGAAAGTTAAGTAATCAATCTAAGATTCCATAGTTAAAATCATTTAGAAAAAAAAAATAATTTGAATGCAGGTTTTTTCCTAAATTTTTGCTGTCATCTTACAAATGTCCCAGCTTTCAAAAAATAAAAAATAACAAGGGGAAGACCATCTAAATAAGGAAGATAGGCAAACCTATATAAAATGAAGCTCAGTTACACATTATCAAATTAACTAAAATGAATTATAAATGAACAGTGGGGATTCCACAGTTTATAATACGAAATGATTATTTAAACACACCTGTGAAATCCCAGTGCAAAACAAAGTACTTTCATAATCTAGAGAGTCAAAAACAGAGAATAAATGAAATCAAAATCTGTAAAATCATGATTAGTGGGAATACATATTTGCTAAACCCATATGTAGCAGAACTGGGTGTTATTCTTTAAAGTTTAAAATAGGTAAATTTATAACAAACAAAAAATATATCCTTAATACTGCAATCATTATATATATGAACCTAAGATGTATGGATTGAAAACACTAATGTCTTAAAAACATCTAGGTTTATATTGACGTGAGTTTAATGGAGGTTAGTCAAGGAAGTTCTGGAGTTACAATGGGAAAAGAGCCCTCTTTATTATAGACAGCAGCATTTTGAATATACTAAGGAAAATATTTTTCTTTTCTGCCCAGCAGCATGACAATTTAAATAGATAGGTTTGCTGAATAGGATAATCAACTTTCTTTGTCTAACAGCCTTTGCTCTCAGGTACCTACCCCTTATTTCACCAGAATAAATCCTCTCTTTCTGCTTTTAGCCTACAGTCTTATATCATGAACTCTGATACAATGCAAGTTCTTCGATCTTAATTTTCTACTTCTATTTTTAAGAGAACAAATAGATTCAACGGGTCTTCCCTGAGGCAAAACAACATCACTTTTATTTTAGATATGTAACTAACCAAATGACCAGTCTGATCTGTCTTGACATGGTTCACACCCAAGGGCCTGTAGGAATCAGGCAATTTATGTCCATGAATCAAGCAGGCTAGAGCAAAGCAATGAGAATTAGTGAGAGCTAGGTAAACTACAACATCCATGCATCCTCTAAAGTTATCTAATTCAAATTTATAAAGTATCCTGAGGGACAGACTGAAAACTAGAGAGATCATACAGGACATTCTAAGATTCCTGGGGAAAACAGGAGAATTAGAGGCCTAGTGCTTCCCTTGAGATAATACAGAAAAAGGACAGTAAACTCCTTATCAACATGAACTAGTGTATGCACATGCTATCAGAATAGAAGTAAATACCCTTCAGCTACCACAAGTATTCAGATGCTCTTAGAAACTTAGTTATTAATAAAAGGTACTTTTTTGTTGTTGCAGAATAAAGCATTTTTGTCAGGCATAAAAAAATATTATGATAAGCCATTCAAAATTGATAAAGGCAAGATTCCTACCCTCAGATAAACTTACAGTGTAATGGAGGAGTTAGTTATCTGATAACAGGAAGTGAAGTGCAGGTTTAAATAGTACAGCAGGCTATACTGACAACAAAGAATATTTACTTTGTTTCAGGTCTATGGACAATCTGTTCTGTCTAGAAACAGTATAGCAGGTTGCCTCTATCCTCTATAAAGTTTCAGGCTAAAAGTGCCCTCAGTTACAATTCTAGACCACTGTTTTCCAGAAAGAAAAATGAAGCCCCATAAAAGAAAGAGACTTCCCAAAGTCACAAAACTAGTCAGTGGCAAAGCCAGGGACAGATTTCTAAGTGTCCATCTAGTGTTCTTTATGGACCAGCACTCTAGTTCTGATAACCAAAAAAAATCTACAGAGAAGACACATGATGAACACTAAATATGTTATTTTTTAAATTAGTCATTCTGATAAGTATAGTCATTCATTCAACACATTTACTGAGGAGTTCTAGACTAGATACTAAGGGTACAAGTTGCTAAATACAGCATAAACAGTTCTGCCCTTGAGTGTCATGGGGAATTAGATGTTTGCAATATGGGGCCAACATAGTTTTAAAAGCATAACATATTCTTTTTTCTTGCCTTTCACTAATGAGGTACAATTTGAAACCCCTCAATTTCATACTGGAGATGGCAGTCACTCCCATGGTTTACGTAATAATGTTAACGTCTATCACTTTTATATTGGTTCATTAAATTGTTGGGAATTCTTCATATTGAAAGTAGAAAAAACTACTTATGCCAGGACTCTGTCATCAAATATATATCAGACTTCCATACTTTAGCTAACATTGTCTTGCCAAAGCTGTTCAAATTGCAGCAGCTTCTTCCTCTAATACTGCTACATATGCACTTTAAGGTTTCTTAATTCTGTGCTCATTTATTATGTTGCATGTAGATTCACCTTTTAGTAAAAGACAAAGGTCATTTTAGCATCCTTTACTATAACCAAGATTGTGAAGACAATATTTATTGAAAAAGTCAGAATTTTCACAATTTTTTAAACTATTAATATTATGTCAATTTCTCTTAAAATGACATTCTTTATGCCTAGGAACAGATATAATTGTGGGAGAAAATGTTTTTTAAATATCTATTAAAATATACTAGGTATATAACAAAGTGCCATTAAGACTTGTACCATAAATTCCATTTGAGGGGACAGATGTTAGTTAACAAAGTATTTGTTAAAACCTCTAAATGTTTTTATAATATGCAACTGCAAATTGGTAATTTTAAAATAGTGAATGAGGAAGCCATTCTCCTCTCATTTGTCACATGTTGGACAGTAGGGGATGGGTTATAAACAAAAATTTTACCTCAGCTTTTATAAAACTATGCTTCCAAGTTCTAATGACACTTCTCTCTCTCTCTCTCTCTCTCTCTCTCTCTCTCTCTCTCTGTCTCTCTCTCTCTCTGTTTTTTAACATCAGCTGAGAAACAGAAGATAGTAATTCAATGCCACAAACTATATCACAAGGTCTTTCCATACAAGCCTATTTTTTCAGCCAATACAGGACACCTCTGTACAACTCTGCAGAAAAGGCTGGGTGGATAAGAACATTTGGGGAAAGAGTGGCTACTATGCCACCCACATGGACTCATTCAGCTATCTTTCTCCTTATTTGGGACAGGGCAGTGACTTGCCTCTGCCAACTGCAAAAAGACACTATATTGCACAATTTCCTTCAAATAACATACTTAAAGAGAACTTCAGATAATAAGAATGGTATTACTTAAATATTTATTTTCCTTTTCAAATCAAATAAAATTCAACACAGTAAACTAAAATTTGATCCTGAGTCAACATGTGTCCTTTCTGTTATAAACAACAGCAACAACAAAAATAAGTAAGCTAACACTTATGATAGACGTTATATTAAGCATTTACATGCACCATCTTATCCCATCCATCAAAACAAATTAAAAAAAAATTTTTTAAGTGAGTTGTATTATTATTTCCTATTTACAAATGAGAATATCAAGACTTAGAGAGTGTAACTAACCCAAGCCATAGAGCTAGCAAGTGAAAGGAAGCAAATCCAGGCAGTCTGACATTTGACTCCATGGTACAGTGTACTATACACTCAGAATATCACATTATAGTTTAAAACAGATTTTATTTAACTTCAACTACTGTCTTTGTAGAATACACTTTGTATAATATTCTGAATGCTCTTTAATGGGTATCTGATTACACATAACCTCTAAAACTCTTACTTTAAATAAAGATATTTTTCTCATAAATATCAAGATAAATTCAATATCGTTAATAATTATGGTCATTCAAGATCTACTTTTCATTCTAAATATTACATATGCCAATAAAATAGCAGAATCAGTTCTGGTTTTAGTTGGCATCACATCATGGTGTCCCTGTAGAATCCAAAACAATATTCTCACTAGCGGTCTATCCCAAGCTCTCTATGGAAATATTAGCAAAGGGCATTTCCATGAAATGAAAATCAAGACTATAACTTTTTTTACTTTAAAAAGAATTCTCAAAAAATAAAAATGTACCCTGTAGTCCTTAATATATAGAATACAGGACTTAATTACACAGATATTTGTTTTATACAAGTGAATGCATTAATCTTGCCTTTAATAAATTATCTTTAATTTTGTTTGACGATATATTACCCTACTTTCCTTTTCAATTCACTTTCTTTGTTTATTTTTAAAACATATGACTTTTGAAAATACTTATGTTTCTAAACAGATTTTTTTCATTAAAATTTTAAAATTTTGTGCTAAAATCTAAGAAATGAACATGCACAAATTCAAAACTCAGTATCATGAAAGTGTGTCTTAAAAATAAAACTATAGAAGCTGTCCTTCAGCATAAGCACTTATATGCAAAAGTAAAATGTTTTAGTGTCCTATGAGACACCATTACTTAGAGAGATAAGATGTGCTAAATAATTCTCAGATATCCAAAATACACTGAATTGACTGTGAATTCATTCTGTTATCTGAAGAACTCATAAAGATCAAGCACTTAAAAAAACTATTTCCACCTCTAATGGTAAATTTAATATATACTGAAGGGTTCTTTGTTAAATGCACACATTGTTTTCTTCCCCCTTTTTTGTATTAAACATCACACAAATGAACAGCAAAAATCTAGAGTTAGATGGAACTATATATCATCCATTAATCCTCTAATGCGAATGAACATCTGTGAAAAGGAAACCCTCTACCATTTATCTCAAATAGAAGCAAGAGAAGTTTGTGACATCTAAAAATCTACCTCTTTCAATAAGAAGTGACGTTTTCCTCTGTCCGGGTTCTGAGAAAGGTCACTTACATATTAATTCTGGGCTGACCATGAATGCTGCTTCTGAATAATCTGAAGTTCAAAAGCAATGAATACTCTTCTCTAAATTAGTGAGCTCTGGGACACAGCTGTCTTTAGTAAAGAGTTCAGAAGAGGAGGAGGCTTCTCTGTTTTCTTACCCATTTCATCCTTTAGTAGTTTCCTTTAAATGCCACAAAAGAACAGTATTCTTATTCTGAGCCACCAAAAACACTAGAGTAATTAATTATATTTCTTAATGCCATAGCATAACCTCATGCAAGATGAGATGTTTGAAAAACTGCATGAGGTTTGAAATTTGACATTCAAGTTTGTCAAATTTTGAAGGACATGGACCTAGATATTCAATGTAATATAACTGTGAAGAGCAAAGATTTACAACATATGTAGGATTCACAATTTCATGGTGCCTTCTTGGCACCTAAAGGCATTCGAATTTACAGTCCTGACTTGTACTCTCCTAAAGACCTGGATTTGAATTCTGGTTCTACCACTTCTTAGCTGTATCCCGGAGTGTTAATTTTATAGGAAAAGGAAACTAATACTTATCTTCAGCATTTTCTTAGGGGTCTCTTATAGTCCTCTCATATTAGAAACACTCAATAACTGCTATTGCTTTTCTATTGTTTCCTTTAAACCACGGGCTTCCTCGGTTTATTATGAGACAGTTTTCTAGGAAGGAACGTAGCAAAGAAATATTACCATTTCCTATATGCATGATATAAAGAGAATTTACAAACAACCAGTGTCAGGTCCTCAAAAGTCAGTCCTGACATAACTATGATCAATGAAAGAATTGATCAGAAAAGTCACAAAAATAAAATCAGGTGTTTCTGACATAGCAAGGGCTAGACTCCATATTTGAAAAGATGTTTGCTTTTTTACTGTGTGAGCTTCTCCTGATTTTGAAGCAATGAGAAAAATATGCTTCAGATAACATTAATTTCCTGACAACTTCACCAATTGCCCTTGCATTTTATACTCCTATCTCTAATGCAGTGATACATGCAAAGTTTAACCTACTATAATTGCCATTCTCCTATGACACTTAGGACCTTCATGAGTAGACAGCCATATGCTTTCAGGAATGTCTAATCTCAGATAAATATTTATTTCTCATTAACAGTACTAACTGAAAAGACATACAAATAATATAATTCTAGTGTCAGAAATATTGGTGCTAGTCACATGTAAAATATTCTCAAATTCCCACCCTCGATGGAATTTAATCAGTCATGCAACAACAGTCTGCAAGTACTTTAACCTTTCAGGTTTTAAGAAAACAGAAAAAGTAAAAGTTCATGCACTCAGGAGCCTACAACTTTAAGTGCAGGCTTCAAGGCTATAACTATTATTTCTTGGCTTCTAATATTTAACCTTTACATATTCTGACCTTTAAATGTGATTGTTTTGCAAGCTCTATGGGTCTAAATTATTTGTATTCTGATAATTCTAAGTAAATTGGGGTCTGAAAACAAATTGGTTTACATAAATAAATGTTAAACAGTTATTATAAATAGTAGCAAATCTCTTTGACATGATATTTTGAAAAGAAAACTGGATGTTTAGCGGTACTGGTTTTTCTGGCAACCTTTTGATATATGTAACTTTGTGTTGACACTTAATTTATCTTGGTCTCAGTTTCTCCATCTGTAAAATAAGGGAACAGAACTGAATGATTTGTAAAGGTTCCTGCCGGCTCTCAAATCAATGATCTCATTTAAATCTTTTACTCAGATGAATTAAATGGTAAATTAATAAATCATCTATTAGATTAAATGTGATGTTCTGAGTAAGCTTTTGCTGGTGAACAACAAGGACTTGCATTTTGCTTTAATTTTTTAAATAATGGCTCTAGTCGAATTTATAGCTAGTCCAGTCTGACAGTTTGTTCTGCAAATTACATTATTACCTGAATAGAGCATTAGGCCATATTTTGAAAGTGCTCAAAGAAGCAAAGCAAAATAGATTTTAATATGACTTTATCTAATTCCATGCTTCAAAAATATCACAAATCAGTTTCATTAAATTTAAACAGATATATTTCAAACTTCAGTGAAGGTAACTGTGATAATTAAAGAAGGATTATTTTTCTACCTATCTGGTACAACCAGTCTGTACACTACCATGATAAGATTTAATCTATTCGAACTTGAAACAAATGGGCTCTGTACAGAGTTCAAGTGCACAATAGTTAAATTTCTCAAAATCAGGCCTATTATTCTCAAATTTTTTTTTTAGAAATGTTTTCTAAAAGGAACACATATAAGAGAACAGGGAGGAGAATGTAAAATGCACTAACAAAGCATATGTTCTATTAAAAATGGGGAAAAAGAATGTCTAAATTCTCATTCCACATTGGTGTTATAATTAAAATTAGTCATACAGCAGACACTGCACCTGCCAGCCAAAAGTTTATAATGAACAGAGAGACTTACTGCAGAGTCTCTTATCAGTGTAACTCCCTTGGGGCCAAAATATTGATCTCTTTCATTGAACAAATACTAAAGTAGCAACAAGAATCCATTATGTCTGACCTAACAAGAATTTTAATTGAACAAGTTACTATCTGAATGCCCAAGAAACAGTGGATATACTATCACTTGCCATTCACTTAAAACTTTAAGTATAAAGAGCAAATAATGAATGAGTTGACAAAATTATTCATTTTCCCTGAGTGCTCCCCAAATAAATGTCCTTGGTTTTAAGGAATCAATATAGTTTGCCATCTAAAAAACTTGATTTTGTATTTTCTACAGTATAGTAGCAGTAAGAAATTATCTTACACGATTAATAGATGATGTATTACAGGCTTAACATTTAATTTTACATAGTCTCTTTCCAAATAGGTGTCATATTTTAATGTCACATGCAACTGAAATAAAATTGAAAGGCCATTTCTTTCTTTTTAGAGTAGGTTATTAGCACTAAAAAGGCATGTTAGCAACTTGATGTTAAATATTTCATAGGTCATTTTCATAGGAAATTAAGACACATGAGTAACTTTCTCACAGCATAAAATTTACCTCCAAAAAATGGCTGAGCTCAATAAAGTTTTATACACTTTATTAGACCCTAGGCTAAAAGAAAAACATGAATTCAGTAAAGAAAAATGGCAGTTATTTCAAAGTAGAATACAGTAGGCCTGTGACTTTTACACTAAGAAGTTAACTTTATTCACTCAAATAACTTTCAAAAGAATTGAAGCAATATTAACTAACTGAGACATACTTCATTTCCCTAAACTACCTATATTTTTTCACTTTTGTCACTTAATAAATGGGTCTTATTAAAAATGCAAAATAAATTTTATGGAATCTCTAATAACTAAATCTACATGTTTTAGAAAATCAAGTATACATTTACACGGGATCATAAAAATGGCATGTTGGCCAATTCAATAATTATACACATTAATAAATATTAAAGTTAGTCATCATATTTTCCTTGCCACAATTTTTGACTAAGAGCATGCATGGTCCCCTAATTCCACAAAATTCTCCTGATTAGGATTTTGTGTTTTTAAAAGCATTTCAACAGCTCTTTGTAGATACATTTGAACTATTTACTATATAATTACAATATTTTAACCAAAATACTGAAAAAACTGAATACAATAAAGTATTCCACACTTTATTCCATTTTGAGACAAAAATTGCCTTCTTTGAAAGAGAGATTCAGTCCGTCTACAGCCTGCCTTTTAATTGAGTAGCATACAGGTTTTATGAGCTAATACCTGAGAGAGAAGAAAAAAGAAAAGAAGGTTTTTCTTCTTACTGAATCATAATATTAGAAGGATTGTCTACAGACATACCACCCTGAACAAGCCCAATCCCATCTGATCTTGGAAGTTAAGCAGGGTTGGGTCTGGTTAGTACTTGGATGGGAGAACACCTTGGAAGACCAAGTGCTATAGGTATAAAAAAAATAAAAAAAATAAAAAAAAGGATAGCATACTTATTTACCAAGCTTACATTATCAACTCATGTTAAATGTTCTTTCGAATTTGTGCTGAAAAGTTAAGGCAAGCTCTTGGGAAGCTAAAATCAAAACAAGGATGAAAAAACTGACACAAGGCACAAACAGATCAAATCTATCCCTTCTCAACTCTCCAAAACTGATGTGGCAATGGATAATGAGAAGGTGTTTTCAGCTTGTCCAGTCTCTGAGATTAATAATGGCACACTAGTGTTAAAGTACTCTCTCTGTTCAACTCTTACTAAAAACATTTAAACCATTGGTGTGGGGGCAGTGGTAAGAGGACAGAGACTTATTCATGCTAAGTTGAGGCTGTGACCCTTATTGACATTTTTTTAAATGCTGATTGATGCTTCTTAAATATAACATGCCAGTAATTTATTAGATGAGATATCTGTTTTCAGAAAAGGTTATTATAAATGTACCCCAATAGAGTTGAAGTCTTCATTTTCCAACTAAAATTGTAATTGCATTCATTTATGCAGCTTGTAGGAGTCTGCTTAAATCTTTTAAACATATTTTAAAATATGGTATCCAATACATAAAAATTATTATAAAGCTCAGTATTATAATACTTAGACAAAGTGTAATGTACCAAAATTTAAAATATATTTAAAACTAAATTAAAATTCATTTATTAGCAACAGTCTAGCTGATTTTCATAATTAAAAATACAATTCTGAACACTAATTCTCCACTGCCTTACTTCAATAATGTTCCTGTGAATTTATCTTTGAAGAACATAGGCATTGACATTAGTCCATGGCTCATTTTAATTTGGGTCAAAATTATTTTTGAATCAGACATTAAATATTTTTCAAATGATGGGATTTTTTTAGATATAAAATCACTTCACTCTATAGGAATAAGCATTAAATTCTAAATGACTAGATCAAAAAAATTACTTCCTGAAAATTCTTACACACACACACACACACACACACACACACACACACACACACACACCACGAAGCTTAATATGGGATCCACTGTAAAACACTCCCTATTTACAAATTCTGTCCAAAATATATGGTAAGAATTTAGAGAAGCAAAGCAATATATGGCAAATCTCTTTTTCTAAAAGAAATAGTTAAAATTGAATGGCATATTCTTAAGCATCTAGGATCCCTTCTCTCTCTCTCTCTCTCTCTCTCTCTCTCTCTCTCTCTCTCTCTATATATATATATATATATATATATATATATATATATATATATCACCCCCAAATAAAAGAAGCTGCTCTGTATTCTGCTTTATGAAATATCCCTCAATTCATTCAAAAATGTAATATAATAGCGAAGCACCAAGAAAGCATAGAAAGCAAAGCTCTGTCTAAAGTACTCCCAAGCCAGAAAGACCATGAAGTGAAGAATCAATCCAGGGTTAGAAAGACCCTTAGAATAGAGGTGTGCAAGGTCGCTAAGAAGGCATGAAGAAGGAAGACCAGAGAGCCTCTGAAAATGTAATCAGTGTTAGAATCACTACAAAAAAACAAATATCTAACATGAAATGGTACAAATTACTGTTGAGGTATTTTTTTATTTGTTTGTTTTGTATCAAAGTTTAACTCTCAGAATAAAAATTCTGGAATATTAAGACTAAAAGATGTAAAATTCAAAAGTTAATATATCAGTAATCCTTATTAAATTGACACCACTGTGGATAATTTTCCCAAAATATCTATGTGCATCAATGTATGTTTTTTTGCAAGGACAATGGGAAAAACACATCCCAAAATGCAAATTTTGAAGATCATTATTTTTTTTAAGTTAATCTCTCAACTTTGAATGAAATTGTGCTGAAGGTCAAAAATTTTAAATTGAAGATAATTTTTCATATTATCTTACCATGTGTGCCAGTACTTTTCACTTACTGGAACTGACCTCCACAGTATGTTATATTGCTTTTATTCAAAAGCCAGTTTGATTCAGCACTTTTCATCATTGTTCAAGGCTAGTAGATTTCAAAACTTGTCCATTTTAACCAATTATCGGTTTCTTTCCTAACAAAACTGTGATGTTATACATTTTTTTTTTTATCTTACATTACCTGGAGCTTTCACCCACAGAGATTAGAGATTATTTACAACACAAGTTACACCTGCTACCTTTTTCTGTCACTATTCAAAGCCCATTTATTAACTAATCTCCTTATTTTTTTACCTGGGGTGATAGGGAATAACTGCTACTATCATGGGGTAAACATAAAACCTAGATGATAGAGCCTAGTCACATATGGAGCCAGAAAAAATCTGTCAATCAGAACTACTTTGGAAATGTTTTGAATAGTGAACATGATGAATGTAAAGATCATCAACAGACGAAGCTTAGCTTGTTAAAACCCAGCATCTGTGCCTATGTTGCAAATGGTTTTTTAGCAAGTTCTTTGGTAGATTCTAATTTCCCAGAAATATAGATATATTTATCAGGTTAATTCAATGAATAAAAATTAGTTCAAATGTTCTGTACAGAAAGATATCTCTACAGCTCATTCAAATGAGCATTTCTGAAGACCTTATCTTTTGTCTTTCTACCTTTTGTAGGTAGAGATAGATGATTGTGAAATTTCATCAATATTTTCTTGAATCTTACTAGTTTGATCAATAATACAACTGTATAGATAACTGACTGTAGCCATGACACATAGATGCCCTTTATTAACATATGTGGTTACTAAGAACTAGGACCTTGGCCTTCCTTGCTTATATTGGTACTTATTCAAAAAGCTCTGTTTCTTTAAGAAAATAGTTTTTCTCCCCAGGCATAATGTACAGTTTCAACAAAATGTGTGTGTGTGTTTTTTTTTTCCCTTTCCCATTCTGGAGAGCACAAAAGATAAACAAATTTTTGGTATTAGCAGTACTAGTCATCAGTCTGATAGGCTCCATTTCATTAAGAAAAAGTATGTTTCACCAAGTTTCCTAATGTCTGCCAAGCACAATATTTATCATTATGGATTTAAAATTTGATATAAAGCAAACTTTTGTGTAATACCCACTGGTTTTGCTTTTTAAATATACACCTCAATGCTTTTTAAAAAGAAAGGAAAGGAGGGAGGGTCTGAATTTTAATGATTTAGACAAAACATCCTTCATATTCTTACTCTATGTCTCAACATATTTTATAACGTCTTTCCAAGTTTATAATTACTCCGAACAAAACCTGAATCCAGATAAAATGGTCTTTTGCTATGTTTGCCCATTTAGAGTTCTGTAGATAGACAATAGTTTAAGGAAAAAGTTAATTAACACAGCTGTGGCTTACATGGAACATTTTCTAGGCTAAAACAATTTCAATTCAGTTCCCCTAGAAATCAGTTGACTGGAATTCTTGGCTTTCTCCCAGGCAGTTTCTTAAAAAGGTTACCAGCTTAATTGAATGAAATCAGAGTCTGCAACTATCAACAATTATCTATAGAGCAATACCTGTTATTATACCAAATAAAATAAAAGTTAGAAACCAATCAAAATTATTTATGGACAGTAATTCATAAATTGGACAGTGTCCGTTAACTATTATGGAAACTTCCTGAAATCTATGTTTCTTTTTTTCATGCAGACACCACATAGATAATGAAGAAAACCAATAAGTTTATCTCAAAATGATTTTCATTTATTTCAAAAAAAGTCAAAATTAATCTGGAACAAAGAAGAAGAATCTACTCTGAATGGATAAATAAACAAAGCCTATTTTATTGACAACCAGGAAGCTCTCTACATTACATTTGCTATTGCAGTTTGTAGCAAGTTTGTTCCTCACTATTTCAGTACTTATGGTTTTCTGGTCTTAAAAACTTTTTAAAATTCATTTGAGAAGCGAGTACCCACAGTTTTGATGGATACTACTTGAAATGACCAAGTAACATAGTCATAATTATGCTGCACTGAATGCCTCATTAGATGACTAGTAACATATCACATATCATTTAAGCCTTTTTCTGACACTTCATGGTAGACAGATACTCCATTCAAATGGAAAATAGTTAGAAGTATTTATTCTTCCTCTAAAATGAATGGCTAGACTTAGATATAAAAATTTATAAATCTAAGACATTTCCAGGGTCTTATTTTAAGGTACCATAGACAAAGTATATTCAATTACAGCTAACATTAAAAGAATTAAATCCCAATCACCAGGTTTCTCTCCACAGGAATAGCTCAACTTCTTTTAAATGCCAATGTGAAATTAATACATTATTTTAAAAGCCTTCTCTCTGGGAATATTAGGGGTATCTTTACTACAACCCACAGTTTCTAGTAAATAAGAGTTTACATGTCATAAATCTCATTCTAATTATTTTCATTTAATAATGTTAATGATGTTATATTTTATATTTAGGAATGAAACAGCATATAGAAAATTGAGGCTAAAATATTTTTATGATAATTTTACATTTGCCTATTTTTTTTAATGCAGCTATTAATTATCCTTCTGGTGACTAAATAATCAAGACTGCATTCAACAATATACAGAAATTTCAAATGTGAAACTTTCATCTTTGTATGAGAGTCTACATTTGTCTAAATATGTAGTCCTAATATATTTGGGTGCTATTCTCTTGTACTACCTCTGAGACCTGAGGTGCCAGTAGTTTGTCTAGAAATATTTTTAAAAACATATCATTTCATGATTGAGTTATAGTGGTTCTTAAGAGTGGTGGTAGTGCATTGCAAGACAAAAATAATTAACTGGTTCCTCACTTTTCAAAATAAAGAAGATAAATCCATGATTCTTGGTGAACCAGGTGACATTTTATAAATTAGGAAAAAATTAGAGAGAAGAGAGAAATTTTCAACTCCCATTTTTCTTCTCTTTTCTCAACTAAGGTAAATGTTCTTAATATTGAATATGCTATTATAAATATGGTAGAAGGAAACTAGGGCCCCAAATAAAGATGATGGGAAGAAACCAAAAAAGGTATTTTAAATAAATTCAGGATGCTGGACCAGACAAGAAGTAGTCCAGGTCAGTCAAAGATCTGACAGTGGTGATTACTAATATACTGTTCAGAGAATGTGAAAATGAACATTGCAAGGATTTTTTTAAGGGAGTAGAGTCTACAAATAACACAATGGTGAAATTAATGTTTCTTCCCAGTAAAATTAATACAACTATAAAATAGAATTAGCACTTACAGAAGAAAGGGTAATTCCCAGGATAGAAAAGTCATGCCAAACTAACTTTATCTTCTAATTTTAAAACAGTTACTATTACCAGGCAGAATTCATATACTCATAAATTTCATCAAGTGCTTTATTTAAAAAATAACATACTTAATACATAAGAAAGAAAAATATATTATAATTATGAAGTTATGGATAGCTGAATGAACACACCACATAGATGGCTATAATGACCATAATTTCTCCGAATCTATGGCACTGCTAAAAAATAAAAATGATATGATTATTGCATTAGATGACTCTCATAGATAAGTCTTGTTTCTTTCAATGTGGAGTAATGTTGAAAGTCAAATCTTCTAACCATGGTTTACTAAGCCTTTCTCTGATCTGTTGCACCTCTTCATCAATTTCTTCTTTCCCTAACATCTCTATCTCCCATAGACACTTAAGCCCCATTAAACTCAGTTATTTGAAAGAAAAATCTTCTCTTACCTTTAGACCTTTACACATGATTCTTTCTGCCATAAATACTTTGTCCTCACACTTTGCATGGCAAATCCTAGTCTTCCAGACTTAATTTTATTTATTTTTGATGATTATAATAATGGTGTTTACAAGACAAAAAAAGTGACTATTCCCATTAAATCGACATCAAAAATTAGCTTTGAAAAACAAAATGAAAATAAGAATTTAGAGAAAATGAGCCTTCTTTAACTCCTGGATTCCAGGAAGCAGAGTTCCTCAGAATCAAAAACAAAAAGATCCCCAAATGAGAGCAAGGTCCCACCCCTCAGGAGTCATATAGTTGGTTCTGTTGCTTTTAAACTAATTTCTCATTTTAACACAAACAATATAGGCTTTTCTTAACTTAAAATTAAAACTAAAGGGACATCATACCACTCTACAGAAATGCCGGAAATGCAAAGATCTTGAGGTAGATCATTACCAGAATCTATACAAGAATTTGCTATGTAAATACAATTGATATTTAAAGTAATTTCATAAAAACAACTGATTGTCCCCAATCATCCAAGTTCCATTTTCTCCTATGATGATTATCAAAGCAATCTCTCTTAAGATTCTTCTCCATTGCTTAAATGTAGAAACTACTTAGTAAAATTCTCTAGCTCACTTTCAAGTCCAATAGCTTAACTTCTTAAAAGCTTTGTTTTCTATTTCCTCCAATAGATCTATTTCTTTGGAAAATCTAGAAATTTATTTTTCTAGATGTCTTTGTGCATTATCAGTTTGCTGGCACATGCAAGGAAAAGTGATTGCCATTTCTTGCAGTACTTGATGGCTGCAGTTTGCATTCATGGAGCTAACAATCTCCTGCAATTTTTCAGTTGCATAACTCATAAACTGTTGTTTAAAAGCTCTCTCCTTATCAGGTGTGATCCATGTCAGCCTAAAGATGCAAAACTCAGCACATACATAATAAAACAGATTTGAGTTTCCAGCCTACAGTTTTTCCAAATCACAGCTCCAACATCAATGATTCTTATGGATGTTCTAGATGTAAAATAAGTTAATCTCATTATTAAAGTAATCATGAATTCTATCTGTGAGGCATTATCTAGTGTTGTAGTATCCATAGGAACAGTGAGAATAGACAATAAAGATCTGGAGAAGTGAAAATAGGCTCTGATAATCCTAGAAGCATCCTCTGAGCATTTGTGAGACCAAAGAAAACAATAGCCAAGGGAAGACCAGCCTAGGGAAAAACAAAATACAATAACCTCTCAAAAATCTGAAACTAACTTGTGGCAATTTAGGTCATAGCTGAGATTAAATTTCTTGCAAGGAATTAGTATATGTAGTTCATTCTGTATACTCGCTGGAAATAATGACTTGAAACTTTCAATAATTTCTTGCAGGAATTGAAGCATTCAAGTGTTGACTTCAATGGTGCACTGATTAGCCATACCATCTTTTATGTGCTTATTTAACTCTTTTAAATCTATGTTCAAAATATTTGGACTTGGCTAAAACTGAGAACAAAATTCATCAATCAAAACAGAGAGTCGACAAATTTCATCTGTCATTGCACATGAAACTTTGTTTGCCACCTCCTCCATAACTTCCTTGATTTTATCTTAATATCTAATGTTAAAAGGTTCATCTGATTTCAGATAAAATCCAGTCTGTCAATTTGGTTTCCCGGTTTCCCACTGAATAATCTCTTTTCTCTGCTGCTGCCACCTTTCAGAATTCAATTTAGTTGTTATTTCTTTTCAAAGGAGATGCTCTCCTTGACCTCCCTGGCTGGTTCCAATGTCCTTCCAAAAACTGCATTGAAACATTGTATCCTGCTTTATATCACACTTTGGTTGATTGTTTAATCCTTTCTCTTTTTTAATCAGCACTGTGCTTGTAAACCTACTCTAGAAAAAGTAAACAACTATGATTTGTAACATTTGTCAATTTTTATGCAAACATTCCCTACCACCACACACACACACACACACACACACACACACACACACACACACACACACATGGCCAATTTCAAAATATCAATTATTTAAATCCTTAAAAACATCTTGGTAAATTGATATTTTTCTTTTAATATAGAAGAAGAAACTAGATTTAGTCACACACAATTACAAAGGTCCTAAACAAGTCTCTTTAATTCAAGTTATAGTTAAATTTGTATGTGTTGAGGTATATTCTATGCCAGACACTCTGCTAAGCACTTTTTACTTACCTTATTTAATTCTCACAACCATCCAGAAATACATATTTATGGATGAAAAACATGAGACTCGGTGATATTAAATAACTTTTCTAAAATCAGAAAAACAGTAAATATCAAAAAATAAAAGTCAAAATCACATTGTCTACACCAAAGCCTTTTATCTTACCCTTATACTCTACTTCTGACATAAAACTATACTACGCTATACTGTCTCCGGTCATTTCATTATTTATTAACAGGTAAATATAAGCAATGCTCAGGGAAAAGGATAGACAGAAATGTGCACTTTCAGTTATTCCTCTCTACGGCCATACCACCCTGAATGTGCCCGATTTCATCTGGTTCTTCCTATAACAGCTTTGGTAGGAGATACTAAAATTTATACAGTTCTTTATTCTCTCTCTCATTCATATAGTATAAAACAACCAAACCATTATTAGGTTCCAAATATTCTCCAAGTTTTTTTTTTGTCTTTATAGGTTAATATTTGATGAAACTATTTCCAAATATCTGAATCATTCTGAGCTCTTCTGACTCTAACCTCATGTGGTATTACTATCTAGTATGTCTATCATATATTTTGACATTTCATCATACATGTCTCATAAACACCAATAAAATTTGAAGTTCCTTGACTGTAAGAAACATTTTTATACTTTTTTGAGAATCCCTGAAGCCTATGGCACAGTATTAGATACCAAATTCATATTAAATTTTTTCTAAATTGAATACTAAAATAATTTTTGAAATTGTAGAAAAGAAGAAATCTAATATGTCACTAGCATATAACTCGGTAACCTATTTGAGTCTGCACTGATTTACATCACTTTATAATAGAATCTCATAGATTTCTAATGAAAGTATTTTTGAATATAAACATGTTTAAAGAAAAAAGAAGACAAAGTACAAAAGAAAGATGCAAAAGCCAAAATTGCCATTTTCCTCCTTTCTCTCATCATGTAAGTGAAAGACAAGGACTAAGTTACAGCTCAGTGAGAGTTCATGCAATACAAACACTGCAAGGATAAACTGCAAAGACTCTAGGCAGTGAGAAAAATTGCTTTGCTTAGTTCCTTAGATTGAGAAAGAAGCGAGACCAATTCTGAATAGTGATAGTCTTCTATTAAACTGTTGTGTCATTTGTCTTGATTTAAAATAATTAAATATAGTGATAAAGAGAAGACACTGTTGAAATATTTTATTAGAATTAATTCTAAATCAGTTTTGATATAAGCTCAGCTGATGGAGAAGTGTGCCTGAAGTGATATTAAGAGCTAATGAGGCAAATATTGGAATGTTTTAAAATTTTGGAGAGAAAGGCCAAATTAGTTTCTTCTTATCTTACATATGGGATTTAAAGAAGCAAAGTATATGAGGACTATTTTTATTGCACTTGCAATATTCAGTATTATCTAATTATAATTCCTATAATTGAGTTACTTTATTTTAATAATATGTACAAATAATATGTAATTACTGCTGAAGTATAGACATTGATGTTATAGTTTTAGAAGCTACAAAGAATGAATATGAACAGTATCCTAGGTTTATACATTCAACAGTTAGACAATATCTCAGTAGTGTTAATGACAATTAAATGATATCAATAACATTGAGTGAGCTCTTACTATGTGCCTGATATAAAACTAAGCACTTTGTATGCATTATGTTATTTAACATAACAGAACAATCAGGAGGCAGGTACTATTCATATTGACCTTCATCAAGAAAGGAAGGAAATCAGAGAAATAAAGAAACATCACCAAGGCCACACATCCCAGAGAAGTGGATTAAAACTTCAACACTATGGCCCCAGGAACCACGTTATGATGATGTAAAATATGCCACAAGCTTATGCAGCCCAGAGGTTGCTGGTGGGTCCTAAATATTTCAAGAGTTCTGTGTAGCGAGGCATCTGGTAGAGATGAAAAAGTAAACATGATACCAAAACCATGGTGGCCTATACGGCAGCGCAGCCTCCTTTCGGGGATACCCTGCTGTTGTAAGGAGGCCTTTTTTTTTTTTATTATAACCCAGACTACAACCATTTGTCAACAGATGTGGACCATGAGTTCATTCAGTGCTAACAAGCAAGATTCCTTGAGATTCCGAGTATTTAGTCCTGGTGGGGTAGAAATGCTAAAACCCAGGCTAAGGTTTATAAAAATATGTTAGTCATGGTAGAAATAGGGAGGTGGTAGCTAAAACTAAGACCTTGAGGCACCATAACCCGTACCTGCTCACCTCTTCTCTCAGACAAAAAAATAGGCAGTTGAGACCACATATACTTTTCCCTCACAAACTGCTGCACCTTCTGCCCAGAAGTACACATGCACACATGCACACACACACGCATACACCCTCATCTCCAACGAGCAAAATGGATCCAAAAATACTTTGTAGTGAAATCATCTTTAATAAACTCATATAAACTGACTACAGAACACTAGTGATAACACAGTAATACCAGCATGTTTTATTTTTTGCTTCAAGACTGTTAACAATCATTTTTTCCAAAATACTTCAGTAGTGGGAGATTTTTAGTTGAATTTTAATGCTTATCACCATCTTTTTTAAAAATAGCACTTACAATACTCATTTAAAGTGTTCTTGAGCTACCCTTGTTAACATATCTAATGCCATGTTCAAAGAACCCTTATCTTTTGTAATACATATCTGGTATAAAAACTTGAACAAATAGACTCATTGGCCTTCACAATATAAACTTGCTACCAGAGGATTCTAATGATTTTAAAACAAAAATAATAAATAGCACTAATTAGAAACCATAAAAAATATTACAACTATTGTTTTAAATAGCTGTCTTTTGTCTCACTCCAAAATTTGGAAGCAAATATTTTTTTTTCGTCCAACAGAGTTAAATATTGGACCAAGATCAGTTTCTTGACATTGTGATCTATCACAGACTATAATGATATTATTCACAGAAGGGCAAATGTGTCAGAAATAGACTTGGGAATATGGATATAATAGAAATACATCATTTCAATCTTGAGGAATTCAAGATATTAGAAGGTGAAGTAAAAGTATTGAATATATTTTGCAATAAAACTGACTCTAAGAACTATTGGCAAGATTTATCATTGGCTTTGCGAAATGTACAGTAAGACTTTTTCAGTAGGCTTTTGTGTTCAGCTGGGAAATATTGCATTATAATTTTCGTATTTCAATTTATCCTAAAATTTGCTTTTGTGTGTATATGTGTATGTGCATGTGTGTAAAAAACTTCAAGCATAAGAAATAAGAAAGAGAATCACAAACATTACAATTTTCAGTAGAAAAAAATATTAAATTCAGTTTTTTAGTGATACAGATTATTTTTCCATAAATACAAATGATAGGATATAAGACTATAGATAGTCAAATGCACTACAAATTAAATTAGGATTTCATGTTAAAAACATGATTCTATCTTGGATGTTCTTGATCATCTTTAGAGTTTATTAACTTGTTTTGTTTCTAGATTATACTTCATGGGAGGTAAAAATTAACATAAAGTGAATCATCGGCAAAGCAAAAATGTGCTTCCTGTGTTAGATTTTGTGTTCAGTAACTCACAATACTTATTCCAACAAAACAAGCAAACAAACAAAAGATCATCTTGAAAGACATAAATGATGTTTCTGAATCGTCATTTCCTTTTACTGCTTATGCTGAGGGAAAAAAAAAAGAGTTGATAATTATTGGTACCAACTCTTGGAGCTTTTGTAAATCTACTCAGATTAAAAAAAATCATCTCTAACTTATTTTTAAACTCTTTATCAGCTTAATACAAAAAAGTGCTGCTATAATTTAAAACAATATGCAAATATCACAAGCAAGGAAAAAAATAAGGCATATGTTTTGAGATTAATGGTATAAAAGGTAAAGAATAATTAAAAGGATGATTACATTATAGACAAATAAATGATATTCATTTTGTCTAAGAATTTTCTGTCACAGAGAATGACTATTTGACTGAAAAATGCAGAAGCAAAACTGGTTAGAATGAAAGTGAAGCTACAGATAAGAAAGTGTGTTTTTGAGAAACAGTTGCTGGAAAAACATTTCCATTTCCTGGACCATTTGACTAAGGACCTGATTTTTTGAGAGGACTTGAAAAATAGATCCAACAACTGCAGTAATCTTTAAAGGAACTTAAAAGATTGGAGAGGGGCCAGAAGACTGTAAGCAGACAGACAAATGCATTTTCAGTTTGCAAAAGAAGAAAACAGCAAATTCTTCAAAATATTGGCAGAAGAGTTTTACATTATTCTTTAAAAGCTTCCATAACAACTTATTAGGACTTGATTTGTATGATGTTAGAAAACGATTTGTTTACCAGGGTCTCCCCTGGCTACGCTAACCATGAGTTATCTGAAACAAAAATGACACATAGTGCAGTGCAATGGTTAACAGTATGTGCTCTATGTTCAACCTCCCAGGACTAGTTCACCACCTGTGTAATGTCGGCAAGTAATTTACACTCCCTATATCTTTATCTCCTTTGTAAAAGATATTAATAGTGCCTCTTCACAATGCTGTGGTGAAAAATACATGCATTTAATAGAACTTCAGAATAACATAAAGACAATAATGCAAGTCTCCTTCATAAGAAATAATCCAAAATGGCAACTCAAACTATAAAGCACCCTTTCAGAACATATCAGTCCTGTATAACAAGGAAATGCAGAAGAGTTTAACTGGTTTCAATAAGGCAATTTGCAAGGTCACTCATGACAGTGTTGTCCATACAATGGGAAATACAGAAATAGAATCAAATTAATGCTTATTAAGTAAAAACATTTCATAAGAAGACCAGCTTAGTTATTTCACAAAGTCTGGTGCACCAGTCTATGTAAACTGTAACTTCTGTGCCATTAAGAACTACTTTAGAAGAGAAGCTCCTTTCTTGAGAATTTCCCTTAAAATTTCACAGATGAACAAGTCTGTGTTCATGAACAACAGGATATCAACACTGACTGCCAACAACAAATAAATTTAATGGTTAGGCAATGTCATTCTGATACCAGCCCATCACATTGTTCTTTAATGTAATGCATGGTCACTATATCTATGCTACAATTTGAATTACTTTAGGTGTATTATCCATCCTATTTTTTTTCCATTAAAAGGTGCAAGAGTGTTAAAAGTGATAAGAAGGGGCACATTATAACAGAAATAAGATGATAAGAATGAAGGAAACCATTGGTACTGAGATGTGCACTGAATCAAGAGCAGGGATGACTCTGAAAGATGAAGAATGAATCAGAATACATGTAAAAAGTTCTGGACTGATCCACAAGAAAGAAAGTAACTAGCTAAAAGAAGAGTTTTGAGTGTATAGATAATCAGAGGATCAGCATGAATCCTGGAGGCCTGTGAACCTGATATTATTAGTTCAGTGGGTAGGCATTTATTTGTTTAGGACCTTAATACGCATATGACTACTACTGAGGGACTTCTGACAAAATCCAGGGATAATCACAGTTTCCAGACAGATTCACACTAGTACAATCCAAGAGTGAGGAGTGTTATTCCCAAGGGGAGGGTCTACCTGGGGGATGATTTGCCGCGGGAACACATATCAGGGCGAAGCTGGAGAGAGCATCCCAGGTTTTAAAATAGGGAGTAAAGAACCTGTAGACCTGGTCTGTGGAGTTATATCACTTTTATTCCTTTTTTTTCATAGTTTTAACATAATTTTGGACATCACTAAGAAAGTAGAATATTTAACAATAAAAATTTGGGTTTCTGGATTCTTGAAAAATAATCAGAGGAACTGGCAACACTTAAACAAATAGATACCTAACTCATTAAAGATATCTGCTTGGCCCTTGAAGTTTTTGAGTTTAGGATCCTTGGAGTGAACAGGGGGCTGAATGGTGAACATTTATTAACACACTTTGACTAAATCCAAAGATTCTGAATATAAATGAACTCCTGTAACTGGAAGAAAAAAAATGCACAATGATGCTAAGAAGCGGTTAAAATAAAAATAGCTAAAAGTAGAAAACTTTCCTTTTCTCAAACATTAATATTGATAATGCTACTTGATTGCTTTATATATCACTTTGATCAGGATAATGTTTACACTTAGAATTAAGCAAAGGTAAAAAATCAGAGGTTTAATTTTAGAAAAATAATCAGGATCACAGAATCATAGGGATTTAGAACTGCAAAAGCCTTTGTTCAGTCCTGACAGTGTTAGAATTAACTAAATTATATGTAAAATTGCAAAGCATTTGAAGTTTTAATTATAAAGTATATAATAATTCTAGAAATAAACAAAAATGTATAAATTTATAAAAAGGCTGACTATATACCAAATCACAAATAGATACACAAATGAGTGAAACTGAACATATCAACAAAGTCGTATATATGTCACAAATTAAGCTCCTTGGCTCTGTCGGCTCTCACTGCTGTGACCCAGGCAGAATGCTTTAATGAACAGCCAAGGGGCACTGCAGCACAATGTATTTTCTGCCTATTTAGAAATCAAACAGTAGTTCTCCTTGGAGGTATATCTTTGTCTCAAATATTTTCTTCTCTTTTTTCCCAGCAAATGAGGACTATGTTCACCACTACAGTAAGAGAATACTGGTCACTTGCTTCCAATAAATACTACATTGAGTCAACACCCTAGGGGTTTGAAGCAGTCAAGGAGGCTGATAATGAATGCCTTATTCATAGTGCAAATATAAAAGTAAATTACCAAATAATAAATGATGAATCTTTGGAATTTGGAATAGCTGGCTTTAAAAAAAAAGTCTTATGCATGAGTCAGAATTAACATTGCTGTGTCTGCAAATTTCTGGCAGGTTAATTTTTGATAGCTGGGGAAGAGCAAAGCTTCCAACCAATTTTCTAAATCATCTCTAGGCAAACATCCAGGGGCAATCACCTGTAGAGTCCTGCCTAAAGGCTCAGGTATGTTTTGAAAAAGCAGTCAGATTCCTGAATGATTTACAAGGTTAACTGTCAGAATTGCTTATGTAACTGGCATAGACTGAGAATGAATAACTAAAAAAAAAAAAAAAAAAGCATGACACACTCACTGAACTCAGAGGGGAACAGCATCAAGAAAAGGCGTGTTTACCCTGGCTATTCAAATTTCTAGACTATTATTTATGCAAGGTGCTCTTAGTATGAGGTCATTATAAATAAAAATGAAATAGAAGGCTCAATAATGAGCAGAAGAGAATATGGGTTATTTGGATGTAATTATATTTCCTTTTGCTTTTAATAAGCATAGAAGAGTATCATTATGCACTGGGTGGTATAATCTCAAATTCTGAAATGAGCTATCAGGCCCTTCAAAAAATGTTTAATTAATTTGAGTTAAATAAAATACAAATAAAAAATAATCCAAAATACAAAATATGAACAAGTGAACTATTAACTTCATTTGATAATATGCTGTTGCTTCTAAATAAATAACAGATCAATTTGGAAAATTAATGAGACATCAACATATGAAATATAATTGTAAGTATGACTCTTAGAAAGAATATTAATTCATTTTCATTAAAAAAATAAATGACTAATTTGTTGACAATGAATTTTGACTTTTAAATATTTAAGTAACACGTTTATTTTTCAAATCTTTTGACAAAATATTGTAGTGCTAATCTTAATCATAAAATATTGGTAAATATTATATTGACTTAAAAATAATTTACTTCATATTATCTCTTTTGGTATTTTAAAAGAGGTTACATGTATTTTATATATATGATAGTTATATTGGACTTATGGCATACCTGGTACTGCTCTAAGCATTTTAAAAATAGGCAATTTAATCTTTATGAAACCCTTAGAAAGAGAAAATATCTATAAGAGAAAAATAAAGTATGCTGAGAACCACAATGACTTTTAAACTTTAAAAAAAAAGATTTATTCTAGAGTTGATAGTGTAAATGTCTAAGGTTAAAAGAATTAAAAGCTAGGATTATATTTAAAGTGATTTTAGGCCTTTGATAAAAATTTTTAACTGCTTGCCTGTACTAGGTGGTGACAGATTAGAGTTACATTACTTAGAATTGTTTATAGAAAAACTATTTTTAAACAAAATCGTGTTTATTCCTTCCTACTTTTCATCCTTCTACAAGGAGCAGTAGGGCACTGGAGATGGCTCCAAGTCCTTTGACACTCCTTCCAATGACATATAAGGTACATGTCTCTTCCCCTTAAATCTGAGAGGGCTTGTGAACACTTCAGCTAATAGCATGTGGCAGAAGTGATGCTACGTGCCTTCTGAAGCAAGGTCATAAAATGCCATACAGTTTCTCCTTGGTCACTTAGAACACTCCATCTCTGAATGTCCTCCCTCCAAACATAGCTGTCATGCTTAGAGAAGTCCACATGGAGGTCATGTATAGGTTCTCTAGTCAAAAGTCTAGCAGGACACAACCTTCAAGTCACCACAGCCAGATGCCTAAGTGAAGGAGCCTCCAGACAACCCAGACCTCAGACATGAGGCATCTCCAGCCTTTGAAATTGTCCCCACTGAACAACTGTGGAGGAAAGTCAAGCCACTGCCTCTGTGCCCTATGAGAATTTTGTCCACATAATTTGTGAGCATAATAAAATGTTTGTTGTTTTACACCATTGGATTTGAGATAGTTCGCTATGCAGCAATAGATAAATTGACTATCATCCTAATTAGGTTAGCTGTCTAAATCCATTTCCATAATAGTAACAGTAATAGTATCTGTAATAAAACAATAATTGTAATAATCTCTTACTCCAGATACAATGTTAACACTTCACATTTATAATTTTATTTAACTGTTCCTCAGTTATATATAAAACAAATATAACAAATATTCCTATTTTTGTAGATGAGGAAACGAGTCTGTGAGAGTATAAGTACTCTCCCAAAGACATAGAACCAAATTACCAGAACCAGTATTTCTCTGCAGTTATTTGGGACAACTCAGTTATTGATAAATCACAGCTCATTTGAGAGGAAAAATAGCCCAGTTTCATGCATAAAACTGCATGTTGAAAATCTATTAATGTAAAGAAAAATAATGTACAATCCTTTAGCTATTTTGCAATAACAAAATTTAAGTATCACTAAACTATTTTATTCTTGGGAATATTAAAGTAGTTCAAATCAGAACAATCTGCTATTTTTAGAATGCAAGAGAGGAAAACAAGTAAGTATCTCGGGCAGTATAATTCAATAGCGAAAATTGTAAGGACTCCTTAAAGCCCACCAGATCAGACCCTGACTGTCCATCACCATATAAATAGTAGTCCCAAAATTTCAGAATAGAATAATTACTGCTGTGGCTAATCTTTTCCCACTTCAAGGAGTGACTAATCCACAGTTCTCAGTTACATATAGAACATGAAGATGGAATGTACACACTCTGCATAAGACCTTATAGAAAAGAAACAATAGAAGACACCAATTACAAAGCACATGTTAGTCCCAAAAGTGAAATAATTTACTAGTTAATGTGGATCATCATATCATAAGACTCCATAAAGCCTTGAGACTTCCTACTGCTCTAATGTTAGAGTAATTATAAAGGAAATGAGAATTAAAAAAGCAACCACAGTAACATTTACTGTATTCTAGGACTAAGTATTGTTCAGTATTTCCCTTAACCCTCATACAAACACCATGGGTAAGATACTCTTTTGCCCATTTTAGAAAAACTGAAAATTGGAGAAATAGCCAGTCACATATAAAAACAATGACAATAACTATTTGTTGACCCTAAAATCCATTCTTCTCTTTTTTTTCCTTTATTTTATAAGGAGACAATGCACACAATTAAAATTGGTAGTTTTCCTAACTTCCCTTTTAGCTAGTTATGGTCATGTTATAATGTTCAGTGTAATGATATATTTAAGTGTTGTATGGGATTTCCTGGGAGTCTATTGATTCAACTGAAAAATGCATTCCTTGTGCCCTTCTTGTTTTGCTTCCTTCCTTTCTGCAATATGGAATGTGGATGAGATAGTTATAGCTTCAGAAGCTATTTTGTAACATGAGGTGATGCTGAAAATAAAAACCAGAGTTAAAATGTTGAAGGATGCAGGATCATTGGCCTCTGAACATCACAAAGACAACATCGAGTATGCATTGCCTACAGATAAACTTCTTTTCTGAGAGAGAGAAATCTCTATCTACACTGTTTAAGCCTCAAATATGTTGAGTTTTCTGATAAATTCTGTTAGACAGAGCTAATCCTTCCTAATGTAGGAAAAATGTTGCCAAACAAAATGTTGAAAGCTCTTAAAAAAAAAAAAGAAAATCAATTTATACCTAATAGTATACTTCACTGTAATTTTTATTGCATCCTGCAAAGGACCTATACTTCATTTTAAAACTGAATGTACACATTTAAAGATAGACACTGAGAACTATAATTGGCTAAACTGCATATTCTGTTTAGATCATATTGCAAGCAGGAAGGTGAGATAGAGAAGGGAGCTTAGCAAGAAAAAGATAGCTTAAGAAAGAATCAGAAATGCTAGTTAGTCGACTCTAAGCTTCATGCTGTGCATGTAGAATACAAGCAACCAAGAAATTCTACCTATTATTTACGCAGTGACAGATAAGAGAAAATGAGGTGTAGCTCGATAAACAAACTCTCTCTTAAAGCAGATTTCAACACTATTCATCCCTTCTTTTCAGTCTAGAAGCCTGCATAGCTGGAACTGCAAAATAAATTCCAGCACTCAGAACATTTCAAGGAGAAATAATTTTCAAAACAGGCTCAGGCTTTATTTTTCTTCATTTTGAAATTGATTAGATGTGCTGTTAAAAGAAAAATTGGTTGGTGTCTCAAAGAAGAGAGAGTCTTTTAGACAAACATAAGATAGCTCATTTTAGATGTTTTACCTATTAATCATTTCAGCCCATGTGTCACCAACCTGCGAACAAATCATGTCAGATTAGATTTTATTGGAGATCAAATTATACCAAAAGGTAAAACAATCAATATTTTAATATTAAACCAGTGTTTGCTGTTCAATCAACTGGTTATAAAACAATAGTTAAATTTGTTTTTTTAAAGTATTTTAAACAATAAATGGACTAAGGCAGTAGAAATAAAATCACTAGTGTGTTATAAGTAACAGAAATCAAACTCAAGTATTGGAAAGAAATGTTATATAAATAGTAATTTAATTTAACTTTTCAATTTAGAGCACGCCTAGTCACATGTAACTTTCTGAAATAAAGCATTTCAACAATTCACCATGGGACCGGTTTAGCAGATAATCTGAAAATCTATAAGAATGACAAATAATTTACAGTAGCATTGATCTAACTGCTAAAGAAGCAAAGACAAGTAAGTGAGAATGTTTCAATTCAGTGAGTAAACATGGCATTTCACACAAAAAGCAGTTTGCCCCTCAAACTTTTGAATGGTATTAAAACTAAGTTACCATACTCTCCTTGTGAGGAATGTCTGGAGTAAATAGAATAACTTGAAAACATAAAGCAAATTAATTTTGTTTGTTTGAATGCTTTCATATTTTTTAAATATTACTAATAAACTGAAAAATCTAATTAGTTTCTTTGCTATTAATCCTATTAGCAAGAAACTAATCATGAGAATAGAGTGAGCATGCAATATATAACTGGCTGAATGACTTCAGTTAATTTACACAAGGGAGACACAATGATTTGATAGAAAGACACTCCAAGGAAGTTTAGAGGCAAATTTGAATCCAAATACTGATGTAGCTAGGTAATAGATAAGGGAGGCATTTACCATACTTGAACTTCAATTTTCTCAACTGTAACAAGAAGTTAATAATTCCTAACTTCTTTGGCTACGATAACATTGGGCTCCTGGTATTGTTCTTGATAAACATTTGTTCTTGATCTATAATTGACAGCTATTATTATTGTTGTTATTATTATTGGCATCTTTGAGTATTATTTCATTAAATAAGAAAGAGGAATAATAATTTCCGATACTTAAATTATAGGGAAGTTGAGAGGACACAATCAAATTTTTTTATGAAAATAGATTTAAAATATGGTACTATACAGAATATAAATAATAGAACTATTATTCTTTTGTTATTCAGCTGGAATTCCCCTGCAACTGACTAAAATTTGCCAGAAAAGAATACTTAAATACCATTCTGGGACATCTGAGAATTATGGCAATAGGTGGGACCTATGGTAGAAAATAAGTCCTTTGAAATGTTCTTAACTCTCATCACAAACTATAAGGTATTTAAAAACCCACCTAAGTTTTCTAGTTTGTACTATCAAAGAGAGAATACCCTGTGAACTTTTAAAAAAGAGCTAAACATTTTATAGAGTTTACAACATAAAAATTGTCATATACATCTTGGCCCATCTATAGAAGAAAGTACACAGGCAATATTTCTATTTATAAAAGCATTCCTGAATTACAATAGAATACAGTGGAGGCTCTTGTGTGTTGTACTAAACTCCTATCCTTAGGATATAGCTCAGTATCCAGAACATAAGAACTCAGTAAATATATGTTAAATTAATGACTAAATGATTTAAGCTAAAACTAAAAGTAAACACTTTACATAATGTTTTGAAAGCCAATATAGTCATGATGATAAGCATTTATTTCATTTTCTTTTTTTATATGTATATACTATAAACTTAATATTTTTTCCTGTGATCACATGGAATAAAAAATTTGATGCTACACAATGGGTAATCCTAGTCAAAAATAAAAAATAAAAAATAAAAAATAAAATTAAAACATCATTTTATTTTCATAAGTCTATTGTTTAGGACATAATGAATCCTCATTTGTTCTAGACAAAACAAAATTAAAATAAATAACATAAAATAAATAAGACAAATTAAAACAAATGAAATTTTTATCAAACTGGGAAATCTTCAAAGCTAATATTGCTAAGTTCCAACCTAAATACATATTTACATTTAAATGTATGGTGAAACTAAACAACTTTGGGCACATGCAAATAATCAGGTCCTAAAAAATCTGTGAACTTTTTCTTAAAATCATACCCTTCTTTAAGTCCCAAATTGCAGCAGTATAACATGACTAAACCTACCCCTGATGCTGATGCTTAATATAAGTTCTGTCGGTCACCACCTATTTCCACTCAGAACTCGTCCCATTATTAATCATCTATGAAAACTCTTCTCTGGTCACCTGTTGCAAGACAGATTACAGCTGGATGATTTGATGTCATAAGGGACTTGAGTTTTAAAGGTGATAAGGGAAAAGAACCAAAAGCCTGGCAGCTGTGAACCAGTGGCCTCACCCTTTCATCATATAAGAAAAATCAGTTGTTCCCTCAACAGCTGGCAGGTGGCTGATAAAACTGAGATCTGAAAATAGTTGTAGATTTTATGTAGAAGAGAGTTATAATTGGGGGCAAAAGAGAGTAGCAAAGAGAAGAGGTGATGAGAGTAAAAAAGAAACATAGAGAAAGCAGATATTAGTGGTAGCACACCAATGCTAACAGACTGTGGCAGTAACTACTTACAAAAATTATGAGAACCTAGAACCTGGGAAACCTTATTTTAAAATAAAAGGAACAGACAGTTATCTACCCAAAGGTATTTTATTGCCCTATCTGAAATTTTGAACAATTTCTTCACCCTTCTATCTGTTTATTACTCAATGATATTACTATGTAGTGATGAATTTAAAATAAAATATAATAATTATAAAAGGAAAGATATTTGTAACAAATGTGAAGATGATGACGATGACTCTGGATTCTCCAGCAGATGGTATTTTAAGAGTGACAACATTATCACAGGCACTGATTTACTTAGAAGATCCAAACCGATGACAACAATGTGCCATGCACTGGGCTTGAGAATGATTAATGAGGCATGAACATGGCCTTCAATGTGGGAAAGAAAGTTATAAACACTTACCACAAAGCTACTTGTGATATGCTAAAAGCTCACAAAAGAAAGATTCTGCTGGCGACGAGATATGGGGAAAATGGGCAGGAAGAAGGGGCAGACCACAAAGCTTCATAAATTGATGTAACATTCCAGCTGGTCTTGAAGGATGACTAGAGTATATCTAAAAAGGATCTCTTTAAAAAAATATTTCAGGAAAAGACTAGCACATGCAAATATAAAGACCATGATAGATGAGAAAGCAAGCTGACTGAGAGACAAGTGAAAAGATTTGCTGAGCAGTACTCAAGGTTCTGCTGAGGCTAAAAGCCTTACATGTGTAATAGTACTGATCCACAAGTCTATTTGATTTTTCTTCAGCTCTCCTTGACAGTCTGGCAAAAAAAAGCAGAAGACAGCAAAACTGAATGTGCTTCAGAGAGAAAACAATGAGAAGGAAAGAGAAAGAATGCCCAGGATGCTGTCTCTCCATTAACCATTGCCTCACTGGTTAGCAGCCCACTTCTTCACACCATAACTGCAGAAGAGCATCTGCAAGGAGAGGATGATATGGAGAGGCCCCTTTCAGTTTGTTCACTTCTATAAACAAACATTTTTTAAAAACCACCTGACATAATAAGCAAAGATGAGTGGCAAAAATAAAAGAATAGAAAAGCAGACAGATGGCACAAAAGTCATCCAGTGAAGCCATATCACAATGTTGTGCAAATATTGAGGTGAAGATTATCAGGCTGCCTATTTCTTCAGACACTACTCAATATTTCTAATATTCCCTTTCTTCCAGGATTCATAAGTTCTACCAAGTTTGAGACTGGTTTTTATGAAGCTGATTCCATTTGTATGTTCAAAATTGCTGACTCAGGGTACATCCACTCCAAAGCAAAAAATCCAAGAATGAGTTTTATTTAGCTTCACGAGTTTATTGTGGTATTGCACAATAACCCTAAAAAATTAAGTGCTAGTTTTATTTTCTCAGTAATATAGATTTAAACTCACATTATAGAACATACCATACCTATATTTACATATTCATACATCTGAGAGAGAGAAACATCATTTTTATGTTTATTACTTGTATAGTTTTTAAGACCTCAAAGACAGGGGAAAAAACAAGTTCAACAAACTCTTCTATAATATTATTCTTGTGACTTTTGTTTCTATTATATCAAATGGGCATTTATATCATTAAAACATTTTTATAAGAAAAATATTCTCCAGTGAATAGATGACCTGAAATATAGTTTAATTCCCAATCTGTTTTCCTTATAAATAAAATACAATTACTCCCTTTACTTCACATTTACTACTGCATAAATCAGTATAACCAAGTCAGCTAATAAACTTTCATAGCCAAAGATCTCACACTGAAGTCTATAGCCCACAAAAATTTGCTCTAAATATGACAGGTTGGGAAAGTGAAGGTAGATCTGGATAGCAATAAATGATCCTAATCTAAGTAGTCTATGAATGAATCATATTCTAAATTCCCAGTACAGATTTACCTTCACTATAGAAAACAACAACAACAACAACAACAACAAAAACCTAAGTCCAAAGATAGCATTTCATTAAAATATTTCAGTAGTAAAGTAAAATTGAATTTAAATCAATATTAACAGTGTGGTTAGCTTTATCAGATTGCTCCATAAAATAATGTTTTTTAACTTATTTTATGATGATGATGATATTAAAATTAACCTTGGGCTTCATTCACAAATCAGACATAATAGTCTTTTTACATTATTTGCCAAAGATTTCTACTAATACAAACATGACTTCTCTTTAAAATCTGAAGGAAGAGGAACCAGAATGAATAGTCTTTCTTCAAAACAAAATATCAGCTTTAAAGAAAAGCCAATATCAGAACTCGAAGGGCCTTATTTAAATATTACAAATAATGTATCATTTAAAACTTAAGCCAGTTTTTATTAAAATATAAACTGTTCAGAGGAGCCCTAATGCCCTCCCTCATGCAGAAATTTCTATTCCCAGAAGAAAAACATATTTGAACATCTCTTCATTTTTTAGTCTTTGCGGCCCATTGAAGAAGCAGAGATCAAATGGTGGGTACAGCATTAACACCAACATTCTTCAATTTAACAAGAAAACGGTATAAAAAGTCACAGTTTGCCCATGACATGAATTTCTTTTCTCTCTTGGTCTGGGTAAATTTAACTCTAGGGGAGAAATAGTTGGAAATCATTTGGCTGTAGGTCCAGACTGTGGTTTCTAATTGAGTCCTACCAATAATAAAGTAGATGTTTTTATCTCTACCTGATGCTTGCCTTTAATTCCCATTTAGTTTGAAATTCAACTTCCTACACCAAATATACAATGGAGTCGAGGAGATCTTACCAGTTTGCCTAAAATTCTGCTTATCTTTAAATGTTTACTATCACCTATTTCAATGAACATTTAACTAATTCCCTTGAAATTATTCCTCCTCAGTTTTCCTAAGCCCCTTTGTAGTTTGCTTATAGTACTTTTCCTATTTCTTCACTAGCTTACAAACATACCTTTTAAAGTCAAAGACAATAAATTATTGGTATGGTCTTTAAATAGAGCCTTGCACAGACCTGTTCAATAATAATTTCCTAAACTCCAAAATTCACATATTTCTTAATGTTAAAATATTAAAAATGTGTTTATGAAGCATAAAAAGAATGGCAGTATGCAAAAATGAAATTATCATAGATATTCCATTTACTCAAGAAATAAAAGCAAATTCCTAAACAGTTCAGGGGGAACTGTTAGCCAACAGCCTTCAGGCAATGATAACTTATGCACTGGGAATTTCTATGTATTTTCTGCACTGCTAGTTCTAATGTTCATGAAAAATTCATGCAACTGTTTTTCATTGGAAAGATCCTCACTGATAAACACAGGCCCTGGTTTTCCCTGGGATTTCAGATATTAATCCTAATTTTAAGCTTACATATAGATAAAAGATGTAATGTTTTAAATAATGCAAATGCCCTTTGATTCACATATAAATTAATGTATGGGATAAAAGAAAAAAGAAAGCAAAATTGCAGAAGCGCTCTAATAGCTAAACATAAGCCTCCTTGTGACAATTAACAATCCTGTGTGTTTAAAAAACACTGAAGCACAACTTCATCCCTCTGGAAGACATCCATTCACCTCATTTAACAACTATTTACTGAACACCAACTAAATGCCCAGTCCTCTGCGGGGATTAAACGTACAGCAGGGCAATACAATAGACACTAATCCCAACTTCAGTGAGGTTACAATTGGTGCAAAGAGTAAAATATTAAACAGATAATTAAGCAAATACAATCATAACTAAGTGTTGGCCAAGAAAAGAAGGGTTATAGATAAAAGAGGTGAGCAAGATGTTACATGATCAGATACATTCTGACAATTCATAAACATATCCAAGAAATGTACTATTTTAAAGTCTGCATATATTATGAAATATAAAACATGTTATTAAAATTTCAGAAAGGTTCAAGTTAAAAATAAACAAGAATGAAGAGAGGTCACTCTCAATTCAAACTATAGATTTTGTTTACAAGTAACATAAATTTTATAAAAATCAAACACAGAAAGTACAATTCAAAAACATTTTTTTATAATATCCATCCTAAAAATAAGAAAATTAATCTCTTTCAAAAGCATTTCTAGCCACTTACAGATGAATCTGGCTAAAATGGGTATTGATGAAAGTAGTTTCAATATATTGATGCCTAATTCAAGAAACTATATGGTGTCCAATTTCCTGATAAAGTAAAATAAAATCCTATGCCTGTCATTCAAAATCTTCTGGGATCTATCTTGACCTACATAGCTTCTACCAAAATTTTTACCCTAAACAATTATAAAAACTATCAAAAATGACTCTATCATCTTTACTGCACCATCCTATCTCATTATTCATCTTATCTCTAAACTACTTCTATTCTTTAAGGCCAAATATGAGCTACAATTGCTCAGCTAGGAAATGTATCAGGTTATTCCTAGAAATAATCAAATACTTACTATAAATCTCACCATTTTTGTTTTGTATGGATGTATATATGAAGATACAGTATTTTACCTAAAAGTATAACATAATTTATGTGATTTAAATGAAATAATGGATGAGAGATCAAACAGTAAATGCTTAGTATTATATCTTATCGTAGCTATAATATCCACTAAAATCATAACTATCATTAGTTTCAAGAAGCCTTTTATTAACTCATTCAACAAATATTTATAAAGCATATACTATGTATAACATTATAATGAACAAGATAAATTAACTTTATCTCTCATGAAACTCACATTAAACGAGTAAATGCAAGAGCAAAAAAAATCACTTATTTTGGCAAGTATTAAGTAAGAAATGAGCACTTACAAAAAACTTGCTGGTAGTTCATGGGTATTTCCCTATCAAAATATCTTGCAGATGGCTCTACATATCCATCAAACTTTCCAAAAATTTGCTAATAAAATGTGAAGTTAGTAAAATAGAAAACTGTCACCTATTCAACTAAATTTTATTTCAGAAATACAAAAGGAAGAAAAAGATTGCAGATAAAGACCTTTATATCTGTTTTATATAGGTTCAAGTAAGCTCTACTTTATTTAAAAGAAAACTGGACTTTCATTTATATTGAATTTGTGGAACAGAAGGTCCTGCTTAGAGATGAAAAGATAAGGAAATCTTGTGAGATCAACTAGGAAAACACCCCAGTTAGTAAGTTCTGAAATCTGAAGTGGTTATCAAGTAATCAGTGATCTTATTATCTTTTGATGCTAAACTAAATAAATATACACTCAGGTAAACAGACATTTGAGTTTATGAACATGTAACAACCAGTTCTTTCTCAAGAATGTATTTTATAACAATTTTCTAATTCTAAAGTAAAAGCTCTCCTCTTCAATGTCATATTTTGTTTTACCTATTTTCAAAGAAAGAGATACTCTGAAAAAAATCTTATTTTCTTTCATGTTAAATATTAATTACATTCAGTTCAAGCACCACTTAAACTCCCTTACAGAAATAAAGAATCACATGTCGTTTCTTCTTATTTGGGGGCTTCCCCCCCCCCTTATTTATTGCTTTTTTTTCTGAAACCCTACCTTGGCTCATTTGTTACTCTTTCTCAATGTTTAAGTGAGCAAGCTGCAACAAATGGCTGATAGAGATTTAGACAGCTTTTCTGTTCACTCAGAGTTTGTGTTCTGTTTGATGTCTCTTGGGAGACAGTAATATCCATAGTAATGAATGTAAACACACTTACTTTAGAGCTATTTAAAGGCCATTATTTGTTTAAAAAAAAAATTTATATTGGACAGTGCTTCTTCAGGCAGTAGGAATCAGCGATGATTTCCTCTTCAAATACTACCTACTAAAGTCTCATTATGTTGAAGTTTGATATATATTAAGCAGTCAGTCATAAGTTTAGCATCGCTATAAAAGACTGCCCATTCTCTACCTTTAATCTAAAAAAGGAAGCCTACATGGTATATTAGAATAAGAGGCCTTCAATGTATACGACTATTTCATCATTCATACTTTGACTTTTTCTCCCTACCATGTTATGGAAACCATTTAGATCAAAAAACAAAAACAGAAAGATCCACAGTTTGGCAGCAGTTTTAGAAAGACCTCAACTTATCTGTAAAATTTCCTATATGAAAATGAGCTAGAATAGACACAAATGACTGACAGGACAAGGCTTTCCGGAGAGGAGGTAGAGACATACAGGATATTCACGAAACAGTGTAAAAAAAGCCTGCTTCCCTGCAATAAAAGCAATATTTATTTTAAGGGGTTTAGTTACTTTATATGTGTTTAATAATTATTTTATTTGCTAAGCTTTACTAAGCTAAAATAAATCATTTTTCTATATTTTTAAAAATGTAGTTCATAGTGCATATTACTTAATATACATAGCAGGTTTTTAAAAACAATAACAATTACTTTTTACTTAATGCATACTCTGTGCTTTATGTAAAATACCAGTTTTAATCTTCACAATAATTCTATTACATCTTCATGTTACATATGAAGACATTTAGAACTGAACTGTCAAACTGAACATACCCTAGGAAGTGGTTAGAGCAATGATTTGAATGTAGGCTTGTATGAACCCAAACCTCAATTCTGAATTCTTTCACTCTACTGTCTCTAGTTGTAGCAAAACAATTTTAAGTTGATTCTCATATTAGTGTTAGAAATAGAGTTAGTGTTACTGAAATAAACACAATCTGAAAACTAAGACTTTGAATTGTTTCAGATAACTATACATATGCATGTATACACACATGTACATACAAATAAGAATTTACTCTTTCACAAAACAGTATTCAAATTCCATTATGAATATTCAGTGAACCCTGACAACAGAATCTTACATATAATATATACAGATAGTATAAAAGAATTGAAAATATTTTTCTCTTATATGAATCCTCAATTTATTAAAATGCTTTTAGTGCCACAGTGATGAAGTATTTCAATAATTTTACGCCTCTCTTATAAAGAAGATCTAGAGAGTCAATGCAAAGAAGACAAGACAGCTCTATTTGCTGCAGCACTTAGTTTATAGTGCTTTCCTACTATAAGAACAAATGCTAATTACTGCTCAACCCTAATGCTAATCTCAGCATCTGCTAATTAAAAGATCACATTGTCTGCAAAGTCAGCATTACCATTCAAATGAAAACAATCAGTTTGAAAAAATCAAAATCAATTAGCTGAAAGCAGAAAGTTGTTGGCCTTCAGTGCAAATTCAGGAGTGCAAAAGAGCGCGTCAACTTACATGCCTGAGCAACACAGATTCACATTGTTATAAAAGTTACTCTCAAGTGTATTTTATTGCATTTCCCTATTTCACCCTAACCATTCACTACATAATGTTTTCATATGCAATATCACAATATCATTTTGCTCTAAAGAGAGCTCGTTTTACATTTAATGCACTACAGATGTGATTACCGACCAGATTTTAAAAATTAATGTTGCAGTTTTCAAAAAGCTAAGGAAACTTAGTGAGATATTTCCAGAACAGTAATAATTGCAGAAAAGCTTTGCTGCATTAATTATTTTACAGTATTTTTTTCTTTTTTTAAGCTAACTGATAGGTCTATTTTTTTGTATGATCTTTATCAATATTCAGAACATCTGAAGTGAAGACTGGGATTATTCTTCAAGTCCAAAAAAAAAAATTGTATGTTTCTCATCTTCATTTATGAAGTTGTCAATAGACAAAAGATTCTTGAATTGTGGTGATCTCTTCCATCTCATTTGGTGCTCTTCTCTGTGTCAAAAAAAGAGACTAATAGCAACCGGTCTCTCTGAAGACCAAAATGCAGCTCTGTTAGCCAAAATAATATTTAAATGGCCAATAGAACTCATCCTGCAAAACTAAATATTGTGATATATGATAAATAAAAATGGCAAGATATACAAAACATTTTATGTAATAATTTCTTAAATTTGAAAATTTTAATATACATAAAATTTCTAGCAGCCCAAATGAGTATATACTTGGAAAATGCAAAGATTCCTAACATTTTCAGAATTATATTGCTCATGCATTAAAAGAAAGTATTTTAGGAAAAATAAACTCAAATAATTTCTTACTAGTCAACAACCACCAAATAAAATACTAAAAACTCAAATGAAATACAACTGTAAATGAGTAAATAAAGTTTATTTTAATCCTGAAAAACGAATGAGTAAATAAGTATATGTAAATTCACATGTAGGGCAAAATATATTAATGGAGTAATAATATCTGAAATATAAAGTCCAATTCATAGCCTTATTTATCTAAAAAGATAAGTAGAATGCAGGCCTGGACAGATTTACAATAATGATTTCATCAGGCAGACAAGGAGTTGTGATATATACCACACTGAAGAATTTTAGCTCTGATTCACTTTATTGATTATAAAATAAATAATATTTTTCCAAAACAACTTCATATGACAATTATAATTCCCAGAAATTATTACGAGAATGTATCACGTTTTTTTTAAGTCTAATAAGACAGACAACATGAACCTATATATTACACTGACCTCCTTTTATACAGACTAAAAGTCACTAAAAATAGCTTGCTATTTTTATGGCATATCAATGTATGCTCATAAAATATGTATTTCAGATGTATAACCCCTAAAGTTTTATTAAAATAATATTCATGTGCAGAATAGACTGTTTTCATATAATACCAAAGAAAAACAAGAGTTTTAAATGGTATAAATTCTTATCTCCATGATCCACACAGTAAAAAATGATTGACATGTTCACCGGAGAAAAAGCTTCTGGGTGTCTCCTCACTGACCACATTCCAGAGAGAAGGATTCACTCTCATGTGTTTAAAAACACCGATGAAGGCTTCACATTCAGAAAAAAAAAAAAAAAAAATGATCCCTCAAGAGCGGATTCACTTTTCCAAGTGCAGAGATGAATGTATATAAAAAGAATGCCAACTTATAAATTTATAAGGAAAAATAACCTCCACAGGGACAATATTAGAGGTTTCATCTATCACCCATTTTCCCCCTAAAGACAGATTTCAGAGGAAGTCAAATAAACAAGGAATTAGAACAAGATAAATCAATTGGCTAAAGTATTTTAAGACTCCATTGATAGTCAAACTATCTATCTCACATAAGTGATGGTCTTACCAATGAGAGAATTTTTTGTTTCTATATATCAACAGTTAACCAGCTCTTCTCCTAAGTGACACATTATTTCATCAGATGCAGTAATACTTCAACCCAATCCTACAGAAGATCTTCAGGCCATGGAGCAATTCAGTCATTTTGAGATGGCTTCACACACTTATGCTTTTTTCATTCTATGCTCAGCTCACCGTTTGAGGAATTTTTATTTCCTTTCCTTCTGACTTATATAAGCAATGATTTGGTCCACAAGCTCTAACACTTAGCACTATCATTTTGAACCATAAACATTATATTAGTAAAGCTTTATATAATCAGTGACCCAGCCATAAAAGACTTAGTGAAAAAAAAATTAGCCAAATCATAGCTTTGGACTGAAAATTAAGAATTACAGATCTAGTTGAACACTTTTTAAATTATCATTAAATATAGAGTAAGTAAACACATGGTGCAGTTGAATAATTTCATTTAATTCATATCTACTGAGTGCAAACCATGTCAGCAAGGCACATTTTTGGAATGAGGATTTGGAGGGTGAATGGACCTAACATTTCCTGAGTGCCTGTTATCACTAGGCACTTAACTCAGTAAACGAGAAAATATTCTCTCATTAATTCCTTACAGCCGTATGATAGTTAATGTTATCTTCACAAGCAAGCTAAGGACCTCCTTCTATCTCTTCTAGAAACTCTGTTGCTAGTCCTTCTTCTGCCTACAATTTCACTTCTGACTGATTTCTATAACTTATAATCATGTTCCCGCCTCTCCAGTCTTGAGCACACAAGTGAGTATGGCAGTAAACAAATAAAAAACAACCTTCACAATTGTCTATAATTCTCCTGTGGACACATACAAAATTTCCTCTTTCCCCTCCCAACAAATGGGGAACCATTTTACACTAGCTGTCTGTTCTTACCCCTCGTTCAGTCACCAAGCTACTGCAATCATCTTTGGGGCAACACCACTTTTCCTTAAAACTGTTCTGGAAAAGATCACTAATTACATTTCAGGAGGAACTTCAGAAATACTCTCTTTCTTAACTTCCATTTTTAAATTAAAGTGTTTTGTCTTCTAGTCCTTTCATCATTCCTTCACGTTTTCCTTTTCCAATTTCTAACCTTCAGTGTTAGAATTCTCCATGGATTTTTTCTTGGCCATATTCTTGCCTACAATTTATGTTTCCTCCTAGTAATTTAATCTATAATCTTGTCCACAATCCACCCAAAGATGCCAAAATCTTTATTTCTAGTTCAAATTCTCTTCTTAACTCGAGAAGTCTATAACCAGCAAAGACTCATATGTAAAGGAAATAAAGTCCTATACTGAATGCAATATCTTTCCCATCAAATTTCTCATGGTCCTATAAAACCATAAAATGCACCACCATCTTCTCTATCCCCCAAATAAACAATATGTAAATCAACCTTGACTTCTCCTTTAGAGCCCACCTCTAATTTAATCATCAACTCTAAAAATTTTAATTCCTTCAAACCTCATACAGCAGGAAACTTCTCATTATTCCCATGGAATACTTCCTGATTTGGTCCTTAACATCTTTCAAAGAGGTATCTAACCAGCCTTCCTTCTATGATTAAAGCTCTCCATCCACACCTTACCCAATATCTGCAGTGAACTCAGAACTCCTTATCAGAATGTGCAGGCCCAGGATTAGATTCATACCCACCTTTCTAGCCTTAATTCTCAGAATTCCTCCTGACTCTTTCTAAAAACCACACCTATACACATACATACAATTTATTCAAAAGTTTATACTCTTTCTGCCACACCATATAGCATAATGTTCTTATTCAGATCAGTGCCACACTGATCCAACACTTAATGCAGTCTTAGGAAATCAAACTGACCTTTCTCTTGACTGACTTGCCCCACAACTTGTTTTAAAACTAAAGTATGACTATTAAAATTTCAGAGTTCTCATCCCAGTTAAGTGCCAACAGATTAGTTCTCACTTTGCCAGTTTAGATGGGCCAAACGACTCCCAAACTACAACTTCCACCATAACAAGAATTTTAAACAAAGTATAGTATTACTATATTCTTCTCTGTCACAAATTAAGAGTGTTTCTATTTAACATCTATCAGTATTAACAGGGTTCATACTTTACCAAACTGAACTTCTGAATTACTTAGCAGGTTTAGCTCACTATAATAATAAATCCCTACACTAACAATATGGTGGCAATGTTACTTAAGTTTAGAATACTAAATATGTAGATTTAGATCAGAGTTAATTTCTAACATCAAGAAAAAATTTAAATGTGAAGCTGAATCTTAAGGGCAAACCCTTGTATTCACTCAGATAACATAACACTTTCATATGTAAATGGATATCAAAAAGGAAGAAAATATAATTTGAAACATATTAACCAAACATATTTTAAGATATAATAAACTTACTATAAAACTAAAAAAATTTAAAATTTCAAAATAAAAATCTTTACTTCTTAAAGAGACTATGTTCATCATGTGGCTAGAAGGAATGGTAAAATTCTTAATTAAGCAGGTCATTTATATTTATTATCCTCATTCTATCAGTAAAAGCTACTTTGCTCCTTATTAGTAAATTAAATTCTTCCTTAAGAAACATCCTTTAAATTCTACTATTTACTGATAAAGTAGGGTTCACATCTATGGATTATGTGTCACAATGCTCAAAAGGTAGAGATAATGAGTAATAAATTTTCATTTCTTTATTCATTTTCTAATTTCTAAGCAATTAAAAGCTGTATAGAAAGTTGGATTAAGCTTCCTTATACCTTCTGAAATCCTTCAAATCTTTGTTCCAATGTGACCCTTTCAATAATGCCTACCCTGACCTCCATATTAAATATGACAACTTGCCTTGCATTCCCTCAAACTAACACTCCAGTTTCCTTATCCTGCTCTGCTTCTTTTTTTATTTTTATTGTACTTATTATCTGTCAAAAGGCAATAAATATTTACTCATTTTTTAAGTTTATTATCAATACATATATTCCAGGGGGACAGAATCTTTGTCTGTTGTTCATTTATGATATTAAGTAACCAGACCAATGCCTGGTTTTGCGTAGGTAAATGAATATGCATTTGTTAAATGTTGAATGTGTAATTTAAATTCATCTGTTTGTCTTATTCACTGGTTAAGAAGCATTATAGGAATCAACGATGAATGTGATACTTGTAACTCTGGAACATTCCCATGGTCAGTACCATGGCAACTAACCTCATTATATCTTCTCATAAACCATCCAGACCACCCCCAGCATGCTCCTTGGTTCATGACTATCCTTCTCTAGGGTTCATTTTTATTAACCTAAAAACTCCTTCGTCTGCCACAGTAGAGCGCATTGCCGCAGTGGCACCTCGACAGTAACTTTCATGTTAACTTCATTATTATTGTTTGTTCCTCTGGGAGTATTCTGATAAGTTATTTAAACCTTTCAACAACTTTAATTTCTTGGTCTAGATAATGAAGATATGATTAGTGAATTTAATATTATGTCCAGCTCAAAAATTTTTGCATGATAGCCTAGGAAGAACAGCTAGCATATTTCACAATTAAAGGGATGAATAAAGAAAAAATATAAAAGTAGTATATAGTATATAGAGTGGGGAAGAACAATAGACTTTAAAAGAGAGATGGTTTAAGCAGAGGAAACTAAAATAGAGGGAAAAAATGGATTAATTTAAAATTGAACTGTAAGAATTTAACCCACATGACTCCAATCACTCACAATTTCCTAAATAGATAGCATGGTTCTAAGTAAAAGTATGTGTGTGGAAGCACTTTGATATGTTAAATATAAGGTTTTGTTATTATTATTAAGGATATTTACATTGTCATTAATGTAGTCAAATAAACTAGACAATGTTTTTTTTCATGATTAATGTTAGTACTAATTATAAAATAAGTAAATCTATTTTAAAAGTCTATAAAAATAGTCAAGCACATAATTCTGCAATAGAGCTCTAGTAAAGAACTACTGAGGCATCGTCACCATCCCCACTGATGCTGCCAAGGAGGTAACAAAGTCATCTTGATAGATTACAACTTTGAGTAAGTCGTGGTGTTGATGTCAGTTCCATAATACATAATACTGCCTTTGGCTATACTCTGGTGAGTACTCTGATTAAAAGCTGAGAAACTCTCTCTAACATAATATTTTGAGTGTCTTTAATTATAAGAATAACTGAGTATCTTAAAGCACATTTTCTAAGTGTCAGGCACTACACTAAACACTTTAAATGTATTAAGTGATTTAATCCTTATAATAGTTCTGTGAGGCAGGTGCTGTCATTAGTCCAATTTAAAAATAAACTTATTTTCCAAAGTGACATTGCTAGTCACTGGTAGAACTGGAATTCAAGCCTGCAAACAGGATCCAGAATCCATATTCTAACTTTTTAAATCCAGATAGGAACATAGAGCATAATATAATATTAAAAAATACTTGATAGCTTACCTTATAACAAGCATAATTCTGGGTGTTTCATACACATCATCACATTTAACCCTGATACCAATCCCAAGTAGTAGATACCGACATTCTCGCCATTGTTTTCACATTAGGAAACTGGGGCTCTGAAAGGTTATACTTACACAAGGTCGTATCTCTACAACGTCCCTCATCTATCTGTCTAGCAATGCTTTTCTCAAACAGTGCTTTCTCCATTCCCTTACTTCAAACTAGTGGTCTCATACTGGCATTGCAATATTATGGCACAGTCATAATTAACCTCCTCGGTTTTATACACTCAGATAGAGTCCTACCCAGGTACTATAAATTATAATGCAAATATATGGGATTATAGATACATTTGATTAATTTATATTTATCATTTACCACATGCCGGGAAGTGGGCTAGACCCAGAGGAGAAAATGAAGAATGGGGATACAATTTGTGAGAAATAAATAGTTGCTTACAATAGCCCTGAGAAGTGCTGTGGTAAGGGAAGTTCTCTTGCTAAGGAAACACATGGGACAAACTTATTCAGATTTGGGGAGGCAATGTCTAATCTAAGACCTAAAGGATAAGCTTAAAATAGCCAGGTGAATAGAAAAGATGAGGAAAATTACAGTATTCCTGAAGAAAGAAAAAGGTAAAGACCCAACACTGTGAGACTGTTTGGTTTTCTTTGTTTTTGTTTTTCTTGCATCCCAGCAACTTCCATAAATTACCTCTCTGTGTGAGTCACAACTGTGCTGTTGGCCTCTTCATTCTTCAAACTCTCTCACCTGTAATCACAAGATGTCTTCCAACTTCAGTTTCTGCCCCACCCAATTTCCAGTGAAGAATGCAAGTATAATACCAGCTTAAGTCCACTCACAGCAGTCATGTGGATTTAGTCTTATTGTCAAAATCTGCTTATTTGGCTTCCCTTATTTGGTCCAGGCCTGTCCACTGCTATGACCATCTCCTCACAGACAGCTTTCTACCAATCCTCATTGTGTTAGGCCACTCCATATACTTCCATTTCCTCCCCCCACCCCGAAATCCCCTATCCACCTACACAATAAATGAAATACTTGTGTGGACTGGATGCCTGCATGGATGAAGCCTGCCTAAGGAGCCTAAGCTACCCCGCCTAGTTCTTATCTCCTCTCTCCCCCCGGGAGGCTGTACTTCTTTCCTTTAAGAGTAAAATTTTTGAGACTGATTTGCAAGTTTCATAAGCTTCAATATATTATTAGGCATATCTGGATACATACTTCTTATCAGTGTCCAGTAAATTTTGTATTGAATAGTTAAGTAAAGCTTTACTACTATGAAACTCATATATGACAGGTGGTTGGGATAAACAGTAATATGCCCTTTTTTGTAAATATAACATGCAAATAAAAGAAACACACTGGGGAAGAAGGTTTAAATAAACTGAAAAGAAAATCTCATTACAATTTCTCAATAACTTATACAATTAATCCCACTTACAAATTCATAAATGATAGGGAAAGGCTGTGACATCTGAAGTATTTACAATATTTGATAGTTCTACTATGTACTATTTCATTGTAATCAAATATGATCTTAAAGAACTCAAATACAATATTGTAACAATAATAACAATCCTAGAATGGCAACCAGACTTGGAGAACTAATATGTGCCAAAAACTGTAAAAGCTTCTATACACTCATCTCCCTTTTCCTAAGTAACAGAATCTTAATTTTATTCAGGGTATAAATGTGCTTATTTAGAAATTACTTGCTTCCCCAGACTAGCTGAGGATGGCTCTAGGCAAGCTTTCCTTTACCAATATAGTTCCCAACCTTTCCCAACAACATTTTCTCCTCTTTCACATGGCTGAAAAGGATGCCTGGAATGTGAAGGCCCAAAAGTAAAGAATCATGTTGTGACCGTGAATATACATATGGTAGAACAGCAACATGGCAAAAACTAATAGACCAGAAAGCAAACGGAGTTTGGGGCCTTACTATCATCATGATCCTACTACGTTCTGGACTACTCACCTCCGGAGTTATTATTACATGAATAAGATAAAGCTCTATTTGGTTAAACCTTTTCAGGCATATTTACCTACATTATCTCACTGTGATTTTTGTTTTGTTGGATTTAGCAAGATTCTTCCTTAGAATCCTAGAAAAATAAAAATATCTCTAGGATAGTATTTTTATTACTATAGCAGTAAGAGGAAAATTTATTAAAGTCACCATTATTTTACCACTTTCATTTTTTCTGTCATACCGATTCTAATTTATTCCCATCTCTCTACTTTTCCTTACTGCTTCCTAGCGTTGGTGTGACTGCCAGATTACCTACCCATTCTTAACCATATTTTGATAAAGCATTTATATGTGATGATAGTCTCTAAATTCATTTAAAAGTAAATTAAAAAATCTCTACTTTATCTAAAATGTAAGTAAATATACCAAAAGTAAGTGATATCAGTTTTAATGATGTAACTTCTAATTACTCAGCAAGAATACTTCTGGTAATTTATCTTAAATATTCTTTCAAAATACTACCATAAGGCATACAGTTATTTCAAATCCTAAAATTATGCCTTCTTTAAAATAATAATTAATATTTATCAAATCCTTATTATAGACCAAATGGTATCCTCTGTGCTTTAAATGTTACCTCATTAATCTTAACACTATTGATGCCAGTTCTACCTAGAATCCTCAATTTTCAAGAGACTCAGGAACATGCCAATATCACAAGCCTAATACTTGCTAGAGCCAAAATACTAAACTCAGAAGATAATGACTTCCAGACATTATTAAGCCTCCATGACTAGAAACAGTTAAAGATCAAACACTAGTTCATTCTAGATTTTTCTTATAAAGTCATTTGATGTTAGCCTGGCTTTGTTTCATACATTTACAAAATTAAAATTAGCACACTTGGTTGAAAGAAAAAAATTAAGTGGGAAGAAAGCAATACTTTCAGTGTTAATCTGAAGATCAAGAAGTATGTCATTTAAAATTCAAATCTAAAAAAAATCCTTGTTAGCCAAAAATTTGTTTTCTCGAAGCAATATGATGAAGCTAATAATGTCTAAATAGGGCTACCAGAGTAATTATTTTTATTATTTTCTTAGTAACTATGTGAAAGATTTACTTTAAAAAAACGTACTATCTATACAATGCACTTGGCATAGGTCATTTTATAACTGTTCATTATTCATAAAGAGATAAACCAGGCTTTAATGAGCACATAAGTAAAGATACAAACACATGAAATGCTGAACATATTTGGCACACTGATGGTAGTATAATATGACTGGGTAAGAAAGAGGAATGCACTAGAGATCACCTTAAAAGAGTCAGGGACTAGGTCTAAAGGCTGGAAGATAACAGAGCAAACCTCTATATTCTCTCTTTTTCTTCTACAGCACCATGTCCCTCAAGCAAACAGACTTTTATTGTGTCTGTACCTGTGCCAGATATCAGGCACAGCCAAGCATATAAATGTAAATAGGAAATGAAATTTCCCTCAATGAGCCAACCATCTATAAAGTACTGTTGACACAATAAAATTGAATTTATGCTACAATATTTAGTTAGGCATAAAGATAAGTTTCTTCTCATAATAGGTTGTTAAAATGTTAAGGACCAAGGAAGATCTTTTAACAATAATCCGAATTTTTATCAATTATGGTTTACTATGCTAAAGTTCCTCCTAGTGCTGTTTTTAGTCCAGAAAATATACATTTTACCAGTTATAGTCTACTATAAAAATAGTTATTATGATTGAGATTGATGAAGTATTTAACTTTATATTATTATAGGTATAAACATCAAAAGAGAATATTTAACTTGATTCTATATCCAGGACCTCTTGAAAATACTATATTTATCATGCTACAATCATTTAAATGGGAATGCAAATAAAATATTAACATCAGTAACATTTTTAAATTTCCTACAACAGTAATGATACTCCTTTTGTCATATGCGAGCATCCAAATATGTACTTCAGAATAAGAAAAAACGAAAACCATTCTCATAGCATTATGTATTAAAAGAAGCATGTCAAGTTTCTGTCATTATTATTTTAACAAAGTAAATAAAGACCAAAAATTATCAGTCTTACAGAACTCCAACTGTAAGTCACTTCACATTTATTAATATCCTTAGTACGCTGGTGGAAAAACAGGTAAATTTTGAATACTATCTGCAATTTGGCATTTAGTTAATGGTGTTGTACCAATGTTAATTTCCAGATTTTGATCACTGAATTATAGTTATTATTTAGTCTGTACAGGCTGCTATAACAAAAGATACCCAGACACTGGGTACCTTATAAACAAAATGTATTTTTCACAATTCTGGAGGCTGTAAGGCCAAGATCATATGGGCACAGATATGGTGTTTGAAAGGGCTTCCTCATTCATAGGCCACCTGCTTTTTCAATGTTCTCACAAGGCAGAAGGAGCTAGTAAACTATGTGGGGGCCCTTTTAAAAGAGCAGGAATCCCATTCATAGAGGCTCCACCCTCATGACCTAGGGACCTCCCAAAGGCCCCACCTTTTGTACCATTCCATAGAGCCTTAGGGTTTTCAACACCTGAATTTTGGGGAGATACATTTAGACCATAGCAGTTATGTAAATGACAATATTAGGATAAGCTGATTAATAGGTATATGGGAACTCTTTTTACAGCTTTTTTCTAAGTTGAAAATTGTTTCAAAACAATATTAAAAAAAAATCCCCAGTTCTTTTAACATAAAATTTTAGAGTGCTGAGCAGTCCAGATGTCACAGAGCATCAAATGGTGACCATTTCAAATATTCAAAGCTTCAGCATATCACAGCTTCTACTATGTTTAACAATTAAGGTTTATTAACCTTTGATTTTTTACAAAGAATGGTTTCACAAAGATAGAGCCATGAATGAAAAATTAAAATCTACATTTGAACTTGAGAAGAAAAAACACTGTGTTTCATTAGTTAAAAAATTCCAAAGCACAACTCAGTCAAGGGAAGAATTAAAAATTAATCATTTTTTCCCATTATGATTGTAACATAATTCTAAGAGATAAGAAACACTTTATGGGAAAATGTGTTGCCAAAAGAAAAACCAAAAATTCCCCAAGTCATCTTTTGCAGACATTTTTGTGAAGGCAAAACAAAGCTTTACCCATTTGTTCATGCAGCATGTATTTATGAAGCATGTATTATGTGCTAGGTACTAGAACTCATGTTAAACTCCAGAAAACAAAATCTAAAATAAAAAATGTTGCAATTATTAAAATATACTAAAGCACAAATTAGTAAAATAATCTAGTTCTAAATATCCTAAAAGGAGGTCAAATATGGTTTATCAGTAAAGATATCTTTTATATCATCTTCATTAAGAGTTAAAATATCTCAATTTGCAATGATAACGAGGCTTCACTTTCATATACTTTTATTTATTCTGGAGCTAGTAGAAAACAGTTGAATAATTCCATAGAGTATCTATTTCTCATTAGTTGTTTTTTTTCTTTTTCAACTAACACCTAAATATCTCCAGAGCAGAGTGAAATTACAACTTCATGCCACATTCCCACTTAAACTGTCCCTCAAGTAGTTTTTTCATCTCCATCTTTCCATGAAGTAAGGCCAATAAACCACAGTCAAATATATTCTATTTTATAGATCAGAAATTATTTACCTCAGTAGTAGTTACTTGTATTTCAACTAAGGTGAAGTATCTGAAGAGTCTCATAAAATGAATACTCTTCTGTTACATACTCATTAAATCTCAGTTCTGCTATTAATGACCCCAAAGTTAAAATAATCACAGATGGACAGAAAACAGATTTCTGACACTGTGGAAAGCAAAGCGCCATCTCAAAAATAAAAAAAAAAAATGAAATAATTTATTTGCTGTTACACATTGAAAGATTGTCTATTTATTACTAAAATAAACTCATGGTGTTTTCTTTTAAAGAAGTAGTCATTAATCTCAGCCAATTGAATAGTATAGATTCTGAGACAGTTCTCAGAAAGTTAGGAGAAAGGGCTATGTTAATGTCTGATGGGAAGCATGATAATTGTAATTGGGTTTAGAAATGTTAATGTTTACACTTATATTTGAACTGAAGAGGAACAATAGAGAACTAAATCTAAACTTGGCAAAAGTAACTTGCCCCTAATCCAGAATGAGTCTTCACAAATTCTAGATGGCAATTCTTAGGGAGATAAAGATTGGGGTGGGGAGCATTTTGAGAGACTATTATGAATACATAAGAACTAGAGGGCTTTTAGTAAAAGAATTAAAAGAACAAGAAGGTAGAAAGCAGTGATAGAAAAGATATTAAGAAAGACTAGGGAATAGTCACTGGATTTTCACTCTGACCATGGGCAAGGAAAGAAAAGAGAGAATTGAATCTAAAGACTTTGATGAGCTAGGAATGTCCTATAAATGAAGTAAGCTTAGCTCTGGAGTTAAACCAAATATCATTAAAATATCAGAAAGAAGTTAAAAAAAGAAAAGATGCCTATTAAACAAATGCCTATTAAATATAATAATCTATATTTTGCTAATTTGAATAGCAAGGTGGTATTAGAAATTACCTGCATGAAAAAAATTTTGATTGTCCGTGCAGGTAATAATTTTCACACATCTTGCAAAATAAATCAGATTACTTGATAATTAAATAATATTATGTTTATGACAGCATTGAGGTTGAAGGGGATGAAGTAGAAAAAATAAAATAACATCCCTATCAGTATAGAGATAAGAAGGGAATAGATGGAAAGGCCATACATTGGCTAGCAGCTACAAAAGAACTGGAACATTTTTAAAATTGTCTGTCTTACATAGCCCCTTAACTGTAGGGCTATTACCTCCAGGAAAGAGGGCTTGGTTGGGAACTAACTAGTCCACAGTTAGTTCTAGAAAATGGCACATCACAATCCAATATCAAAGAAATATGGCTGTTCCCACACCTGGGATCACTGCATTGCTGTTCCACCCAACTATGCTGAAAGCACAAGAGTACAAATTGCTGAATTGCAGGGATGGGTTACAGCTTTAGTGTGAACTGATAAAATTATTTTTTTCCTCCCTTTGCCAAGAGATAAAACACAAATCAGATTCTGGGCTAAAAGTGACAGTTCTGGAGAACAGAATGAAAGGAGCATGAAAGAGAAGCACTTTGCTCTCCGCAATGTTTGGGAGGAGTTCAAGTAGGCAGGGGTGGCCTGTGTTACATTTAGAAGACAGAGTTTAATGAACCAGAGGACCCTTCCCTTTTCGTATACAAACTGTTTCAAGCTCCACTGACTTTAACAAAAGGCATACAAAATGGTTAAGGGTCACTATCTGGTTGGAGGGCTCACAGATCGCTGGCATTCATTGCTCCCCACTCAGGTGCCCTGTCAAGGATCACTAAATAACTACGAGCCCAGGGTGGCAGAGAAGTTAGCCATGATGCTGATCCTGGACCAGGTCCGCAGAGAATTCAAGTAGGTGCCCACCAGTGAGCAGTTATGTGTTCATTTCTGCACCTGTAAGTGACCACTATTAATTTTTAACCTCTACTCATACATTTTAAACACCACCATTCCCCAGGCATATACTTTTTCCTGGCCTTAAAACATGTAAAATTTATAACACAACTTTTTTTATTTCCTCCAGAGAAAATGTGGAAGACCCAGTCCATTTTTCTCACCTTTAGTTTAAAAAAAAAAAAAAGACAAACATACAATGTAGTAAGAAGCAATAAATCTGTAATTTGGAAACTTTTAATTTGTGGACCAAATAAACACACATATTTAAACTTGCAGGCCACTACTATGGCAAAATTGTAATAAGTTTTAAAAGAATAAAAGAGTGGCTCCCACATTCATGTACTATACATTTAAATGTTAATAAAGACCCAAATAAAGGCATATAAACACACTTTATATATTTATAAGTCTACCCCAAAAAATATAGCTATAGAAAATAATCACATTTAAAGTTTTCTGAAAGCCAGAAGACTAATAATAAAGGTAGTTTATTAGATATAATATTTTTATCAAATCTGACGCTGAGACCTCACTCAGATATACACAAAGACTATTTCTTGAAATAAAAATTGTACTTTAAAAAGTTATCCCCATAATAATTTTCACTTACAAATATAGAAATTTTATGAGTAGAAAAAGTATTGACCAAGTAAGCGATGCATCAAGAAATTAAAATGAAATGTTAACAAGTATAGAGACACTGACCTAGTACATTGTGAACTCATATTTCTCAATGTAATATGTGGCCAATTCCACAAATTATTCATTTAAAGGCTGAGAACTGTTAACACTTTGCCCTTGGAAGCTGATTCTTGCTTTCTAGATTGTTGTTTCTTTATAAGACATAGGGAGGCAGGCAGAAACTAGACAATGTAAGAATTACAAGGTAACTCAAAAAGACCTACCTCTTCTTCCCAATCACTAAGTCAAAAACACTAAGACATACACCCTCAACACTGCAGAAAAAAAATAATAAAACTCAAATACATGTGGTTACCCCATAGTGTGTGGGCAAAACACCCACAATATTGACACACAAATCTTAAACACAAATATGCATTTGATTGACACCACTACTCCCCAATCTGGTTCCACACCTGCATTCAAAATCACTGTGTTCCAGGAGAAGCTATGAGTATTGTTTTATTTCTAATTCATCAAGTCACTGAAACAAGAAGGCCAATGAGAAATCCATAAAAGGACAAGTTCACATCACTCTTTCCTCATTGCTCATATTGTAAGTAGTATCCAGAACTGTGGAAAGAGACAGTCAAAAATGCTTTCTACTCTTTTTTCAAAATGTCATAGAGAAAGCAAAAGGAGATAAAACTATATCCACGATTTTCCTCTCTTCCTTAGCATTTTAATTTCTCTCCAAAGAGAATTTTGTGAAATGCTCTCAACCAATTTCCTATCCACCGGTTAAGAAGAACCCTTTCAAAATATGCTTTCTGAAGAAGACATAAACATTAAAAAAAAAAAAAAAACTGACATGAGAGAATCTAACTTTCAAAAGAAAAAAATCTGAGACTCATCCTTAAGAATTACTCATAAAGATGGAAATTTTCAATCTTCATTTTTTAATATTTCCTCAATAAATAACCTAGAGAAACCACCGCATAAATTGGAATAATTAATTAGCTCTGGTAATCATTATAGCTAATGGTGGTTTTCTGCTATACTGACAATTTTCCCTACAAGCTTTCCATACACTTGGCAAAAATCAGCAATTACTACCATAATATAAAACACCTTACTATAATCCTTAATATATAATAATACTTGAGGCCTGTAAAAGAGAATATACATTTAAAATCAACACTCTTATTAGCATAAAAAAGTGATGTAGATATTGTCTTAAGGAGAAATTATTCACTTTATGGTCTATTTTTCTTTCCATCGCTCTTGACTGCACAATAAGAAGACTAAAATATGTAAACTCACTGCTTATCAATTTGGTCCCTGTACCTATCATGCTTTTCTGCCATTCTTCTCATTGACATTTCTAATGGAGCTTAAAATTACAGTTTTGGGGGACGGGGGCCTTATGCCTTACTTTGTTTTGTTTTGTTAATCTGGACTTTATTTTCCTTCAGTGTTTGACTTTATGCACCATTTTCTGACAAGTAGGTACAGTTCTGGAAACAGTTGTCTTAACTAATACTAAAGAATACTAAAGAAAAGAGAACAGGGGATATATAAAATATTAACATTTAAAGGTCTTCCATGAATGATAACAGATTTAAAAGAAAGGTAAAGACAGAGGTTTAGGATTGGAGGAAAAAAGGATCTTGACTATGTACAGTATTATATTTGGAGAATTAAAATACCCCATATTGCCTTAACAAGTAGCCCCAAGATACTATAAGACAAAGACAAATCTACAGAGACTTATAATATAAATGAAAAGTAGAAACAAACTTAATGCCTCCAGAAGGAAAAAAAAAAGAAAAATTCATAAAAATAAAGATCTAAAAGGCTTCTCTGCAATTATGGTTATGATAGAATTGGCACAGCATGGTCTTAACAACATAAAAGATGATTATTTATTTTTAACAAATGTAGCTAGAAAAATGTTATTATATTCCCCTTTTATTTAACTAGGAGCATGCTGATTGAAATGGATTTATCAAAGTTGACAGCTAGACAAAACTATTTTGGGAATAGTTTTTATCTCGAATTAAATAAAAACTTAATGACATCGGTATTGCTACAATAACCCAAAATTATTCAAAATGAGTTTTTTAAACACATTTAACTATGTAATACTGTGTCTAAGAGTCTTTTTAATGCAACATTCAGGAAAAAATAAATAATAAAATAATTTAATTATGACAAAAAGTGTTCATTCCAATGAGACCCAAAAACACAGAAAAATGATTAATTCACTTTTACAGAAGTTAGGATTATAAATTAAGTTTGGTTACCCGCAACAAGAACTTAAAGGTTTTGTGTTCTTTTAAAAAGTCCTTTCAGCTGTCAAGAGAGGTTTAAAATTGTATCTCTTCTACATACTATAATTAGAGAACAGAGAATATCTTATATTGAAATAGCAGTTCTTCAAGAGGATACAAATATTGATATCGTATTACAAGCCTACCTTTGAAGAACAAGTTCTCACAGGCCAAGTATAAAGAGCACCAAATCCTAGTTCATACACATCTGAAACTTCTTTCAGAATGCCTGGCTTCAAAATATTTTTTAAAATTATATTTTTATTATGCATGTCACTTGTATATTTTTTTTGCAAAGCCACCAATGTGCTGAATATTACTTAATTATAATTCCTCATTGTGTCATATGCATTTGTAAAACTATTCAACGCGAGAGAAGTTTATTCGTGATAAAGGACTCTGAACTCATACCCCAACCTCTGTAATAGTTATTTTTTGTATGTGATAGTAATAGTATTTTCTTAAATTGTTGCTTTTAAAATAAACAGTTTTCTTCAAATACCACAAATAGTTAATTTAGGGAGAAATGTACATTGGGGAAAAGGAAAGACTATGTCTCTCCTGAACTACTAACTATACAAATTGTTTTTTATAGACAAATTGTCTATATATATTAGGGCTATAACCTCACAGAACATATGAAAAATAAGCAATAAAGCCATTTCTGGGATTCTTACCTGACAGAGCCTGCAAATATTCAGGCTTCCATTTATATTTTATAAATCTGCTAGATAATCATTCCTTTCAGATTGTGTTATAGATAAAATAGTGTGGTATACATAAAGTAACATGACAAAATGATTCCAAATGGAAGACCATAATGATTGAAAGCAATGGGTATAAAATGTAGTATCAATTTTGCAAAAAGTCTGCGAGCAAAGGAAAAAAAAAAGATGGCTTGAATCACATTGTCCCACTCTTTCTTGCTACATGAAGGGTGATAGCACCTATTATCGTGATTCTCACATATAATAACCAAACCTATGACAGTGTATTATATTATGGAATCTAATTTAATTCTCACAATTCCACTATGAAATAGATATCATTAGCCCAATGATACAGAGAGTAAACTGAGGCTCAGAAAATGACCAAAAGTCACACAGCTGTTACACAGTAGTTCCAAGGTTTAGGCTCAGTTAACCTGACCCTAAAGCCCATGTTCTAAATCACTAAGTCTCACTGACATTGCCAAGCTATTAGAGTCAGTGCTGTTAGTTTTTTTAATCTTACAAGGAACATTTCATATATGATGCTTTAACATTATAACATCATCTTAAAAAAAAATAACCTACCGACCTAAAGCACAAACCTTATTTTCATAATCAGGTACTCCAGGTTATAAAACTACTAAAAGTAATCCCAGCCTTTGATGAATTTATATTTTTATAGAGGTATAAGACCATAAGGAAAATAATCAAAAGTTATGATAAACGGGCACAAATGCCATAAAAGAGATGTAACAAAGAGCTAAGTGGAATTAAGAGGACAGAACACGAGGGAAATAAAATATTAAAATTATTAATGAAAGATATAAATAGTAAAATGTCTTAAATAATATACAGTCATTGTTTTTGCATTTGTCACTCAGACTATCAGACCACTGCAGTGTTGCAAGAAATATGTACTACTGTCTTTTCAGATATTGTTAAAATAGGAATTCATTTGAATGATTTCAGTAATGAGGATTTATAAATTACTTTGACCAAAATAAAAGAAGTTTGTTGTTTGAACCCTCTTAACTAAATTAAATGCAGTCTCAACATCTGACTTCATGATTTGTATGTAGCATTTAAAATGCAAACATATAAAAAACTAGTTATATGTCTCTGAAAAACAAATTTTAACTTTCAGGTAAAAAATAAACCTGATTAAACAACTGTATACAGCATTACAACAGTACATCAATAGGCAGAGCAGTAAAAATTAATAACAAGTTCATATAAGGTCACTTAAACAATGATAGTCATCATTTAGCTCCCCCATGTCTTTATAATCAGAGTACGGCATATTAGAGTTAAAAGGGATATTATTTACTACAAATTTCTTTATACATGAGTCTATTGAGGCTAGAAAGAAACAAGCTCTGTCCTATACTTCCCAGCTGAGAAGGGGCATGGCAGAAGCTTGGACTCTCATCTGACTGCTCTCTCCTCATCTCCTCTTGGTGCTTCCTCCAATTACATCTACACAGAAAACAGATAACATGATCTTTGTAAAATGACCTTGTTATTTACTTGCTTGAAACCTTTAATGATCTCCCCATTGTTCCTAAAATGAAGTGGAAAATACTTAATCTTAACAAAAAACACTACGAATTTTGAACTCCCACCACTTCTCCAATCAGATTTCATATCACTTCTTCTCTCCATCCTTACATTCCAGTTACTAGGACCATCATTTGATTTTCTCACATGAACCAAATTCATTCTTACTCTAGGCCTTAAGATAGGAGGTTCCTTTCTTCAGAAAGGCTGTCTGCTTAGCCAATTTCTACCTATGTTCCTGGGGTTGGCAGGATGAGAAAACTTCTTATCTGGAATGCCTGACATACCTGGGTTGAATGTTCTCATAAAACTCAGTATTTCCCTATTCTAATTTCTTTTTTCAATTACGTTTAATTTTGTTGCATAGGAAGCATACAACAAATATTTGTAGAGAAACTGACAAAAAAGATTAAGGATTCCAACTTTATTACTTTCTTACTATAGTGCTTTTTCTCTATTAAAAATTTTATTCCACTAAAATATTTTTTCTTAATTCACACTTATTTATCATTTTGCTCACTCTTAAACTATCATCTCTTTAGTAGAACATAATTTACCATTATTTTATTAATATTATTTGACAACTTACTTCAAACAACAATGAACTTAGCTTTACCATGACATACTGTTGAAAGCCTTCCAAAAATTTAAATAATAAGCATAATTGTGGTAGTGCAGAGATGATAAAGTCTACTGTCTTTACTAAATAAAAGTATCACATTTCTCTTAACAATTTTTTTTCTAGTTTTATATTTTACTCCTGTTCTTTGACAAGTAACCACAGCATAAGAGTCATAACCATAACACTGCCAAACTTTAGTACTGGTATTTCCTAAAGCTAGTTCTTTCATTTCTATAGCAGACATTTAATAAACCAATAGGAATGGGAGAGGTTAGGATAAGGATTAACAGAAACTAACCTTTTAGAGTAAAACTCCCTCCCAGTCGCAAACATACAGATATACATCTCCAAAGCTAAACTAAGAAATCTTGGTTTCAATATCTATATAGATCTTAAGTAGTCTCCTCATCTCAAAACTATAGTGCCTGATCATTCTTTATAGTCACCAGATAACTTATTTGATCACATTCTGAAATTGAGTGTTATAGGCAGAAAACTGATGTTAAAACATTCTCCATGTCAATTCACTTTCCCTGTAAAATAAAAATTTATTTTATTGTTTTTACTTATTTATTTATTTTTTTTTTAGGCAAGGCAACCTTTAGTTGACCTCACAGATTGCAAGGACCTTGTCAGTTTACAATCTCTTGTTTTTTGTTTTTTGTTTTTTGTTTTTTTTTTATTTTTTATGCCTACAGAACCTGGTCTTCCTAGATGGTCTTCCATCCAAGTACTAACGAGGCCCAACCCTGCTTAGCTTCCAAGATCAGACAGGATCGGGCTTGTTCAGAGTAGCATGGCTGTAGACAAAATGAAAATTTAAAGTGTGTTGTCCTACTGACAAAGCAAAAGAACTATGCTCAATTTTCTTCCCTTCCCTCAGCTCCATTAACCTCCTTCACTGAATATGCTTGGATCTCTGAACAGCTCTTCTGATGACAGAATATAAAAGAAGAGGTGAACCAGCAGATTCTCTAAGGCTACCTATTCAACCTTCCTATCTCAGTTCAAATGTCGTTTGTTCTAGGAAATCTTTCCAGATCCCACTCATCTCCCAGACAAGGTCTGATCCCGCTGCTATAACCCCCATAGCATACTGTACTTGACCTTCGTAACAACTACCACAGTTTTAACTAAATAATTCATGACAGATACATTGCTTAATGACTTTTTATTTCTATGATTTTGCAAGTGATATAGTCAGAGGCTCGTTCTGCCATGTTATGCTCCATATGTCAGCATCCTGCAAACATTTGGTGCTAATGACTACACGGTGACTGACAAAATTAATGATTTAATGACGCTGCTCTTTTGAGAATTGAAGAAAAAAAAGCAGAATGATTTAGAGTCCCACTCAGAAGATGTCTGCTTCAACAGAAAAAATTTAACAAAAACAATAAAAGCTATCGGTGTGTTATATGTCTTATGTATGTTATCTCATTTAATTTTCATAATAACTGGTATTATTTTATCTCCATTTTACATATGAGAAAACTGAGGCATGGAGAGGTTGAGTAACTTTTCCTGAGTCATGTAGAGAGAGCGTTGGAAATATGCATTTCTGACTCCCAAGCTAATGCTCTCTTTCTACTCTACCTCTTTGTTTCTCTCATTAATATATACTTTATTTTGTATTTCTCTATATATGTGTTTATTACTTTCAGTAAAATTCATTTAATGTAGAATTAAATACAAGTTAATGCTTCAACCTTAAAATAATAGGTAATAATTTTATGTAAATAAATTCAGCCATGTGGAAAAAAGGAGTGAAAAGGAAACATTGAGTATTCTATACTGCACGTACATGCTTCTGCTTTCTAAATGAAAAGATGATGAAATTTCCTTGATCTAAGATAACATAGGCTGGATGCTCTGCATGTAGAATTTACTTGATCTGTAAACATAAGGAAAAAAGCTGATATAAAAAACTATCTCAAATCTTGTATCAAATCCTAAAATTGTTCATTGCTAAAAACAGTATACTCAATAGCAGAGAAAAATGATATTAAGAAACTTCATTAGAATCCTTAACATTTTTTTAAAATGTAAAATACATTCAGGTGTCAATTTCTTTTTAAACTTTCACAAAAAGAATATCTAACCTATGTGATCTTTTTAAAATATGCTATTGCCACGGGCAATACTGTGTACTAGCTTTTTAAGAAGGATGTCATAGAAAAATTCTTATAAAATCAATTACCTATTAAGTTTTTTGGAAAAAGTGACTTGCAAGCAGTGGTATTCTATTCTAACCAGCTTTACCACTTTATTTATCTCATAAATTTTTACAGAAAAAGAACCCCTAGTCCTATCCCCTATTTGCTAATGAAATAGTCCTAAAGAAGTTATATGATCAGTGTGATATAGCTACTTAATGACAACGCTATGACTACAATCAATCAGAAATGAGAACTCTCAAGGGCAAGGAAATTCCTTGAAAGAAGGCAGCATAAGGTATAAACCAGCCATATCAATTTGGGCAACTTATTACAATTCTTGACAACTTAATTTTATTTTTATTTTTATTGTGGTAACAATACTTAATATGGGATCTACCCTCTTAACAGATTTTTCAGAATACTATACAATTTTGTTAACTACAGGCAAAATATACAGCAGGTCTCTAGAAATTACTCATCCTGTATAACTGAAATGTTATATCCCTTGATTAGCAAATAGGAAGTTGCTAATCAACAATATGCTTTTTTTTTTTTTGAGGAAGCAAGTTTGCAAAGAAGATGCCTTCTATGCCTTTATTATTCGACATGCAGGTACAGAGCAAATTTCAATGACACTTGAATTTATCTTACAACAGTAACTTCAAAAACTGCTTTCAAGTTCAGTTGTTTCTTCTAGAATCATAAAATACATTCATGAAGTTATACATTCATTTATTAAAGCATTAAATTTTCTCCTAGACATATGTTCTGATGCAGATTTAAAGATAATATAGAAAGGGAAGTAAGAATAGGTTTCCAATCTGACTCTTGGAAATGTATTTTAAATATATGTCTTCATGACTAGAAGCAGATGCCACAAAGATGCTGTTTAAAGATGCTGTTCGTCTCTCTGGCCAAAAAATGAATTAATGAAATCAAATTCAGTAGGTACTACATTACTGAACAAATGTTAAAAAGTTGCATTCTAGACCTGTTTTCCTCTTCTATTTGATTTGCAAGCTACCAAACACCTTGTATTTTGAACTTCACTTTAATTGCTATGAGAAAATCTCTAACTGAACATACACCTAGCAAAATTGAGTTCATGTTTACTAATTATGAACCATAATGTTTTGTTTACTTTACTGGTCTCTCTCTTTCTGTAGACAAACACATTATAAATGTGTTTACTGACAATTTACTATTTTTCATATTTAAATCTTTAAGATTGCCCAAAGTCCACTAATTTTCTTCTTCCACAAGAAGTATGGTAAAGAATTTTGGTAAATTTACATTTCAGATTAGCTTAAGAGATAAGCAGTCAATTCAGAGCAAAGAACAAAACTATGAAAGTTTATGGGCACATGAAGTGAATGGTGAACTTCATGATCCTTCATAAATCAGTTTCATTGTATAGTTTTGTTTTAATATTATGTTAAATGTTAATAGCTAGTAAATTTAATTTTTGTTACTATTTTACTGGCCTCAGCTTTATAAATTGATATATACAAGAGTTAGTAATTCTTAAGAATTACCAAACCATTAGTAAGTTACTCAGTTTACTAACTATACATAACTGAGAGTCAGCATCCTTAAGAAAGAATTGCCAAAATGTTGGAAGGACCAGTTAGTTACACAGAAGACAATGATGTATGTGAATCACTGTAACCAAGTAGTAAAAGTCAAACAGTGATTATTTACTCTTTATCCCACTAATTGTACTTCAAGGAATCTGTTCTACACAAATCATGAGAATGGTCCAAGCTTTACATTAATTATCCTAGCAAAATATGACAATCTACATGAATACAAATAAAAAGTTTAAATAAATCATAGTATATCCATACTATGAAATATTATACAATATGTTTAAAAGATGCTTTCAAAAAAATTATAGCATTGGGAAATTGAAGAGATTTATAAAATCTATATCTCTTTAGCTCTATAATTCCACTGAAACAAACACATAGGTAAAATACAGATATTACATGGATAAAATGTATAAGTAATCAAGCTAAAAATATTGGTGTGAAATAATCTCTGTGAGCATCATGTACCACTATGTTATGATATATTAGGTGATTTCTGGTTTGACTTTATGTATCTCTACATTGCACAAGTATTCAACATGAGTATGTGCTATAATCAGAAAAAAAAATACTATTTGTAATATGATCATTTAAATGTAGAATAAACTGCATTGGGAATAATGAATGGGAATAAAAAATCATCTATTATTAACACCCAAATAGAATCAAAAGAGCATACATAAATGATATACATTGTGATAATAGCTGGAATTCCAGAATAACATTACCATGCTAAGAGAGAGTAGTAGGAAAAGAAGTGACATAGCAAGAGTACTAACACAAAGCCGATGGACTGGCATACCATTCTCTGACATTTGTATCAGAGAATGGTATGCCAGTCCATCGGCTTTGTGTTGGTATGCTATCCCTCATACAGATAGCTCATTCACTTGTAATAAAGTAGGTTAATTTCTCATTCATAAACCTAATGCTTTCTTTCATACCCCATTACATTTTTTGTTGTTGTTGCTCTATCTCAACACCCCTATATTCAAGGAAAAAAGCACACATACACACCACTGCAATCTCACTATCATCCATTATTCAAGAAAGGTCTCATTGAATAAATGTCTGCTCAGAGGCTCTAAGCAAATTTCATTTCTGAACACTACTGTCGGCAGCCCAGCAGGCTATTTCACCAAGATAAGATCACATATTTAATCAAATGCACCTAAAAAAGAAATACTCGCAAAGTTTGCTTAATAATGTCAAACCATAAAAATATAATGTTGACAGCCTACTAATTTTTAGTGCTTTTTCCTCTTCAAGGATTTGCAACAATAAGAAAGGTACATGGACTTTTTTCTCATTAATATTTCAACTAACATTTAAAAATACATCAAATTATGTGTTACTATTTATATTGGGTTGGTACTTAAAAATAAAGAAAAAAACAAAGAGTCAATATAAAAAACAGTATATTTAGGAGGTCTCCCAACTTATACAAATAATATTTCTAAAGCACCATTTTACTTCAGCTGGGCAAATGTCAGCATAAAACACTACCCAGACTCTATTTTTTGTAATAATGGATCCATGTTAGATGTCTGTCATTTGAATAACATTTTTACTGGTTAGATTGAAGTATATTTTCATTGGATTCTCTAGGCAGCTAATAAAGTTATCCGTACTCAATTATTTGAAATATCCTACTTGATCTACTTTTCAGTTTTCTGCTTCTAAACATACAATTTACTTGAATAAACATCTATTCCCATCAGTAGCGTGACATAACAAGTACACTAACAAGAGTAAAATAATTAGATGTCTCAAATGGATAGATGGTTTCATATTTGCAAACCCATTTTGTTGCTTTTATTTCTATTTTCATTTATTTCATGCTCTATTTATTCTCATTCAATACGTTTTTGTTAATTTACTTTTTTCCAGAGTAACATTTTATTCTGTGCAACCTCCACTTTTGGTTTAGAAACAATTTGTTCCTTTTTAGTAAAAACCATCTTAAGGTGGCAGGTGGGGCTCACATATGAGTTAATTCAACCTTGAGCTCCATATGCAATGGTATATCTTGGGGGCCTTGGATGTACTCAATGCCTAAATATTTATTCACATCTAAACCTGTAAAATAAGCATTTCCCTGCTTTTTTAAGTGTGAGCAGCAAAAATTCAGCATTCTATGTGTTATTGAATCTGTGTCTAGTGCCCATTTGACATTGTACAGTGACAACTCCACCATCATATGATAGAATGGGATATGTTTACGCAAATTACATCTTTCAGATAGTTGGTGGCTTTTCAGATATGCATAGCCTTAATAACTTGGGCAGTTTCACAGGTGTTTTTAAACTTGAAAATATGAATCCTTTGATATGCATTTTTTGTTGGGTTTTCTAGGTCAAATGAGTAGAAAACCATTTTCTGAGATTACTTTGGCTGCTACAGGAAAAGAGTACTGGTTTTCCTAACCAATTCTTAATGCCTGATCTAACTCAGTTAACAAAGAATCATGTAGTGGATAGTCAAGTTTTATCAGCTCCTCTGCCTTTTTCTGTGGACTATTTCCCTCTCTTAATTGAGCTTTTCCTCCTTCAAGCTATTTGTCCATCCAAAAAGGAACTACAAGACAGTTAACTGATTTCACTAAGCTGGTAACAGCAGACTGATCTAAAACTGGGTATCTAATTAAGACTGGTGGTAAAAGAGAAAGAATCCAGTAGGAGAGGGAAGGAATACTGGTAGTCTGGTTAGGAACATGCAATGGGAGCAGAATTCTAGTGGTATTCAAAATGCTAATTTTTTTTTTTGAATGCTTAGGTGAACTTCCATCCTTCACAAAGATTCTTTAGGTAAGAAACACAGTAACCTCCCAATAAACTAATCATCTGGCCTAACGCTAGTTGGAAGTGTCTTTGCAATTAAGAGAGGAATAAGAAATTATACTCAATGTACTAAATCTTAGTTAAATCTTATAAGTTATCCATATGACAACTGAGATGTTATCACAAAATATAAAGTATTTTAGAATGCTGCAAAATAATATTTAACTGTTATACATAAAAATATTGAAAAGTAAGGTGAAATTTAACTAAAAATACCTAAAATTCAAAAAATTATGTTATAATATTTCAAAAGTAAACAGTTGCCTAAGTTCTTCTTCCAAAGTCAACTACAGTTAATAATATAATCAAAACTCAATACACAGTTTCAACTGAATAGCTAAAGACAATGTAAAGAAGAAAGTCCAGATATGCACATGCCTCATGTTAACACAGAACCTTTTCTCAATAGGCTCTTTGTCTACTCCTTGAAGTCATGATCAGTATTCTGAGTCAAGGTTCAAACAACAGCCATCAGCTATTGACAAATCAAGACCACTGAAAAATTGGAAAAAAAGAAAAGATATAAATGTATACCAGTTGAGCCCTTCCATTCTTGCCAGAAATAAAATTTCTTACAAAAGATGACCATCAAGACCAATTTCTCTCACTCAAAAGAATTTGGAAGAGTTCTGAGGAAAGGAAAAGAAGGAAAAAAACAAACCAAACCAAAACAGAAGACTATTGAAAAACCTTTTACAGGGTTAGCTGTCAATGGAATGCATTTTAGTATTCAAGTTATCCACCCAAGCAGAACATCAAAAACTGGGCTTCAGTCTCTTCCCGATTCTCACAGGCTCAGGCTACTGTGGAGTAACTGGGGCTGTCTTGAATAGTAACACACTTTGCCACTGCGGGAGGCAGAGACATCAACACAAGCTGATCAAACAGAAGGGGGTATCCTTTCTACTTGACTTTCATTTTCTCGAGTCATACTTTAAAACACTGAAGTCATCTGTCTAATGTGCAGCTTATTTTGTCATTCATTTTTACCACCTACCACACTGTACACTCTTTCTGTTTTAAAATAAATGCTGAATAATAATAGGTAAAAGTCACACATTGTAAGACCTCTTATTGGCAATTGTCACTGAAATACAGATGTTAATTCTAAAATTTGGACTTATTACCTTTTCCATACTTATAGTCTTTAAAGCAACTTGAGATCTCAAGTTTAAGGTTTCATCTGCATTTATAGCAATCTTATGAGGACTTAAACTTTGGATTGTAAATCTTTTAAAGTATAGGCATTCTTAAATCTTAGAAGTTTATGATGACTTGATTTAGTGACAGACAACATTGTAGAAAATTCTGATGCAGTTAAAGCTTAAAGAGCTGCTGACACCATGCGAAAAGATGATTAGAAGTCTAGTTTAAAATGTCTTAAGTTAAATTGCTACTTTCATTTTATATGTGATTTAAAGTTAATCTTCAGACAACATACTTGGTGGCTGTCAAAAATATTTTCCTGTCAGGATTATGATTTGTGGTGGGGAATTAGTAGAGAGTATAATATTCTAAGATTAAGAGGAAAAGTTCAGAAATAGGTACTTAATGAAAGAGAGAAAGAACACAGGAAACACAAAAAGACATATGAATCTTTCTCCATTGCTTCAATAAATGCTACTACTTTTGATAGCTCATCACGAACTCTGCAATTAAGAAAATAATATATGATTTAGCTAAAATTTTAACGGTAATTAGGGACATTTCTACTAATACTATTACTAACAATGTCAGCTACTATCCATTAAATGCTCAGTCTATCAGGTACTTTTCTATTTACTTCCTATTTTTCACTTCAAACCAGCAATGTAGATGTTATTATTATTATTATTTTTAACAGAAAGATAAAAGAGCTAGAAAGTTGTAGAACTGGGATTGTATTCAAGTCTCTCATTCCAAAGGCAATTTCTGAAAAGTTCATAATCAGGGACAGTGCCCAGCTATGCTCTTCTGAGGAGTATAATTTTGTTTCTACAAATATAAATCAGAATTAATCAAAGTACAAGAAAAGATAAGTACTGCTGTACTAATTTCATAGTAGCAGGCATAAGGGAAATATTAAACTAGTCAGGGAATATATATATATATATGTATAATTTTTTTATGTATAAATATACCTGTAAATTTTTAAAATAGACATCAACAGCCTTTCAGAAGTATAACAGTTCACCATTTAACTTAAGCATCTAGTAAAACTAATCTCTATGTGGAGTTTCTGTTACTCATTAGGCATATTACCACTCACAAACAAATTGAACTATAGTATATAATTACCCCATGGATCCTTTTCACTGAAAATGGCCTGTTGTGATGCTTAGATAGTGATTAACAGACTAAGAGTGTACTGAGTCGTCTTGATATCACTTCAGAAAAGTGATTTCCTCTCTAATAATTCCCAAGATACATAAATATTCAATTAGGGTCTTTGAAATCTAGTTTTAATTGGGCATTCATACTCTAACCAACTACAGACTTAGCCCAAGCTAAGAAAGGTATTTTATTAATTCATACCATAAAAAAAGATCCCAATAACTCTTCATGAGTTTTAAAGTAAGAATATAAAATAAAGTCAAAATTATCTTTCATATAAAGTTTTCAAATTTAAAGCATTTTAAGGAATGCTCTAAAGCAATGAGGTAAAACAGATATATATCTGAATCACAAGAAGAGTTCATTAGTGTTTCCTGGAGCCCTCAGAAGATCTAGTTAACAATAACAACAATAATAATGACAATCAACAACAGCAGCAGCAGCAGCAGCAAAGAGTTGCATATATATTGTTGTGTGCCCATACCTTTTTAAGCATTTTATATTTTCTCATTAATCTTCACAACAACCTATGAATTAAGTACAACTGTTATACCCATTAAAACATATTAGGAAATTGAAACAGAGAGAAATCTGGTATCTTGCCCAAAGTCAAAAAATTGATCAAACCTAAGCAAACACGCCACAGTGTCCCTCCTCTTCACCAGCACACCATTCAGTCTCTCCAGATATCAGAATATCAAGACCTAGGGCCTAGATTTTAATTTTTACCAGTGGCTCTTTTGCTACTGTCAGCAGAAGAAGCTGGGGACCATGAAGCTTTAAAGTTTCCATTTCACTAACTCTGAACCAAAAAAATTAAAAACAAGCTTTCCATTTTGGAAAGAAAATAAAGAAACTGTAAAATAATAAAATTTTCATCCAGTTTGTGTCTTGTTATTAAAGCGTGGTCAATTCACTCGTTTTCTCATTCTAAATGCTTCCTTTTATGGTCATATGAGGTGATACTTGTGCATATAAGGAAGTAGATTTTAGAAAAGTCAATTATCAGGGACTATCAAACTCTCTGGTCCCAGGACTCTTTTACATGCTTAAAAACTGATGACCTAAAGCAACTCTGGGTTATGTTGAGCATAACTATTGATATTTATTTATTAACAGTTAAACTGGGAAAAAATTTTAAACAAGAATACACGAGCACACTTGCCATATGTCCTCAGAGCAATGATGTCATCGCATATTATGTACCTTCTGGAAAACTCCACTGCACATTTGTTAATATATGAGAGTGAAAGGTAAATAACATCTAAGCATTATTTTAAAACTGTTTCCTCTTAACAGATCCCCTGAAAGAGTCTCAGAAATCCACAGGATTCCCCAGAATACATTTTGAGAAGAAAGATCATCTTCTCTACAAAATAATTGACAGAGAAGTTTTACCAGACAGAAATATTCAATTGAGTGACTTATTTTTTTCATTCCAGAGATAATTTTCAAACACACAAAAAAGATTACCACCAATATTCTTAAATAATATGGACCAAATATAAACTTCTTCTAATATATGTACTCACTTGAATGAAGAAATTCATTCATGTTAAGTTCTTGTTTTCAATGTTAATAAAACATATGCAAGACATAAATTATAAAGATTTATAGACTCTGCCATGATCAAATATAGAAAGAACTCTCCCCTTTCAGTCACTTCATAAAACAAATGGAAAAGTTTGATTGCTTCAGAATAGGACAGCTCATTTTTAAAATATATTTTATATTTATGAATACATAAGCATGTCACAATTCTAAGAACAAAATTACACCTGGTTACTTATGCAGTAGTAGGGTTAATTAATTGGACCGCATAGACACTTAGAGCACTGTAATGTAATTAAAATATTTGAGGAAAATATACATATCTTAGGACTCATAAATGCTATCAAGAGGCATACTTACTTTCTCAAAGTGGCCAATAAACAGCAGTATCAAAATCTCAATGAATGAAAATCTGGATTTTTCTCCCCACTGATAGACAACTCTAAACACACACACAGACACACACACACACACACACACACACACACACACACACACACACACACACAGAGATAACAAAGGGAAAATGTCAGAAGGACCTTACTCATATTTAAATATTTTACATTTTATTATAAAATAGGATATTCTATAAAGAAATATATTTGCATAAAAGAAAAATACATAAATGTAATGGTAATCTAAGCATAAATATGTCCTTGAAGGCAAACAAATGCTAAATTACAATACAGCTTCTGTCTTTAGGGTTCCTCCCTATGTGAGCAAATGCATATTTTGAATGTAATGCAAATCTAAGAAATCAAAGGGAAAATAGCCATTTGCAAAATTTAAGGAAAGAACATTTAACTCCAACTGCTCTAGCCATTCATCCCATGCTAAATTAAGGCTAAATAACATTTCTCGAAAACACTTTTTATTCTTAAACACAAAAATCACAGTTTTCCTTACTGAATTCTAGACGAAAAGAAAAAAATGCTTCATTTCTAAAAGCACCTAAACTCATAACTAGTAGCCCTTTTCAAAGAGAGTTTTAACTAGTGGTTAAAGTGGTTCAAATAAAATTTGAAAAACAATTCAGTCTAGCATTGTGTATATTATTTGACTAACTTTTCATTTCTTTTTATTTTATAAACTTTTTGTTGTTGTTGTCTTCTATTGAGGATTTCCTTGGCTATTGCTCACCAAGGAATTAAAGAAAAATCAAGTTCATCAAAATTTTGCCTTTCCTAATTAGCAGAAACAGTGCCATGCACAATAGCTGGAACTAGTAATTCTCATACTATTATTCCTAGTGAAAGGAATAGTTAATTCTCCAAAATGTAAGAAGATCATTATGAAGAAAACCATTTCTAAAAGACTCTCCATTCATATTTTGAGGGCACTCTCAACTTGAAGGATAATCACACTAAGCAACTTAAAAGAAGACATCAAAAGCAATTTTCCATCAGGCAAAACACATGCGGGCTTATCATTCCAGGCCAATGATGCCTGATGCAGCCTAACATGTCTTTCTAAAAAATGTAAATAGTTCACATAAACCTTTATACTAATCATTTCTCCTACCCTGAGTTCATAGAAATAGTCCAGTTAACCATATACACCAATAGAGCAAATTATTGAATATTCAGTGATAAAATGCTAATGAATGGCATTCAAGCACTTTGACACATTCACCTTCAGCTAAAGACAGCACAATACACTGACAGACACAGTTCTAATGACATCAGGACCTGTGGAATGTATGACTGCTAGGAAACACATGCTGCTTGGAAACAAAGAACAAATCTGATCAAATCTTCTAATGTAAGGACTGGGAATCATGGCGATTAGATCTTCCAAAATGAGAGAACAAGTACGCTTTAATCTTCAGAAATATTTGCATGTGAAGACTTTAATACATACCCTGTAGAAATGAAACAATTATATGAAGCTAGATTCTCATAAATTAAATCACAATTCTCTTAAGTTTTCTCTTAAGATGACCACTATCAGCAGTATCGCATAAAAAAAATAACTTAAAATCAGATATCAATGAGTCTGTACTCCTTTTGTTTTAACCTAAGCTTTTTCAAGATATTAGAAAGAAATCTAGAAATTATAGTACCGAAGTACTCTTTCACATTTACAGTGCAATACTTTTTAAAACAAAATAAAGCATAGCTATTGGCAACAAATACCAAAGCAGTCAGAGCTAATCTACAACTAAGGAATGTAATACCTTTTCATTATTGAAACTGAAAAGGAGTTTCAACTTTTTTTTAATTGTTTATCTTTGTATAGTTTTAACCCTTGCTTTGGTTACAAAAAAAAAAAAGAGTGAAACAAGGCTGAGAGATACTTTAAAACAAGTATCTTCTTAATTCCTATACAAACTATCTGAAAATCTCTTTGGTGATACTGTAAAAGAACTGATGATTCTATCTGTAATCCACAAGCAAACTGGGCGCTAGAACTCCAGGTCATTTAGTATCATTTCAGATTTAAAAATAAAAAATAGGGAAATAAAAAATATATTCTCCTAGTTAAAAATTATTTAAGAAATGTTTCTTTATAGACTCTAAAATGACATTATTTAACTAGTGTTGCTAACCCATATGACACTAAATTAGCAGACCGTCTATTTACTTCAGAGCAAAACACAGAAGGCAATTTTTCCTTCCTGCCAGAGTCTATGCTTCTCTTCATTTCCCAGCAGCTGGCTGGAAGGATGTAAAAACAGAGGTGCAAGAAGGCTTATACTTCCTAATGAGTAATCCATCCAGGAAAGTAAACACAACAGGCACCACTAGGTTTGGTGAAAGGAGACTCTGGCAGGACTGCTAACACCGTTGTTTACAACGTGCTCTAACTACTGCAGGCAGGAGCACACACAGGCACAAGGAGGAGACACCCAGAGGTGGCTTGCACGCCTCGAGTTAGCTCAATTGCTCTGATATTTCTGGCCATACATAAAGCAGCGCACGTTTCTACCCGAGCGAGTGAAGTGGCCAGAAAATTCCAGGGACAAGGGGTTATGTTGACTTGACTCAATTGTTTCAGTAAACCAGAGAGATGACTACTCTACCCCTTTATCCTCCAATCTGGAGTGAGTCGGAGCGCCGCACCAGGGATTCTCACGCGCCACACACATCTAGCGGAGGGGCTCCTCTCTGGGGGAAAGGGGACAACTGTGGGGCTTCCCCGATACTCCTATGGGGTCCCCGTGGCCTCCTCAAACCAGATTTTCCAGTTAAGAGGATCCCAGGCGATATCAATAAGCAAGCTCATCTTAAGTAGCAACAGCTCTGCCATTCGCGCAAATATCGCCCGGCCATCCCCAGAGCGCACAAACGCGCTCACACAGACACGCACAGCAGACAACTAAACCTGGTAGCGAAGGTCGCCCTCCCCCCAAGCTAACATACACACCCACCCACCTATACTGCGGTGGAGCCTAGCCCCTGAGCTCAAGCGGCGGGGGCGCGGTGGCGCTGACGCCTGGAGACACCCAAAGCCTTTCCTCCTGTGAGAAGGTCTGGGACGCCTGCCCTCCTACCTGTAACTCAGTCAACCGCGGCCACCAATGCTCTGCCCACCCCGCCCCGGCTGCCCGGATTCCTGCAATACCTCCCTCCGCCCTGTGTCCACTCCCAACACCGAGCCGCCTCGGGCCACCCACGAAAGTGGCAGCTTTCTTCAGCCAAACCGCCTAACAAAGCCCAGGCAAGCAGGTCTAAACCAAATTGCCGTGAAGGGGACACAACGGGCGGGGTGGGTGCGGGGAGGCAGTGCAGCTCTACCACTCAGGGGCGCGACCTGGGCAAACGCATGCACTACAGATCCTCCAGTCAGGCGTCCCTGGAGGACTCACGACCCCGTAGTTCCCCGCACCCCGAGCCCAGCTCCTCACCCGGTGTCTGTCGGTCCTCCAGCCTGCTCCCGCCTTCAGCGGCACCGGCCCCTGACAGGCGGAGAGAAGGCGCCCCCTGGTCTGCCTTTCAGCCCCCTCCAGAGGATGACACTGGGGTGAGAGAGGAGGGAAAATTCCCCGGGTGGAAACCGTTTCTATTCCCCAGCGTGATGGACTGCAAATACGCCGGGTTCGCTCTCCCCTTCATCCCGCTTGGCCGCAAAATCGCCCAATAGCTGGGAAAACCTCGAACCCGTGCCAAACCCCAGCGCTCACCAGGCAGGAGGCCCCCTTCACGCCCCGCATCACAATCAGATGAGTGTGTGTGCGGGCGATTGTGTGAGTGGGAGGTTGAGTGTGCGTGAATTCTGCAACTCCCTGGTTGCCCGCCCCGCGGACGCCGGCCACCACTATTAGGAAGAGCGAGAAAGAAGAATTAATTACCTTTTGTAACCGCCGGTCCCTGAGATCGTCCCATCAGTTGCTCAACAACCTGCAGCCCGGTGCAGTTTCCACAATCCAGCCATAGAGCCCGGGTCAAACTACCAACCGGCCCCAGTGAAGACACCCCCACCACGCGCGGCAAAGGATGATAACCAAAGCGCAGAGAGGCAGCAGGAGGGTGGAGACCCCAGCCAAGGAAACAACAAAAAGTCTCTTTTTTCCCCCCTTTTCTTCTGCTACACGGCCACGGAGAAAGAGGAGGGGGAAAAAAGAACCAAATGCTCGTCTTCCTTTACGTTTCCTATCTTCACACACACCGAGTGGGTAAAAACGGAGCCAAGAGAGAGGAGGGTTCAAATGTCTCTCCCAGTCCACAGTTGCACAACTTCGGAGTCAGGCTCTGTCTCCAGCAGCAGCCGAGGGACCCAAGCGGCAGCTATTAACATGCGGCAGTCATAGCCGGGGCTGCTTCTTCTGCTGCTGCTGCTGCTGCTGCTGCTGCTGCTGCTGCTGCTGCCGCCGCCGCCGCCGCCGCCGCCGCCGCCGCCGCCGCTTAAGAAAAGACGCTGCTGAAGAGACCAAAAATCTTCCACCATCCCCCCAGCCGATCTTTATATCCAGTTCTCCCACCCCACCCCCTTCTCTTTCTTTTTCTTCTTCCTCTCCCTCTCCTTTCCGTCTGGAAGTGAGATCGATGGAATAGGTAGGGGCAGCCACGAGGGCCAGGGGTGGCTTCTTCTCTGCCAGACCCTCCTCCTTCTTCTTCTCCCGAGGTTCTCTCCCTGCCGAGGGTCTCCTCTGGTGTCCGCAACCTGCACTGAGCCCGGGAGCGAGGACCACGCAAACTCCTTCCCCAGTGCACAGCTGGGGCGCGCAGGCGGAGCCGGCGCGGGGCCGCGGAGCCCCAAGCCGGAGGGTTGGCTGATTAGCTCGCGGGCCGGACCCGGCAGCTGCGGGCATGTGGGAGCTTCATTGCGCCGCCCCAGACTACGCGCCGCCGCCGCCTCTTCGGTTTTTTCTCTTCTTCGACTCCCAGAGAGCGAGCAAGGCTCTGGCGCTCTCCAGACACGCACACTCACACGCGCACACACGAGAGAGCTCCTGCCAAAGCAAACCGTGCAACCCGCGCGCGCGCACAACCGGAGAAACAGGACGGAGGCAAAAAGAGAAGAAAGAAAAAGGAGGGGGCGAGTCACAGGCAGCAGCAGCAGCTGCCGGAGCGGAGGGAACAAGCAGTCCCGAGAAAGCCGGCAGCGGCAGCGGCGGCGCCCACCCGGACCAGCGGCAGCATCTGCATCCCGGCTCCTGGGAACTGGGGCGAGAGGTGCTGGGCAAGCAGGCGACCGCGCGACGCGCCGAGAGCCTGCCCGAGAGCGGGAGCGCTGGGGCGGTGCAGCCTGCGCGCGACGGACGCAGCCGGGGCCGAAGCCAAGGCCAGAATGAGCCGCGGGCGGGCGAGCTCCGGGAGCGCCGAGAGCCGGGGAGGGGGCTCGCGCCGGGGGAAGGGGGTGGCAAGCAAAACCCGGATCTGGAGTTCGCTCGGGCTCCGCCGCGCGGGCTCCACCTAGCAGCTCAGCAAACGCTTGGAGGTGGGAACGACAGGGCTGCTTCAAGAGGCTTTCAGGGTTTGTCAAACAAAGGGTACCTCTCCTCGCGGCTTTGAGACATGCTCTGCTCGTTCGCGTTCGTTCTCTCTCTCTCTCTCTCTCTCTCTCTCTCTCTCTCTCTCTCTCTCTCTCTCTCTCTCTCTCCTTTCTCATCTCGTCCTCCACTCCACCCCAGGTGAGTAAACGACGGATTGAAAGTCCTGCTACGTGCTAGGTGCAGATTATTCCATATTTTCATTGTGCAGGTATCGAGTCCAACGTGTTTACTGCCTTTGGTTCATTTTCTGTTCTTCAAATTTATCTCAATATACAAGTTTATTGCAGACTTTAAAGTATCCTTCTCTGAAAACTGGATGTGAGGATTCAATGATTTTATGTCGTACATCAATAAAAATTACCATAATGGATATAGGAAGGTGCCGATTCCAAAGTAATAAATACCTTCTGATAGAGGAAATGTCTGCTCAAGTTAACGGAGTGACTTTGGTCAATTACTGACTCTATGTGCCTTCTTCTTTAAATGAGAGGGTTAAGTAGGTACTTTCTAAGGTCTTTTCCTACTCTAAAATTTCATGATTTGAAATGGCTATGGTGTTGTTTTCCATATCAGTAAATTCGAGTTACGATTATGAGAGAAACTATGTGCATCCAATAAGCACATTATACCCAAATTGTATTGGGATATATATAATCAGAATGATCTAATACCCTTCCAGAGCTCTGAAGGAGGTGACTTCAACTACAGCATCTCTGAAGAACCTAAAACTTCATTAGAATTAACAGATCATACCCAATACAAGTGACTACCAAAATCTCATTCATACATCAAGCTCAATTCCAGTGCCAACTACTCCAAGAAGCCTTTTCTCACCAAACCCAATCAAAATAATCACCCCTTCCATTATATTCTTACAGCACTTTGGTGGTATCTCTACAATAATATTTCATTCTGTTTTTTTTTTTTTTCATGTTCTTTGAAAATAGTTGCTTGTCTGTATTCATCCTCAGGTAATACGATCTTCCTTAAATGCAAATTCCAAATTGTAATCATCTATATAACATCATTTTACTATGTATCTACAGTACTTTTCACATTATAATTCCTTTAAAAAAAATGGGAGAGCGTTTAATGATATTGTTGAGTTCTGACCAACTAGATTTTCACAGGCTCAAGTTAGGCTACTTGAATTTGTCTAATATGGAGCATCCAGGAACTCTCCTGACTACTTAAAGAAAATAGAAACTGACATCTGGAGTCACTTGTTACTTAAATAATTTTGGAAAGAGTAGACTCCAGCCAATTGTGACAAGAGTCTCTTATTTGTAAAGTAGGCAAAATGGAAACTACTCAATTCATTTCCCAAATAAATACAAAAAAGTATTAAATAATGGAATGTACAATGAAAGGTGCTGTACAGATATTAATCATTATTACTGGTAGCAGCAGAAATATAAACAGGATCTAAAGACTAGTTTTTAGAATCAAATTTATTACAACTTGGCAAGTGTAGAAGGATTTGGAAAAGGGATGGAATTTCAAAATGGAATTAATATATTTATCAAAATATGAAACATATTAACTGAAAACTAGCCATATTAAGTTAAATAATTAAATGTGAAACATTAGCTAAAAAGTAAGCATTTAAGTTAAATGAGTAATTCTAAAGGAGTTAACCACAAATAAGATTTAAAAAAAAAAAAAGAATAAGAATGATGGGAAAATAACCAAATAGGAAAAAAATAAAAGTTAGTAAAAATAACTAATGGTTAAAGAAAAGCAGGGAAAGAGAATAAGTCAGTTTTTTATATGATTTAACTAAATGTTAGGATAGCAATTTTTATAGCAGCTACCTAGATTTTATACTCAAACTTCATACTTCAGTGTCATTTTTTAATCTGATGAGCATAATCTTTCATATTTGATTTAAGATATAATGTCCCACTTTATTGCCAGGAAATTCTTGACTCTTACCAATATTTTTCTAAGATGAAACTTCCACAAAAATAAAACGAGGTAAATTCTGTGCCCTGTTTGCAATACAACTATATTTAATACCTTCTATTCAGAGACAAGATAGCATCACGGATATTTGAGAAAAGATGCTATTTTACACAGTAACTTTGTGTGCTAGAGTGGTTTTTGAAAAAAGATGGCACTTTAGCTCCATTAAAGCTAAATAAAAAATCAATATTTACCAAATTGAAATGAACATCCCAAATTTTTAAAAAGCTAAATATCCAATCTAATTGGATGACAAAAATTAAAATATTTTAATAACTACTAAATTTTCTAACCAAAAACTCTTTTCAAATTAATAAGAAATATAGTAAGATCTCCAATGACATGAAAGTTAGTAAAGAATATGGATAATCTGTTCACAGTAAATACAAATGGCCAATAAATATAAGGGAAATATGTTCTGCCTATACAAACCCAAATATATAAAAATATATACAGCCACCAGATTCTTCATGTTTCACCCATGAAATTAACTGAAAAGTAACAGTGCCCTACTACTAACCAAATGCTAACAAAATATACTGAGACAGGAATATCACTATACTAGTGATGTACACTGACACAATTTTTCTAGAAAGAACATTGACAGTATATATCAACTGCCTTATAGAATATATACATCATTAATTCAGTGTTTCTACTTTCAGATATCCCTTCTACAGGAAAAAAAAGGTATGGATAAAAAAAGGTATGACTGAGATGTATATCATTTTATACAATGATATACATCTCAGTCATAATTCTTATGTAAGTGGACCAAGTATGTAAGATATGTAGATATTCAGAGTGATCTTGTTTTTTCATACTCAGTAAATGCCTCTTATCTGATTGGAATCGGTAGTTATTTAGTTAATGGGAAATAAAGTTGGTTAAAGCAAAAAATTATTTTTAAAGATGATTCGTACATTTTATATTAACAAGGATTCATTTTGTCTGTGAGCAACAGAAACACAAAATAACAGCAATCTATACAAGATAGAAGTTTATTTTTCAAATGAAAGGCTAGCAGTTGGTGATCCAAGGATGGCTCTGGCCTTTCAAAACTTCAGAAAGTGAGACACCTCTGTCTTCTTGCTCAGGTACCTGTGACCTTTAGTCCCAATTCCAGTTCTAGTGATCATGCCTACATTGCAAAAGCAAAGAAGCAAAGGAGGAAAAAAAAAAAGGCTTACTCATACCAGAGGACATTTTTCTAAAGTTGCGTATACCATTTTCCCTTTTATTCTATCCTCTGAAATGGTGAACTGGTAATACTTAGCTACAAGGTTAATGGGAAATGTTGACTATTCCAGGCAGTCATGTGTCCAAAGGAAAATCAGGACTATTCCATCATTAGTAGAACTTGCTTTTAGCTACCCAGTGGAAGTGAACAGAATGCTAATCTGAAGAAAGAAGCATAAAACACATGCACAGAGAAGAGCCTAGATGAAATGCAGAGACATTTTGTATGGTTTTCTAGACCCTGGTTCTATTTTCTCCTGAGATCCAACTACATTTCTGTACTTTATTTCTGTAAAACAGCCCCTGCGGTGTTAAAGTACATTCTCTTTTTTGATTAAGCCAGCACAATTTTGTAGTAGCTATCAGTGGATTTTGTCAGTCATTTCTTTCTTCCTACTTCTGGAAATAATTGGGTGTCCTTTTCCTCTTTACTTTATATATTGGTAATTATTTGTCCACTGTGGTACCCAGCCTACATAGGGAAGGCAAATTATCTAGGCCAAATCAAATATAGTAAACAACTCACCCCCAGTGATTTGTTATAGATGGCCACTTGACTTAAGCCAAGATATTCAGAGTCCTTCCCTGCATTTTGTTTTAAATATAAACACTGGAGCAGCGATATTATCCCTTCTTCTCTAGTGTGTTTTCAAGTGGGAATGCTGTAAATCTCAAGTAGTTATTTCCTTATTTTCTTATTTTCAAACTGTCTCTCAGGGATTTAGGAAATAGGAAAAAAATTATCTTCTAATTTGTATCACAAAATGGTAAAAAAAAAATAATACATGCCAACAGCTTGATATAGTCTTACCTTAAGTCATTAAATTTTAAGTTTGAAAATTAAATTTCAATAAAATTTAAAAATAAATTTAAAATAAATTTAAAATTTTTATTTTTATTAAAAAAAATTTAAAAAATTAAAAATTTCAAGTAAAAAATGAAAAATTTGATCTTTGAATTAGGACTCTAAACCAGGGGATGGAGGGCTGACAGATGGCATTTTTATTTCTTTCATGCTAATGAAGTTTCTTCCATCTTTAACACACGGCTTTTGAGGTTGCACTGGGTAGACCACGGGGAACAGAGAAAATGAATGATTTCTTAGCATTTCATTTATAGACCTGCATGATTCTTATCACTTCCACTTATCTCCCATACATAAGAACTCATTCATATAGCTACACCTAACTGTAAAGGAGACTGGCAAATGTAGTCTAGCTTTGGGTCCAGGAAAAAATTAACATGAGTTTGATAAACAAGTATGCAGTTCTTGCTAGGCACTCTCTTGTTGGTTGTGAAATAACAAAATGTGAAAGAATATGCAGAATTGTGTAGCCCAATCATTGCCATGTAATTGGAGTAATATTTAAGTCCCATGACATGGTACAAAGAGCTCAGGACATGGATTCAGAAGACCATATTTAAAGTTGTGTCCTTATCACTAAATCACTGTCTTTTGAGCAAGTCACTTGATATTTCTAGGCTTTATTTCTCCTATCAGTATTAAAATATCTGTCCTATCTACATGACAAATTTGTTGTGGCCAAAAAATTAAGTATATTGTAAATTTTGAGTGTTATTCTGTTGGATCTCTCCTCTATAAGTGCACTATTTTTTTTCAGGGATGCTGTGAAGCACCTTCCATATTTCTTCTTCCTTGGACCAAAATATTCATTTTCACAGCTTGAGGAATGTAGGCTGCTGACAGATGAGTTCCTCAAATATTTCCCTCCCTCTGCTGAGAGGAGACATCTTAATCAAGATTATGTACCCTCCCCAGAAGTCAGCCCACATTGATACCTATCTTTTACAGGATACTTGCAATAGGTTCACTTCCTACTTCTAGATGACTCTAAAGGAATTTCCAGGCCCAGTGAGCTCCCTCTGGGTTGCCCAAGGGTTCTATCGCAGTTTCACTCTTACCTCTGCCCAATTCTGAGCCCCTCATTCTCCCAATTCCCATGTCTACCCTGTATTGAGAGCACTCTGGCATAAACCTCCTATTTGCAATTCTCTTTCTTAGAATCTGCTATCCAGAATACTTGACCTAAGAGCCTCCAATTACTACCCTTGCACTTACTAAAGTTTATTTTCAACACTCAGCCAGAAAAATACTGTTAGAAAACAGTGACTGTATTAGGTTCCTAGAGCTCCTATAAAAAATTACCACAAACGGGGGGGATTTAAACAACAGAAATCTACTTTCTCACAGTTATGATAAAATTAGAAATCAAGATATCAGCAGAATTATGCTCCCTCTGAAACTTTGGATAGAATCCTTCCTTGCCTCTCCCTAGCTTCTGACAGTGGCTGTCAATCCTTGGCAGTCCTCAGTTTGCAACTGTATCACTCCAAATTTAGCCTGATCACATGGCCTTTTCCCTGTGTGCCTCTGTCTTCACATGGTATTTGCTTTTTCTTATAAGTACACTGGTCATATATGATTAAGGCCAACCCTGAAGACCTCATCTTAACTTGATTATATTTACAAAGATCATATTTCTCAAAAAAGGTCATATTTATAGGTATCTGTATTTACATATCTACATATTATTATATTGACAGGTTAGGACAGCAACATAACTTTTGGGGTACACAATTCAACTCATAACAGTGTCCCTGCCCCAAATTCTCCAGTTGCTCCTTAGAACACTCAGAGGAAACCAAAAGTGACCTGCAGAGCACTATACAGTCTGACCCCAACACTTCCATGGCCTGATTTCAGCTCCTCTCCCTAGTGATCATTTTGCTGCAGCCATAATAGCCTCCTTGTGGCTCCTTCCACATGCCAGTTACACCCTTATCTCAAGGTTTTATATCTGTTTATCTTTTTTTGCACCTAGAATGCTCTTTGCTTAGAGACTGTATGTCTCTTTGTCTCTTTACCTAATCTCCTTCCAATCTGTGCACAAATTTTGCTTCTCATTGATGCTCTCTCTAACACTGTTTAAAATTACAACGTTATTCCACACTCTATAATACTTCCCTTTTTATCCCTTCACAGAACTTTTCACCTTCTAATATACCAAGTAATTTACTTATTCAATGTGTTTATTATAGATCTGCAATATGACTTCTGTGATCTTAAGTCTCTTTTGCCTTAATGGGCCTCTCCTTCCATTAAAAAAAAAAGAATATTTAAAATGTTATTTTATGGCTGTATTGGCATAAAGAAAAATATAATCCAAGATGAATTCATTATTATCATATTCTTTTTTTTTTATTCTGGTTCAAAAAAATTTTTAAACATTTTTGTAATCCCTTAGAAGTATTATGGGCCATAGGCCCTGTGCATAATGGATAAATTGGCCCTGGTTTATAACTGTCTCCCCGTCAGAATGTAGGCCTTAGAATAGAGGACTTGTGTCCTTTTTTTGTTCATTGATATTTCTCCTATAAGTAAAACAGGACCTGGCATATAGCAATGTCAATAAATATTTACTGAATGGCTAAAAATATTTTGATATGCCATTAAAATTCATTTTTCATTTCTTTTGTGGAATAAGTTTGTATGGCTTAACCTAAAATGTGCTGTTATTTCCACTTCAACACTTAAAACTTCAAGGATAATTCTGTAATGGCCCAACAAACCTTTGAACTAACTACAGGACTCCATTCCTAAACAGCTCTCAGGAACCGTGGTTCCCAAGCTTATCATAAGTTTATGTAAGTGAACTGGAATAATTATGTTTTTGTAGCTCACCTTGGGACACTGGAAAGTTCTATGCATTGGCAGGAATTTATTACAAACTTTATAAGAAACATTATTTTTTTAATTAAAAAAACCTTCCTTGAACAATTATAAGAAAACATTTTGCTGGTACTTTGAGATAAACCATAATATTGAAATATCTTCTAAATAACAAAATAAATCAGGAAAAATTCTTAAAATAATTTTATAGAACTAAACTAGTATGGTTGCCATATTACAGAGATTTGTTTTAATGGAAAAAATTTAAAAACTCTATGAAAACTGATAAGTCTCAGGTGGTAGAGCAAGGATAAGAGAATGACTAAATTTGATTTGTATTTATTAAAAAAGAAGAGATTTGTATTTATTAGAAAAGAAGAGAAGGGAAAAACTGAAGTGAAACATGTAGGGGTATAAATATTGCTTATTTTGTACTGAAAAATCATGGTACTTTTGCATTTTTTAGGATAAAATGTGACCACCAAAACCTATTTGAGAGGAAATGTTAGTTCATGGGAAGCAACATCATTATAATGCTGCATACATTTAATAATATGCAGAATATCTAAATGTACAACTGATCAGGAACCTTCATAGTTATTTTTTTACCCTTTCTGGAACTACCATGAAATTTGCTATTTTTTCTACCTACAATAGTCTCATGGGTTTTCCTCAGAACTTGACTAACACTAGATATTTAATTACGTATGTCTGTCCTTCATTAGACTGTTGGGGAAGAATGCACAATTTACTTTAGTATATGTATTACCCAGCAGGAAGTTTTTTGTATCAAATAGATATTCAATGAATAAACTGTTGAATGTGAAACAATTTAAAAACTATAGACATAGGGCTATTTTCCTAAGGTTGTTCTCATTATATAAATATTTAGGAAATTCTTTCCTTTGAAGGTTTCTTTTTTACTACTGATAGTATATATTTCATTTACCAATTTAAGATATAGAGTTCTAACCCAATCAGAGCAGAGCAGGGGACAGATCCATTATTTATCTAAGACTTGCTTAAAAATTTTCTAGGGGAATTATATACATGATTTTATTTAATAATAACAACTCAGAGATATGAGTTGTTTATTCCACATTATAAGTACAAAAGCCAAGGGCTAACTAACTCAAACAACCAATAAGCTAAATAACTAAATCCAAACCTAGATCTAATTTGAAAACTTACCTTCCTTCTCCTACATCTTCACATGAGCAAAAAAATCACCTACAGAGTAATATGACATTTAAGAATGGAGCAAGATATTGAAAGATAACATAATAAATTTTTATATAATAGCTTAAATTTTTAATTCAATAACCACTGCATTTAAACGAGAATTCTGAACCATAATGATTTCTGCCGGAGAGACCTATATGACAATGATGAATACCTTTTTTGGGGGAAAATGCAGACATTTACAGTGACAGATATTGGTCCATGGGGTTTTACATCATTTTTACGTCTCTATTTTGTCATGTCCAGGTCGATTGTGAAAATGATTCTACCACTTTTATCTTCTTTGTGCTTCTTTATTTTTTTGTGATTAGTTATTTCTGCCCATCTCCTTTAGTTTTATAAATCTCATCTTCACTTGCATTGCTGATTTTTTTCTATCTTATTTCTATGACTTCATTATTCTCCAAAGTTTCTCCAAAGTTTCTCTCTCTCTCTCTCTCTCTCTCTCTCTCTCTCTCTCTCTCTCTCTCTCTCTCTCTCTCTCTCTGTCTCTCTCTTTCTCTCTCCTGAAAGATCTTATTACAATACTATCTGTGATTCAAAAAAAGAAAAAGTCCTAGTGTAGACCCATGCAAAGTTTCTTCTTAGATTTCAGAGCTGGGGAAAATATCTCTTTCCTGATAATTTGGTTTCTACCATATTAGCTATTGAAAGCAATGTATCCTATTATGTTCCCTTTTTATTTTTGAATGCCTGAAAGATAAGCACTGGGTTTTGTGCACAATAGCAATAGTTTTTCTAGATTTCATTGTCTGCGTTGATTATTGTTCTCATCATTACTTGTCTGATGTCATTGTTTAAATGATGTTATGGTTTTCTCGTGTGCAACCTTAATTTATGAGATATCTCTCTTTCTTATTGAAGGCAAGAAAGAAAAGGGGAAAAGATGAGAAAAGCTCCTAAAACAGAAAGAAAGAGAAGTGAGAAAATTAAACATTTCATCAGTTTTGTTTCAAGTCTGGCTCTGCCCTGTTTCCTTCAGTTTGTGTTAATGATTTCTGTCTTGATTCACTGAACAAATTCTTGCTCTGTATCCAACTTGGAGTGGCTGGAACAGCTGCTTTACCCTTTTGTGCTTGACAACATGTCTTCATATCTCTTTTCTGCCAAGAATGGAACTCTTTTTTATTTTGACACACTCTTTTATATATATATATATATATATATATATATATATATATATATATATGTGTGTGTGTGTGTATTATGTGTGTATACACACACACATATGTGTGTGTGTACATATATATACACATAGATATAGATATAGATACATAGATATATAGAAATATAGATATATAGAGATATATAGATATATAAATTTATGAAGGTATACGTGTGTATAACATTTATCAAGGTGTGTGTGTGTGTGTGTGTGTGTGTGTGTGTGTTGCATTTATTAAGATAACACTGGTTAATAACATTATATAAGTTTCTGGTGTACATTATACTGTGATATCTGTATACTCTATTATGTGATCACCAACCACAGTTTAGTTTCCTTTTATTGCCATATATTTTATTACCATATATTTGACTCCCTTTACCTAAATGCTGCTTAATTTGACATTCAACTGATTCTTTTAATCTGGCAGTTGAGACAAATACTAGAGTTCCTCATATGCTATGTCCTAGGTTTTAGATCACCTTCTGGCTCCTTTTTTATTCTCTGAACTAATGGGCATTACACTCATGTGTTTACCAAATTTCATAAAGCATAAGGAAATGTACCCTAAGGTGTTAGAGGAAGGATTCAGTAGATATCTCAGAATGGCCCCTTTTATCCCAATCATACTGCATGAAATGTTAACATAGATCTATGCTCTTCTCCAGCGGCTGGACCACAAAGTAACTTCTGAGAAATGCTGACCTCTGGATTGGCTTTATGCAGAGATGAAATAAATGCATGTGTGTGTTTTAAAAGCACTAATTAAGAATTTGTCAGGCTTTCTATTATTTTATCATTTACCCAAACTTATGCCTGTGACAGAGTATGTCACTGGACGGCTTTTGTTAAAATGTAAACAAGTGAGATATACTAAATGATATGTTAAGAAGTTTCAAACTAGTAACTTTTAGATCACTTTGCTCAGTGAGAAACAATGTGTATAAATGTAGATATATTGAGCCTCGGTTTACTTATCTGTAACACAGAGACTATAATAGAGGGCCTTTGTGAAGATTACACACACACACACACACACACACACACACACACACACACACACACACACATGAAGTGCTTAGGAAAATAATTGGCATATAAAAAGGAATGTATTGTTTCTAAATTATTTAAATCCAGAGTACCCAAGTTATTATAAAATAGCTGCTTGAGGATCTACATCAAATGTTAATGATAGATCTCTGAGTTATGGAATTATAGATGATTTTTTTTTCTGACCTGTCCGTGTTTTCTAAACTCTATGATCAATTTGAATTTTATTTATATAATAAGAATATTATGAAAAGTATTTTTAAAAGTTAATGGTAAAGATAATTCACTGAGAAATATTAAAAGTAATATCAGAGAAGAGTAAGGGACAGCAAGGCACAATTTGAGTAGTCCAAAAACTTAAGAAGTAAAACAAAAGAGAGGAAAATTCTTTATTTAGCAGTCCAGTGCTTTTTGGGGGGCAGGAAGTGAGATTAGCCATAGAGAAATTATAAGAAAAAATTGGAATAAATCTTTTTTTCTGCTTCTTTTTCCAGAAGGGAGTTATTCTACATCAGAATACCAGTTTTGGAAATAATTATCTTTGCTGTTTAACAGTCAAAAATTTTATTATTTATCTATTGTGCATAACAAATTACTCCAAAACATAGAAGCTTAAACAACTCATATTTATTATCTCACAATTCTGGTCAGGAATCTGGGCTTAGTTTACTCGGGTCCTCTGTCTCAGGCTATGCCATGGGGGTACAATAATGTTATTAACTGGAGCTCAGGTTACTTCAAGGCTTGAGTGGGGTAGGATCTGCCTCCAACTAACTCATGGGGCTGTTGAAAGACCTCTAATCCTTGCTGACTATTGACTGGAGGTATCAGTTCCTTGCCATTTGTGTGTCTCTTTAGTACACTTACAACATAGCAGCTTGTTCTCCTTATAACATGGCAGTGTGTGTGTGTGTGTGTGTGTGTGTGTGTGTGTGTCAGAGAGAGAGAGAGAGAGAGAGAGAGAGAGAGAGAGAGAGAGAGAGAGAGAGAGAAATGAAAGTCTTAGTCTTTTGGTAACTTAATCTCAGAAGTGATCCCTTCATGTTCCTCATATCCTACTTGTTAGGATAAAGTCCCTACATCTAACCTGACACTAAGAGGGCATTTCACACGGATATGAATATTAGGAAATAAGATCACAGGATATTTTCGGGATTGTCTACCACAGATGTCCTGGAGGATGTTTATTAAGCCATGTTTATTGTAGCTTGCTCATCTTTCTTTCATTCATAAATACTTAAACAAATGTTTAGCATTGATATAAACACACACATCATCTTATTCTGTTAGCTTCTGTGATGTTATGAATATCCAAATATAATTTAAGTTAACCAAATTATAGAGTTGAAGGAATCTTAGAAAAACACAAACAACAACAAAAAAGGAGAAAAGAGCCATATGCAATACTTGAGAAAAATAGCTAACTTTAACCAAAGTCACCCCAATTAATTTAATTTAAAAATAAAATAAAATAAATATGACAATTTTGTCAGATATATTTCTAAGGTATTTTATAATTTTTGAGATTAAAAAGATACAATTTACAAAAATAAATAAAAGCATGAGTAGAGTAAAAGAAGCTGTCAAATGAGAGTGATCAAGGAGTCAGAAAGTTAAGAGGAAAAATGTGAAACCAAGGAAAGTGAATATTTTGAAGAGAGAATAATCAAGAGTGTTAAATGTTGCAGATAGGGCAAATAAAAGAAGGACAAAATGGTAAGTTTTCAGGCCTTTAGCAAGAGCAATGAAAGTAGGAGGTGAGTCAGACTTACAGTGAAGTGAGCCTCAAGTGAAGGTGAGACAATGATGGTAGTGAGTAGAGACCACATTTTGAAGTACTTTGACTATAGAAAGAGAAACATAAAATAGTAGCTGGAGTAAGTAGTTGTACTGATGGGGCATGGAAGGGGGAACTATATTGTGAAGGAATCAGTAGAGAAGGAGAAGCTGATGAAGTAGAATAGAGAATAGGTCACTGAGTGAACATAAAGGTCTTCCAAGAAACCTGGAAGAGTGGATTCCAATATGCAGGGCAAAGATCTATATTTTAATCTGCAGGAAGATGAATAGAACAGATTCAAATATTTTGATTCACAATTTAAATCAAGATGAATAGAATAGATGGTGATGCAAGTAAATATTATTTCAGGTAAGGAAGTTAAGACAATTCTTCTCTGGTTTGTTCTATTTTCTCTCTGAAGAAGAATGTAGTGTCTGCTGGCAAAACTAAATATAGCTGAAGATTTGAATAGAGTGGTCATGATTTTAAACATCTTCAAAAGCTGGAAGGGAGCTGATAGTAACATACAAACACAATAGAGATCTGTAGCCTGGAGGACACAATTGCAATTGGAGGTCAAACACTTACACAGATAAGAAGCAATAGAATTTTACATATTTTCTGATGCCCTCTGTTTGGAGTAGAAATACATCCTAAAGAAGTAATTATAAATGTACCCAAAATAAAGTTATATCCATGGCAGAATTTATGATAGTGAAAAATCTAAACCAATTTAAATGTCTATTGATAAGATTTGTTTGAGAAATTATGATACAGTGAAGTGGATAAAGGGGATCAAACATATGGTAACTGAAGGAAACTGGACTTTGGGTAGTAAATACACAAAAGAAATCAAATTATAATGTACTTTTGAAAATTATATAATTATATTAACCAGTGTTATCTCAGTAAATGTAATAAAAAGTAAATAAATAAAAATTAAAAAATAATGGTACATTTGTAAATAGAATATCATGAAGCCATTAAAAATTGTGTTTTAGAATATTTCACAGCCTATATTTTTGTAATATGTGTAATTCAAAATGGAGGCTATAGAAAAGAACATTTAGTATGATTCTTTTTAAAAAATGAAAGTAATGCATACAAAAATGACACAAAGGGTTAAATATGGTTACCTCTACATGATGGGATTACTTGTGATATAAATTTCCATTTATTTTTGTCTATATTTATACTTTATTTTTATAAGTACTTATAATTGCTATCTTTAAAAATACTTCATATTTTAGAGCATTTATTGAGAGTTTACTGACAATCTAAAGTATGATTCATGACATAGTGTAGCATCCCCTAAACCATTGTTCTGAAGAGTATTATTTTATATACTATATATAGATATCTATGGTAGGGGGAATGCTTACATACATTTGGAAAACTTTGTTTTAATTAAAGTTTCACACAGGTATGATTTTTAATGATAGGAATACACAGAACTTTCAATATTGTAGTTTTCATTGAGATTCTTTCTTTTCAATTTTAATTTACACTGAATTTTTTTCCATTAAATATTTATCAACATTTTTTTAAAATAAGTGTTTCTTATACAACTTTGATAGATGGTGTGTCAGCATAAGTTTCCCAAAGACCATAGATGGTCTGTACGTTAGGTGCTTATAGTCATGACACTGATAAGCAAGAGCAGGGTTATGAAATTTTATGGGCTGATAAAAATTGTCGGTTTTCAGAAATTTATCTTAGATTGCACTATACTCAAGTATAGAGTTCTGTTTTTCCTCTTATGGAGATATCATTTTTAGGTGACAGAACATTTACACTGTTTCAGAAATGCAAGCATTGTACCTTTTACCCAATTTAAATCAATAAAACTATGTGACTGAATAGTGCTCATAAAATAGTTTCTGAGAGATAGGCTAACTGGTGTTATAGAAAATAAAGATATATAAAATGTGCTTACATGAAACTTTAAAATCTAAGCTTTTTCTTTAATGGCATTGTTCTTCACAGCATTTGTGAGATCAAAATGAAAACTTAATTATACATTTGATTTAAGATGTTTTATTTTGAACTTGTGAAGGTGTATTATCCTCTTCCTACTTATTGAAATGTATTTACTCTTCTACTTATCCAAGCATTCTACTTATCATAACCTACTTCTACTTATCATAACCTACTTCTTTTATTTTAAATGAACACATACCAAAATTTTTATAAAACTTATTAAAGAATGAAAGAACCAATCAGATGGTGCAACCAGTTTGCAGGAGAACCCAAAGAGCAGACTCATGGTGAATGATCAAATAAATTTGCTTAATAGATGCAAAACTGGCAAAATTGGTTAGTATCCACAGAGCAATAATTGATTTAATTCCACTGAACACAATTAATTTGTGCTTCCATGATCAAGAGTTATTCACATTATTTTGATATTCTACAATTTACAAAGTTATAAAATATAGCAATCATCCCTTATATGCAGTTTTGTTTCCTTGGTTTATTACTGTGGTCAATCACAGTCTGAAAATACTAAGTGAAAAATTTCAGAAATAAATATTTCATAATTTTTAAATTGTGTGCCTTTCTAAATAATCATGATGAAATTTCGTCCTGTCTCCACCCACTGGATAGGAGACTCATTCTTTTGTCCAAAGTCTCCACCCTGTACACACCTCAGTCTATCAGTCACTTCAGAGCAGATGGTTATTGGATCCACTGTCCTTGTATTGCAGTGCTTGTGTTCAGATAACCCTTATTTTACATAATAATGTCCCCAAAGAGCAAGAGTAGTGATGCTGTTAATTCGGGAATGACAAAGAGAATTTTTAAAGTGCTACCTTTAAGTGAAAAGGTGATACAGTACAATGGGATATTTTGAGAGTGAGAGAGACCACATTCACATGTTTTATTATAGTATATTGTTATGTGTTCGATTTTATTATTATTTATTGTTGTTAACTTCTACTTTGCCTAATTTATAAATTAAACTTTATTATAAGTGTATACATATGTATAGGAACAAACAGTATGTATGGGGTTCAGTATCATCTGTGGTTTCAGGCAGCCACTGCGGGTACTGGAACAATGTGTCCTCCACTGGCAAGGGGGCGCTACTGCAGATCAAAGACAATGAAAACTGCAGACTTCATAGTCAGGTACCTGGAAGTGAGTGCTGTATGTAACACATACTCTTCCACTGAATAAACCTAGTAGTTTTCTTAATGCCTTTCAGATTCTTTCACAATTTTTTTCTGATAGTCTCTCCTCACCTGTTATTGTAATAATTACAAAAATTTTCTGATTACAAAATAAAGTTGGTCTCGCTAGATTTGGCCTGATTATTTACATAGGTGCTATAAGAGTACTAATTGATCATATAGATCTTCTTAAACTTTTGCTAATCAAGAACCATGTAATATTTAACAATTATAAATACCAGAAGGTCAACTTCTATCTGGAAACTTTCATAAGTAATCTCAGATTTGACTTATAAAATCTTATTGTTTACTATCCCAAGGAGAGGAAACAAACCCCAAAATATTCTTTTCACTCTATTTCATCAGCAGTCGCTAACTTTGGGTAATTTTTTTTTTTCTCTTCTCATAGTGCTCCAAATTTTCTAAGATTCTTGACCTACCAGAAGGAAACTTTCCTTACTACTTGTAAGACTGGACCCTGTAAACCAGATAACAGGCAGTTTCCTGGGAGGGTTTTGTGGGCATTGTCTTCATAATGAAGCCAGCATTGGTTTCTCAAAAGCAGCTTGTCATACATGATTAAACAAGCATTGTTCTCAAATGTGTTACTTGAGATAAGTCCATGGTTGTACAATTATTTTGTTATCATAATCCTGGCAAAAAGTAAGACATTCTTATCAAGTCTATGCAAATAACTATATTGCCATAAAAAGTAAAGAGAAGTAGAAAGAGTTTCTAAATTTGGTGATCACTGAGAATTAGGTATCATTTAAAATATTTTATTTAGTTTACAAAAGCAGAGTTTACTTAGTTGTTCTTGGTTTCAGATAGCTTAACAAAGAGATGAGACTTTAGTATATATTCAGGAAAAAGACCATTAAAGCAACACTAATAATATCACTCACCCTCCCCACAAAAAAACTACATTAAAATTTTCCTCACCAGTTCATTCCATCCTATATAATTAATTTCTTGTTCTCTTGGATGTTGGTTCAGCATTTTCATCAGCTTCTCAACTAGAAAGAGTTCTGGAAACATTAACAGTCCATGGGTACAGTCGAAAAGTGATCTAAATAATGTCAGGTCAGAAGCATGTACCCACCAATGTTTATAAAGTATCAGTAGCTTGAAGTACCTAGTACAATTCTGTACCACAAGCATTCAAGACTGTCCTTTGTTGACGGAGACTATTTTATCTGATGGTTAAAAAATTAAAGGACTTTTTTTTTTGTAGAATAAATGCTGAGATATAACATAATAATATCAAAGCATAACATACAGATCAAGAGTACACCAAAAATATCAAGTAAATTCTGGCATAGTACCTACACATCTGTATTCTTATAAAATGCCATAGATTAATCTAAAATACATCACCATTGAGAAGCACTGGCCTGGAAGATGCTAGATTCAAAATAAAGAAGAAAGATGATGGTCTACATACATTTTAAGTAATAACTGAAACTATGATTGATAACATTATATTGTTGTTGACTAATTTATTAGATAAAGCACTACCAGAACTCTGAATTATGTAGGAAAACTTGTAGCAACTATTTTTAAAAAGATTTGATTGATATTTTCCCTGAGGTTAAAACATGTTACTAAAAAACAAGGGAATTCAAATATTCAAAGACTTCCCACGAAGCATGATTTTTTTCTGAAATATTAACACTAATAACATTTTACCCATATCAATTTAACTTAAAGAAATCTGAATGTCTCTTTTTGATTTAACAATTGTTCTCATGAAACCTATCAAAAAAACTAAATATTCTAGCTTATTTTTTTAAGAGGTGAATGAACAAATCTTAGTAATTTCACAGAGATCCTCTATTATAATCTGATAATTTAAGTATAAAAATATTTAAAAAGTTTTATCTTTTTTTTATGTGTAGGATTAGATTTTCAAAGGTAAATAAGAAAAAAAAATTCAGAAAAGATTTGGACACATGATTAAGATAGAATCATGGTCACTTGAGAAATGGTTAATCATTTAATTAAAATGACAATAATATATAAAACAAACTCAGATGATAACAAGGTTGTAAAGAATCTCAGTTTTTGATAAGTGAGAACTTTTGGTTTTGTTCTTTTTCCCCTTAACTAATTGAGGATATTATAAAGTTAATATAAAGCACAGAAAATTGTTCTGGTAAAATGTAGAATTTACAAAATAGGCCGATTACACAGAAGGTAAAGAATTATCTTTCATATTGAGGTGAAGATATTTCTCAATAAAGCAAGGAAACAAGCCAATCAAGTTTGAACAAACTTAAATTGTAACATATTTCTTAGCTTTTTTAGAGACTCAGGTATTATAATTTAAAACAAATAAAATTTGCCTTCTCACTTTTGGTTTTTATTATTCTTTTTCATATTCTAGAACTGACACATTACTTTATGACAGCTCTTAGGAAATCCACCAGATGAAAACTAACTTAATAAATATTTTTTAAATTATTGGTTCTAATTTCTAACATGACGATATTGGTAACTTTAATTCATATAAATACAAATTCTTGGGAGTTCTTAATAATTCCTAAGATGTGTAGGCATCTGAAGACCAAAAAATTTAAGAAATCTTAACTACTCAATAATAACTTTTATAGAAAAAAAAACTAACATATTTCACAGAGAAAACAAGATGGATTGGAGGGAGAGAAGATAATGGAGAACTGTTTCTATTGCACAAGAATTTTAACAGATTAAGGAAGTTTGTGAAAATAAATAATTAAAGTTTTGATAGTTACACATCCTTTTTACACTTTCTTAAAGTGGCAAGAATGAACATTTGTTAGCAGTAGCCCAAGTTATAGCCTCAAAATCACAATCAATAGTTTGGATGTTTCAGTATTCAACCTTACAGACTAATTAGGCATCCAATAGTTATCTATAATTAACTCAATTTAATATAAGTTTAAGGTTTTAAGTTGTCTTAAATGATTTTAGAAAGTATCTTCAAGTTGACATACTACAAAATATTATCACTGTTGAAAATGTCAGAATAAAGATTCAATTTCATTGAATACAAATTTACATTTTAATAATCTTAAATATTATGTAGGAGTAAAGTTAGTTTATTTGATCAGATTTTTTTTAAAAGTAAAATTTAATTAGGAAAAACCAAATAGAATAACATGAATAATTGTACTTAAAAGAGAGAGAACTTGAAAACTATGTCAGAAAAAGTACATAGTTGTTTTCATTAAACTAAAATACAACAGATAAATCTAATTCTGTCAGAGCTCCCTCCACAAAGAATAAATCTCTATAATTTATTAATCTATTTTCAGAAATGATTAAAACATAAAACTAAATTCTCAATTATTGCTGCCCCCAAAGAATAAAATTTATCTTCTGTGTGCAAATCAAAAACTAAACAAAATACAAAATTAGCAGAGAAGAGCTAGGGAATAGAAAATTAAAGTTATATTGTTAATCATGATTCACCTCTGGGAGTTTAAGAAAAGATATGCCTAGGCTTAAGCTATTCATTAGGTATGCAGTCAACCAGCAAAACATTTTACCTGTCTCTGTCATGTGAAATCGTTGAGCACCTGCGTGCATTGTTTTTAAGAATATAAAATTAAGACTCATAGAAATGTAAAATGAACATGTGCTAAAGATTTTATTTAACTCATTAATTGATGAAGGACCCAGTGAGATGATATAATTGATGGCTATGCTATTTTTTCTTTTACTTTTTAATGGTAATTCACCAAAGCTTTTCTATTGATTTATATAATTTACTATTTAGCTTTCATATTTTCAATCTGATTTACTACTTTCATCACTTGGCTATATTTTAGTTTACTTTAAAAATAATAAAAATGAATCTTCCTTTAAAGGATTTTTTTATTATGTTGAGGAATAGCTCACAGTGAAACTTGAATTTTGAATTTTTAGGATAACATCAGTCACATAACATCTTCTGAGCCATTCTTTCACTTGTCATACATAATTGCTGAAACACTCTTTTGACTTAGTAATATCTGGAAATATTTTGCATTGTGATTATTTGGGGCTATATAATGTTTCTTAGTTGCTATGCTTGATTAATTTCTCTTGGAAATGAAATGAGAAGGACTAACATTCAAGAAATAATAGAGAGATATGTAAAATCCAAGGTTGCAAGTATATTGAAGTAAATTTGTGTTCAACAAAATTGAATCATTGTTCTGACAGTTCATTTTAACAGTGGTAAAAAAAAATAAAAATATAGTCTTCCCTTCCCTCCCCTTCCCGCTTTTCTCTTCCCTTCCCTTCCCTTTCTTTGTTCCCTTTCTCTCTTTCTCTTTCTCTCTCTTTCCCTCTTTCTTTTATTATTATTATTCATTGTTCATTTGTCTTACAGCAACTCTGTCTCTTTATATATTTTGCTCCTTGAAGATGGAAACGGTGAGGTGTTCAATTTGTATTCCAGTCAACACTTAGTGGGAGCTCAATAAATGTCTGTTGAATGATTTCAATGAAACAATGAATCTCAAAATCATACATGACGATTAGAGAGTCTGCTCTCTCTCTGTGAGCTGTAAATTTCTTTGGACTCCTACACATTTAAAATAGGGTACTTTTTAACATTCATACATGTATATGTATGTTTGTATTATACTTATATATATTTACATACATCTAATGGCTCTATGGTTTTATCACTTAATACTTAATATAAACCAGGCAGGGGCCAATCCAGGCTTTGTAGATTCTCAAGCTTATAAAATTTGTTGGCTCATTAAGAAAATGAATAAAAAATGATGTACATAAAATTAAGTATGTAAGTAAACATTTATTTGGAATGAGGAAAGAAATCACAACAAATACAAAGGGCATCCAGAAGAAATAAAACATCTTTATTAATTAAATGCATAACAAACCTCTATATTACTTTCTTTTCCTTTTCTTTTGTCTTTATGCTTTTTAATTGCCTCTTTATGTGACAAGAATTACACAATATCATTTTCTATAGAGAGAATATAAAGATAATTTAGTCTTCCTTCTGGCACAACTGATTGGTTATTATTTTTTAAATTATATTGACATCAGAAAAACTTTTTTCAGCATCACAGCTCATTTATAATGTCATGTAAATGTTTTGGACTGTTTTCAAATTTGGACAGAATTTTTTAAACTTTATGTATAAGCTACAATACTTGGAAGAATTTTCAAGGAGTTAAATTCTAGCTGTATACATCTCAAAGCTTGTTTCTTCTTAACTGCCCACGTACTTCCACTTCCAGGTGCTACAGGTCAAGTTCACCTTGCTACAAGACAATTTATCCTCTTGCCCTCTACCATTATGACATGACACTGCAAATTAACACAGTAGGCTAGGAGTAATCTTGAAATGCATTCTGTCACTAAGATAGTCAATAAAATCTTAACTATACATTCAAATTATCCTACTAAATCTAAGCTCAGCATCTTCCCAACTCAGCTTACCATTAGCTGGTTCCAAATGCTCAGGGCCGCTCCAAAACACTTGACATGAAAGAAAACTGATAAAGAGGGATTCATAATGGAAATATGGTTGTCTTATGTGATTATGAATAAATGTCTTATTTTTTACATATTTACAAAAACAAGATGTGAGCCTGTGAAAACATTGCAAGGTGCCTCCCAAGACTGGGGATGAGTGATATGAGTAAAGTACTTAATGCTAAGGTTTGTAGCTTCATGGTAAATCCAACTCTGGTATCATGCACCATTCTTTTAAGTGCTTACGTATATTAGCTCAATGAACAATTACATTAATTATTATACTAATAATTATTCCTACCTTGTAGATTAGGAAAATTGAGACACACAAAGGTTAAGAGGCTTGCCCAAGTTCATAAAGTTAATGATTGGCCATGTAGGATGAACTCTCTGTCTTTAAAATTGTGCTGTTAAACATTTGTTCATTGCTATGCTTGCTTTGATATTATACATTTAATTCCTTTTTTAGTCTCCCTATAGGAATAAATGCTTTGTTTATCCTATAGAGTTGTCAGGTATCACCTCATGCACTAACATTTATACTTCTTAAACCAAATTATAAGAAGCATGGACAAAGCACACAATATTGCACATATTTATGTACATAAATATCGTACATGTTGTACATATTTCTCTTTTATTCATTAAAAGTGAATAAAGTAACAACTATGTGATCCTCAAGTTATACACTAGTACACAGTACCAAGAAATGTACCAATATCTAACCCTATTTAATATAATGCCAAAATATCGCTAATCTACTTTTACAAAATAACATTGTTTATTTAATGTTATTTACTACCTAATATCAATCAAACACAATGCTTAAGTGTATCACTTATAATTATGCAAAAAAAAATAGTCAAACCTGGTTTATCTAGTAATTTGTTTGTTTTCTTTTTTTAATAATAAATTATTTTTCAGTTATAGTTGGCATATAATACTATACTAGTTTCAGGTGTACAATATAATGATTAGATATCTATATAACTCACAAAGTGATCACCACAATAAATATAGTGCCCTTCTGACACCATACATAGTTATTACAATATTGTTGGCTATATTTCTTATGCTATATTTTCTACCTCAATAACTATTTTGTAACTACCAATTTGTACTTCTTAATCCCTTCTCCCTTTTTCACTAACTTCCCCAACCCCCCTTCCATCTGGTAACCCTCAAAATGTTATCTATGAGTTTGTTTCTGTTTTTTGTTTGTTTGTTTGTTTTGTTCTTTGGATTTTACATCATATGTTGTTTGTCTTCTTCAATATGACTTACTCCACTCAGCACACTACCCTCTAGGTCCACCATGAAATATCTTTTGCCATCCCATTACTTTTAGCCTTTTGTGTGTCTTTTAACCTGAAGTGAGTCTGTTTTAGGCAGTATATGTAAAGGTCTTGTTTTCTTATCCATTCAGCCATTCTATCTTTTGATTGGAGCATTTAATTCTTTTTCAACAGAAGTACTCATTGATAGATATATAGTTATTACCAGTCTTTATTTCGACTTTTGATTAATATTTTTTCTTCTTAAAAAAGTCTCTCCATCAATTTCTGTAATACTGGCTTGGTGGTGATGAACTCTTCTACTGTTTTTGTGTCTGGGAAGCTCTTTATCTGTACTTTAATTTAAATGATAACTTTTCTAGGTAGAGTAATCTTGGTTGTAGGTCCATGCTCTTCATCACTTTGAATATTTTGTGCCAGGCCCTTCTGACCCTTAAAGTTACTATTGAGAGATCTGCAGACAGTCTTACAGATGTAACTAATAGCTTTCCTCTTGCTGCTTTTAAGATTCCCTCTCTGAATTTAATCTTTGGCATTTTATTTATGATGTGTCTTGGTGTGGGCCTCTTTGACTTCATCTTGTTTGGGACTTTCTGAGCTTCCTGAGATTGTGCATTTATTTCTCTCACCAGGTTAGAGAAGTTTTCCATCATTATTTCTTTGAATATGTTTTGAATTTGTTGCTCTCTCTCATCTCCTTCTGGTACCCCAAAGATGTGAATGTTGTTAAGCTTGATGTCCCAGAAGCTCTTGAACAATATTCATTTTTTTAAAATCCTTTTTTCTTGTTTCTGTTCTGATTGGGTGTCCTCTGGTACACTGCTCTCTATGTCAGTGATTCGATCCTCTGTTTCATCCACTTACTTGATTCCCTCTAGTGTACTCTTCATTTCATATATTGCATTCTTTATTTCGGACTGGCTCCCTATTATGTTTTCCATCTCTAGTTTCTTTTTTATTTCTTTGTTAAAGTCCTCACTGAGTTAATCTACTCTTTTTCTAAGTTCTTTTAGCATTCTTATAATTAGTGATTTGAACTCTGCATCTGATATATTGCTTGTCTCTATTTTAGTGAATTCTTTTTCTGGAGTTTTGTTCTATTCTTTCATGTGGAACATACGTTGTTGTCTCCCCATTTTGGCTGCCTCCCTGTGTCTGTTTCTATGTATTAGGTAGGGCTTCTAAGTCTCCGAATCTTAGTAGAGTAGCTTTATGTAGTAGGTGTGCTGTGGAGCCCCTTGGCACAGACCTGAGAGGGGTCCAGCTGCAAGCCAAGTTTAGCTGCACTCCAGGGCCACCTGATAAGGGTCACAAAGCAATTCACAGATGGCTGCCACCTGTGCTGGGCATATAGGTGCCTTGAGGGGCCAAGTCAGAAAGTGAGACTGGCTGCCACTAGTGAGGGTCTTGGGGCTGCTGAGCATAAGCTACAGGTCACAATGAGACCAGGTGCTGCTTCTGGGGTTTTGTGAGCCTCTGAGAGATTTTAAAAGTTTGTAGCAGGAGCCAAGACAGCCCATTTGTATGGAATAAATCACTGGGAGCAGATTGGATGGGCCCATAAGTTGGGAGAGATGGAGTGTCAGGGAATCCAGCAACTTGTGTTATCTGGGTTGATGGCACCTGTGTCTGCAGGCTGAGAGCAAGGAGGGCTCAAAAAAGGAACAATTGCTTCTGCCTGCACCTCTTTCCAGGGCCAGTCTCCCCTCCAGCCCTTGCCCTGAAGCCCAATAGCTCTGCACCTCCCCATATGTTCTTGGCACACCTCAAGCAGCTCAGAGCGAGCAAGTCTATCAGCAAGTAAGGCTGAGCATGAGCCTTTTAAGAGGAAGTTCTCTGCTTCCCGTAGCTCTCCATGTCACTCAGCTGCAACCTTTGCTGGTTTTCACAGCCAGAGTTTGTGGGGATTTCTCTTCCCATCACTGGAATCCTGGGTTGGGGAGCCCAATGTGCAGCCAGAATCCCTTGCTCCAAAGGTAGGGGAGGGGATTCCACAGCCATGATAACCCTATGGATTCTCAATCACCACATGCGGTTATGAGACCTGGCCATTTCACATTTCTTCCCCTTCTATCATTTTGAGGTGACCTGTTTTTTGAGGTCACCTAGTTGTAGGGTTTATGTTCAGCCAGATCTCTGGTGACTCCGTATACTGGGTCTTCTGTAGTTTTGTCACAGAGTAAATTTTTTGTGTAATTGCGAGAGAAAGCAGGCACAGCCTCTACTTTCTATGCCATCTTGAATCCTCCAAGATGTTTATCTATTTTCAATCAATATCTTGACTTTTCAATATTCTTAAAAATTATAGGTACATCTTAAATTTTTGATAACTAAATCTAAGGAAGGCATAATTTAAAACTGGGGTTATCTATTTTATTTTATTAATTATCATGCCACTATCGATACTCTTGGTAATTGGAATTGGCGATTTATAAAAGTCACCACTAATAACATTATCACTATTAATGTTGATTAACTATCTGCAATGTATTAGGTAACATATTTTTTATATCAATTGATTCATAAAAAATTAAAAAAACTTGTAAGGTAGGTATTATCATAACTTTTTTCTAGTAAAGTTTAGGCTAGAAAAACTTAATTTACCCAGTGCTAGTAAAATTGACACAGTTAGAATTTAAGTTAGAATTAAAACTCCAGTTGTTTTTATTAAACTCTAACAGAAATGTGAAACTTGTGGAAAACACATTTTTGGGCCAATATATTTGTTTCTTAGAGCTATCAAAAAATCACCACAACTTGATGGCTTAAAACAACAAAAAATTATTGTCTCACTGTTCTGAAAGCTAGAGGTCTGAAATCAAGGTATCAGCAGAGAAAGGCTTCCTCTGTAAGCTCTAGAAAAGAATTTTTTCTTGCTGCTTCTTTGCTTCTGTCAGTTGTGGGTCATTCTTGGTGATGTTGGTTTATAGCTGCATTACTCCAATTTCTGCATCCATAGTCAACATGACTTTCTTTCCTGTGTGTCTGCACGTCTCCAAATTTTTCTCTCATTATAAAGGAACCACCCATTAGATATAGAAACTCATCCTAATATAGTATGATTTTATCTTAATTTGATTATATCTGTAAAAATCCTTTTTCCAAATAGGTCACATTCATTGGTACCAGGGATTAAGGCTTGAACATGTGTTTTTTGGAACATAATTCAACACACTTAGATCATCTTCACTCTAGAGAATCTGTTCATACTGTTTATTCCATCTTGACTTAATACATTTATTATCACTTTAAGACTTAGCTCAAGTACCACCTTGTTTTAATATTTTCTCATTTTTCAGCAAGAAATACTCTTATTTTCAGAACTCAGTATTTAATCCCACGTCTACCTTATGAATCAACAATTCCTTCATATTATATTCATTTGGTTACATGCTTTATTTCACTTAAAAATACTGTTACCTATTAAAATATAAAATGATCTTTTTTAACATTATTTATTTTTAAATTATAGTTGATGTACATTATATTATTTATTATATTAATTTCAAGTGTAAAACATAGTTATTAGACATTTATATAACTTACAAAATGAAAACAATAATTTTTATAAGTATTTGTGACCCATAATATCTAGCCCCTAAGTAAATATAATATGCATTTAACACTTATTTGCTGAACAAATTAGTTTCATCACTTGATAGTGAAACTTTTTGTTTTTCCTTATTTTTTGTTAATTAACTTTTTTGAACCACTGAATAGAATACTTGCTAGTTGAGGACCAGGTTATCCAAAAATATTTACCATCTATTGAATGCCTACTAAGGGCCAAGAGCTTTAAATGTATCTATTCCTATATAGGTAGAAATACCTACATGTATATCACTTTACCAATAAAGAAGTTCAGGTTAAAATAAATTAAGTAAGTTGTTTAATTTCCAAAAGCTAACAAAGGCCAGGAAAAGGAATGAAACAATGATCTGTTTATTCCAAAGCTAATTCTCTTTCATCTGTATAAAGCTGAATCCAAAGAAATATGTATTTTTTTCTTAGTGTTGAAAGGGGGTCAGGCCAACCAAAATGTCATTACTTTCTTTGCCTGACCTACTGTAAAATGAGGTAGAGTGCAAGTCCCTGGCATCTCAGACATGAGTTACATAAACCATAAACTATATGCAATCATGATAAATATAGGTAGTATATTTCTTGGATGTCTCATTTATTTAGAGTTTACTAGTCATTCTTTGACTTTGCAATTAGAATCTGAGAAGCTGAAAACTTTAATAGCATTTTTTCTTGACAAGTTATTTTAACATAGACCTGTAGTACACAGTTTAAGATCCAGTTCAGAAATAAAAATCATTCACATACCCATGCGAAATTTTATACCGACCAACCCTAAAATAAAGACAAGTGCTGAATTATTGAAAGGGTCCAAAATTCTGTAAAGGTAATTCATAGTGATGTTCAAAGCTCAGATCATAAATGTTTTACAGGTTCGTTTCATTTTAATGACTACTACTAAAAAAGGAAGCATTGACTGAAAGAGTTCATTTTATTTCATTTTAGAAGACTTATCTGTAGTATTTAATAATAGGTGTAAGATGAGAAAATATTGGCTTGTTTTAAGAGAACATATATGTATAATTCATATATATGTATATAAATAAATCTGTAATCTATTTCATAATGATTTACTATAAACCCACATGTTATTAGCCTACCTACATTTGTTCTTACAATTTTCAAAATTTTATATTTGATTTAAAATTGATTATTGTGATATCTTTTGCCGGAGCCAGCCGGCTAAGATCGAACAGTTCCCGAGAGGGGGAGTGAAGATTAAGAAAAAGAGAGAGAGAGAAAGAGAGAGAGAGAGAGAGAGAGAGAGAGAGAGAGAGAGACAAGATAGAGTCGGGAGGGCTAACAGTGAATACCGCACCCCGAGTTTATTTAGCACAGCATATATATACCCTTAGAAGAGCATGAGAAGCAACACCCACACATATGCAAATGATTGCTGACCTTTACATAAGTTCTCTCAAAATATCTTTGTTCCTGTTTTCGGCTCTTATTCCCTAGGGCAAGGAATGTCTCTTATTCCCTGGGTCAAGGAACATTCAACTCTTTCCATTGAGCCAAACTTCCTCCTTCACTAAAGAGCTATCCATTAAGCCAAACTTCCTCTTTCAGTAAAAAGCTATCCATCCATTAACGAGCCCACCTGCTCTGCAAACTTCTAGCTTGCAGGTAACTCCAACCCTGTCTGCAGGGCATTCATCAAGAATGGCTCCCAACAATCTTTTACAATTTCATATTATGTAAAATATGTTTTTAAACCATGTGTAATATAGTTAACTATAATCACACAAATATTTTGTTTTTTGAGAAAAATCAAATTATATGCCTATAAAATCAAATTATAAATGTCAATAAATTTATGTTAACTGGAATTTTAATATTCTTTTTGTTTCAGCATTAAAAAATTAAATCTGTAATAATAATAGTAGCTAATATCTATTATTAATTTACTATCAAGAATTCTGCAACAAGTAGATTTTTTACTCATAAAACCCAATCTTTCAAAAGAAAGTTGACAGCATTTTTTGGTTCATAACACTTTTTGAAGAAGAAATGAAAAATAAAGTTTAGTGTACACTTGTTTGTATAATCTGTATGTAAAACATTTTAGCTAGTTAACATGTTTAAAAACACGTTAATGTTATATTTAAAAACAAAGCAAAAAAATTAGCATATAAGTGAAATTAATACCTCATAGGTAAATTAATACCTGTATTTTCTTGGATCAAATATAATTTATATGGAACAGCTTATTTATTGTTAAGCATTTTCTGAATTCCTTTATGACCAGATTAGGACAAGGTATTAAGAAACAAAATTAATCTCTAGACTAGAGATTTTTTTTAGTTTTTTTTGTTTCTCACATTTCTGAGAGAAGTCAATTTAAAGAATTTATAATATGACTCTTGTAACAGGCTTTATTAATTTGAAAAACAGCAACTAACTATTGGTTCTTAAACATTTTTTTGAAACAAAATTCTCAGAGAAGTTTAGCATTAGACTTTTAGGACTTTCTAAATTTTACCAATCTATGAATTCTTATGCCTCCAGAATTCCAGTAACTTTAGTGGTAAAGATTGGGAAATCTCTCGGTTACATAATATTTTATTTTACAGATTTGAAGAACCAAATTTTAAACTATTCTCAAGTATATAACTGTATATGAATCATCTAACAACCATTGTTGATCTTCTTGCTATGAGGTATTTGGAAAATGGTTCTTAGGAAGCATTTTTGAAAAATCACATTATACTTTTAAATTATAAATGACAGTCAAGCTAAGTAATCACTATTTGGTCATTTTTTTTTTCTAGAGAATTCTGACATAAATTTTCTCATAGATAGTACATCATTTATGATGCTTTATTTTAGTTATTGTATTTTTTAAGTTCAAAACATCTACATGATTATATTTTTTCATAGTTCAATTCTCTTGTAAAATTCTTCTCTTTATCTTTTTTGTCATTGTATTTATTTATTTTCTAGGACATATTAATCACAGTTACTGTAAAGCTTTTTGATGACTAACATCTGTTTTGTCTATTGTTTGTTTGTTTGTTTTAACTCACATGGTCCTGACTTTTGGCATGGCTACTTATATTTAATTGATTGCTGGATATTGTAGAAGTTCCAGATAATACAGTTTACTCTTTCCACTTGTTGAAGAGAGTTGTCCTTGAATCTATCAGGAATTTTACTGAGTAGAGGGTAGTTGTAGCCCTGGGAAGGCTTAATCTGTTTCTGGCCCACCCCTGTCTCTCCAGGATTCAACTAAAAGTCCATTTAGTTTTCTTGGATCTTACTTCTGATATGTACCTGCTGGACTTTTCAGAGGCTTTCCACTTAGCACCCTATCCCACACAGAAACTGACCTGGAAATCTCTACCAAATTTTTTTTCTGTTTCTCTGTGCAATGGCCCTTCATCAGGATAAATAACTAGATTCTCAGCCGTCTGTCTTTGTTTAGAATTTCTGCATAACAAATTACCACAAACTTCACAGCTTACAACAGCACCCATTTATTGGGTTATATTTCTGTAGATCAGACGTATGGACATGGAAGGACTGAGTTATCTGCTCACATTTTCATCATGATGACATCAAGAGGTCAGCTGGGCTGTGTGCTCATTTGGAGAAATTACTAAAGAGGAGATCCACTTTCACTCTCATTCAGGATGTTGGAAGAATCTAGTTCCTAGCAGTTGTAGGTCTGAGGTCTCACTTTTTTTTCCTATATACTGGCCAGGGATTACTTTTAGCTTTCAAAAGGCTACCAGTTTGACTCCGCCACATGGTCCCTTCCATTTTGAAACACAGCAAAGGAGAATGTTCTTATTACCACTCACATGTGAAATCTCTCACCAGAAACAATGCAGTTCTCTTAAGAGCTCACATGATTAGTTAGTTCTATTAAGGATATTGTCCCTTTCTTAAAGTCAATCGTGCCATATAACATAATCTAATTACAGGACTGATATCTATCATATTTATGGTTCCTTCTACATTCAGGATTGGCAAATGCTCCAGGGTAAAAATGCTTGTAGAAATAAATTTACCATTTAAAGATTTTCTCTCATTCTCATTGCCTAAACAGCTCTCTGAGCTTTCTGTTTTATACACCTTTTCTGGTTGTTCTAGGTGGAGCACTGATCTGTTGTAAGCTTCGCTATTCCACTTCAAAGTAGACATTCCTATTAAGTTTTTTAAATCCCTGAGTTACAAATTTCTAATTACAACGATAACAGTGAACAGTGTTTTAATTCTATATATATGTAATCTCACAGCTCACTAAACAAAAAGCAGTTTCACAAAGAAGTCTCTTGATTACTTGGCTTGGTAATTTACTCTGTATAACTCATTATATCAGATGCTGGTTTTGTTATATATGGTTGTGTTGGGCTTTAATTCATTTATTTTTAGATGTATGATATTTTTTGAATAACTATAATCACAAATATATATGTATAAAATAATGAGAGTTTGGACTTTGGGATTTAAATTTTTTTTTTAGTTTCAGCAAATTAAAATTTGAAGCCTTTATTAATAATAAAACATATTTCTAATTATATTTAGAAAGCAGACAACTTTTTAAAAAAGGGTAAGTATACACTGGGATAAATTCTCTGAACAAACTTACTCAGTGGGATAATTAATACACTTTTAGAAAATGTGCGAAATTCTCAGTTATAGTGTAGTAGGAAAACATTAATTTTTTCTAGTACTTCTTTAGGTTTTGGGGAGGAAGCTTTAGTAATTCTACTGCAACCTATAACATTTATTAGCTAGAGAATTAGGATCTTTTGGCCTTATTTTAAAGTTTTAACAAAGTTTCCCTATTATTTTACTCCAAAATACATACAATTAATATAAGAAAAAATTGAAAAAAAGAATAATTTAAAATATTATTTTTTTTCTAGCTCAATTAAATTAGGTCCATTATATATTAACAACTAATTTTTGTACTGCATTTAACTATTTGTAGAAATATATGCCAAATACCTACATGCAAATAGAGCATTTTTTTAATCAATGAATTAAATATTCTATCTTGTTAGTATTGGAACATAATATAGAGGCAACATTTAGCCAGTATGAAAAAAAAAATCTTTAAAAACATTTTATAAATCTTAAAGAAAGGCATTTAAGTGACAACACCATATGCAGCTATAAGTTAAAATTTCCCATTCTACGGCAAATCTCATTTAAATTCATTGCAAATTATGCTATTAAAATAGTGTTTAATAAGTACCACTAGCACAAACTAGTCTGTTAAGTATGTTAGACAGTACATTCTTAAGATAAGTGATATTTTCTTAGCTTTATATCTCAAGAAAGATTTTATTTTAGATTTTGATTTACAGAAGTTCTTAATCTTAGCTCTATGGATGATGACCTTTAAAATGTTAAAAATCTTCAAATTATCCTATCTTTTTTTTCAACTGTCCACAAAATCTTTGCAGAAATAAGAAGAGGCCTTTGCTTTAAATAATAAAAACTGTCCTCATGTATACAGATATTTTAAATTTATTTGTGAAAAAATATGGATATTGTGTTTTGTAAAAATATGTTTGTATATGTGTTTTGAAAAAATAGACAAGAGATCATTTATATAACAAACTATTGTTAGGAGAAAATTTTATCTTTTATATGCTTATTAAATATGTCTGTAGCAAAATGTCAATAATAAGGGAAATATTAACGAATAAAAAAAGTCTTATAGTCAGAATAATATGTTTGCAATGCAATAATTATCTTCAGTATCTTCAGTCTATCCTTAGTGTTATTCTTAACTTCATGGAATTGTTCAATATTGAAATGGTCAGAGAAGTAAAAGTTTATTATATTCCCTCTCTTTGGAGCTGTGTATTATAGTGGAGTAAAAGTCTGAGCTTCAGACCATTGAATTTCTTTTCTTTAAAATTTTCTTTAAACATAGAAAAGGAAGACCCACCTTGAAGAACTGGGAAGAATTAAATGTGTTTAAGTAAAGCAGCTGGCCAAAGTTATGTGTGTGCATTCTCAAAACATAATTTAATTAAATTTTTGGAAAATGAAAATTTTAAGAAAACAAATTTAACTCAAGTTGAAAATTATCACCATTCATTCATTGGATAATAGATTTATATTCTTATAACAACCTATTCAGAAAACTTATTTATTTTCAGAAATTGTTTTAGGTATTTCACTGTATTAATTCTAGGAACCAGAATGAGCTTCTGAATATCTGAGAATGTATATAATGGTACCACTGTACTTTATACAACCATAATTTTAATTGCTATGTTTACATTAATTTATTTAATATATTGTTTTGAGACTGAACTCTTGATATTTCTGAACTCTCTGTATCCCTGAGGATAGAAGCTGTAAATGTTGGTGGCCAATTCTCTCTTTATTTGGAAGCTAACACTTTTAAGAGTTATTATAGTAATGAAGATATAAAATAAATACCAAAAAGTAATTTTATTTCTCTATAAAGACACCCAAATTTGGAATAATTCAAAAGCAGATGTATCACGTTGGGAAGCTAAACAATCTGTTTCAGAATATATTTGTTTTAGGTAGGGATATTTCTGTACAGATACTTATTGCGTTATCTTGGGACACAGATCAGATGTGGGTTGTAGGGATTTAGAAAAGAGAGAATCTAAGAAGGGGACTCTAGTTTAAGTAGGAAGTGAAACCTAGGACCATACAAACAAATCTGGGTGAATAGGAGGGACAAACACTAGAAACATGGAATACAAAGGAGGCATGAGGATCAATTTTGCTGCTAATTATGTAATTTCTAAATTCTTTGAAAGTTCAATACAAAGGTCTCAGATGAGAGGCAAAGAATAAAGGGAGAGGTTGGTGTATGCATTGAGTGGTGAGAGTAAAAGAGACTCACAAATTTTTGGAGTAAAAGTTATGCACTGGTCAGAGGAATGAACAAGAAATGTCAGTAGCACTGCTGGAAGGGACTGGATTTCTTGTGGTGATAAGATGCAGGCTCCAGATGAACAAGGGTTGAATTTGTGACGTGGAAGACTAAGAACTTGAAGGCATGATTATGTAGACTATGTACATGAATTTATTTATATGTATAGATATATTTTTACTTTTACTTTATCATTCATTTAAATCTGACCATATCAAAAGAACAGGATGGGAAAGGAAGGTTAGAGGTTTCTATTAAAGTTAAATTTGAGTGTCTGTACTTCTAAGGTTGCTATTTATATTTCTCTATTAACCATACAATAAATGTATACAGAATTTAATCGTGTAAAGAGAGAATTTTAAAAGGTAAAATAAAACAAAGTAGAGGAAATGTATTACATGTGTGTATGTATGAGGAAGGAGATTAAACTTTTAGATAGCATGAATGTTGTAGACTGCTGAAAACAAGAAACTTAGGTAAAGGCTTGAATGAAGGACAGAATAAGTATAGGAGTATCTGAGGAAAAATAATTTAATGCAGAGGAAACAAAGTACAAGGCTCTGATGTAAGAATACTCCTGTTGTATTTTAGATATAACAGGGAAATAGGAATGTCTGCCTGCAGTGATTCAAGAGAGAGATCAAGGAGGTCTTTAAAACCCTGAAGATTATTATGAGAATTTTGGCTTGTCTTCTGAGAAAGTTGGAAAGCTAAAACTAAAGAATAACTAGATTAGACTTTTCTTTTTAATTACTCTAACTGCTGTCCTGGGAGCCAGATCAGGATTAGAGGATGGAGAAATGTGAAAAAAAACAGATTTCAACATTTTTTTTTGGCTGATCGACCAGAACAAAGGTGCCATTTACTAAGGTGAGAAATCTTGAGGGAGAGGCAGGTGATTATGTAGGGTGAGAGGAAGAGAGGCCTATCAACAAATTTGTTTTGAATATCATAAGTTTGAGGCTACGTAAAGATAACAAATGAACAGTTATATTTATAAATTTGGAGCTCAAGAGGGAACATCTTTACATTTGAATAATTTGTAATCTTTAATATCTTGTTACCTAACTTAGTGTTATGAGAAAATTCTTTATTGTAAGTGATATGTACAGATGTTCAAATAAGGATATGCATAGAAATATTTTAAATGCAGGAACATTACCTTTGGAGTGGTACACTGCAGATGTCTTAAAGTCACCCCAAATACATAGAAAACAGAATTGATTTCCTTATCCTGAAACCTTGTATTTTATTCTGAATTTTCAGCATCACTTAAGGACATAATTTTGCAGAAAGATGTGTTAAAAGGGAACTTCTCAACCTTGGCTCTCTTATCCAAATCTTATGCCACTACATTATGTGCCTTATCAATTCAATCTCTAAAGTGTCTTTGGAATTAGTTCCTCTAGTCTATTCTATACCTCTACTCCTTACCTAGGACCCTGCGAGCTTTTCTACTTATGATTATTTTTTTTCTTTCCACCATATCACAACCAGTTACAATTCTTGAAGTCTCAGCCTAAATCCACATGTAGCATAAAGTTGTCCTCAATTCCAATGGTCAGCATAATTTTTCTCCTTTTCTAGTAGCAGCACACTGTAGCTCTATAGCTCATTTGACATCATAGTGGAGAAAGTGACATATTTATTTCACATTAACTTGTGGTTTTCTCATCTTTACACTCCAACACCTAGTACATTGCCTTTTTTGAAGACACTCAATACATGATTGTTGAATGAAATGTGTGTGTATGGATCTTGTTTTACTGATTCTTTGATATAACAATTCTCTTCAGTGAAGGAGTAAATGCCATTTATCAAAAGTTATTCTGTTTGATAAGTTTGCTCTTCACTTATATCAACCCTTACTATTTAGTAGTAGCAGGATACCTCTGAAAGACATTTTTTTAAAACAGTATTTCAATGTTGGAAAAAAGAAGTGTTCAGTCTTTGAGCATAAATTTTTTCCTTACTATGGGAAGTCTAATTGGAAATTATTTGTCAGGCTGCTGTATCAAAGTATTAAAATGCCACTTAAAATGTGCTAGTCCTTTGCATTTTAAAGATTTTGTGACATATTTTTTATCTGATTAGGAGAACACAGTGTTTTAAACTTTTATTTAAATAGAGCTAACAGATAATTTGATAATGCATTAGAAATGGAATTGTGCATATAAATATTTCACTGTGCATTGATTATATTTACCATCCCTTTAAAACATAAGAGGCACATATGCTATCAAGATATTCTTGAGAGTAAAGAAAATTAAGTCAATTTCCTTTCAGGAAAGTGATTAGTCATTGCATAACCTCAAAAATGAGGGTTTATGGGAGTCTACAGCCATGTTACCCTAAACAAGCCTGATTCCATCTGATCTCAGAAGCTAAGCAGGGTTGGGCCTGGTTAGTACTTGGATGGAAGACCACGTAGGAAGACCAGGTACTGTAGAAATAAAAATAAATAAATAAGGAATTGTAAGCTGACAAGGTCCTTGCAATCTGTGAGGTCAACCAAGGGTTGCCTCACCTAAAAATAAAAGAGGATTTATAACTATGTGTTTACAATTTAGAGGGAAAAGCTATAGAAAATTAATTTGACTTGTCAACACTAATATAGAAAACAATGGAATCTTCAAGATGACATGCAAAAAAGACGTCAACCAAAAATCTTTAAGGTGCAGCGAAATTTTATGGACAGTCACCTAGGTTGTGAATCTGATTAATTCTTATTGAATGAAGTGCTATTCCAAAAAATGGCATTAATGCAGCTGTCACCTATTGAATATGTGCTCTACATGATAAACTTTATGGATCTTAGAACTTCAGATCCCATCTCATTTCTGGTTATATTCAAATAGGTATGCAGACACCTAATTGAAATGATATTTCTGATATTTAAATTCTAGAATTTTTATCTCTTTTCTCTTTGATTCTTTTCTACTTTATATTGCTTTGAAGTCTGTCATTCTCTCAAACTAATGCTTCAAAATATATTTGATTGTAAATAATTGATAATAACTCCCCCTTTTTGATATCTCTCAATCAATGCAGATTTTTCCTTTATTTTTTCAATCTCTAATTATGTTTATTAAGTAGGTAATCTCAGTATTTTATAAAAGTTCTTTCCCTACTTCATCTACCACTTTCTTCCTTCTCTCTACTTGTTATCTGATTCTGCATCATGATATTTTGGCAAAGACATGTTTTGTACAAGAGTAAATGGCAGACAGAAACTAAACAGGGAAAGAGAATATTCTCTTTATTTAATGAGTAAAAAATTGGGAAATGTATGAGTTAAAATTTTCACGCTTTTAATACATTTACTCTGGTCAATCTTCATAGAATCTTCCAAAGGTAGATCCAATATTTAAATGCAACTTTCAGATGGTCCTTTAATTGATAAACTCACACACTGACTCACTTGCTTTTCATTCTTTTCCTGGGGGCAGGGGAGGAAGAGAGCTTGGAGAGTGCTATCTAATTTATCTAAAAAAATCTCCAGAAACAATGCCAAGCAGAGCCTAATTGGATTCATCACAGTCCTGCCTCTCTCACTAGAAGCCTGGGGAAGGGAACTTATCATTTAATTTCCTCACTTCCAAGTGTCACTAAGGAGTAGTTTGACAAAGAAATTTTATTTACTCTACAATAATATTAATAGTTATTTACCACTGAAAGATTTTCTTCTTTGCCAAAACCAGAGTAAATGCCTAACCAGTTCTGCCCCAGCTGAGTTCTGAATGAATAGACAAGCAAGCATGGTGATTCTTTGTAGGTCTAGTCCTAATCTGTAATAGTGGATTCCACTGTTTAAGACTGGGGAACTTGTTTATTTTAACCCTCTGGTGTCTGTCATTTTTTAAAGGCAAAGACAAACATATTTCTTTGGTTTATCATATTCATCTCTATATCTCAGTTTGAAATTTTTTAGTTGACTTGATTTCCTGACAGCTTCTAATTTGTTCTCATTTTCCTCTTCTGCTCTGATTTGTTTCACCAACAGCGAGAATCTGGGAAATTTTGAAAGAGCCATGGATTTCAATAGAGTTTATGAATTTTTTACTCCAAATCATTTCTGTTTTAACTTGCTTCTGAGCCTCCACGTCTTGTTCTACTGTCCTAGGTGGATCTGTTCACTAGAGTTATACAGTCTATTCATGAGGCAGAATACATTCCCCCTGGTTTTAATGTATAGTTATAAAACTGACAGAGATTGAGGTGTCCTCCATTCTATAATATTCTTGTTCAAGTACAGTGGTTGGCCAACTTTTTCTGGAAAGTTCCAGATAGTAAAAACTTAAGGCTTTACAGGCCACATATGATATCTGTTCTAACTTCTCAACTCTGCCCTTAGAGTGTGAAAGTAGCCATAAACAATATGAAAATAAATGAGTTTGACTATGTCTATATCATGATAAAACTTCACTAGACACTAAAATCTGAATTTTATATAATTTTCACATATCACCAAATATAATTCTTCTTTTGATATTTGTTTCAATGACTTAAAAAGTGAAAGACATTCTTAGGAGTGGTAAGAATACATGTAGTGGGCCAGATTTGCCTCCTGGGTCATAGTTTGCCTATCCTTGTTCTAGTGCAACGAATGAATGCTTTTATAAAAGTTTGATTCTTTACAGTTTTAAGTATGAATGCAAGGCTTGAAAATTCATTAAAAACAGTGGCTTTTCTCTGCCTATAATATTTCAGTTATGGCTTAGCATCTTAATCACTTCGTAAAATATCATTTCTTTTCTATTTTCCAAGTTTCTTTGGCAAATAACTTGTATAGAAAATTAAAATATTCTTTTAATTCTATCTCTCTGTTAGTACCAACATTCTCCCTTGTCATGCACACACATAGAGATTGTTTTTGATGATGTAGAAAAGGAAAGAAAAGGAAAGGAAAGAAACCACTCATTTATCCATGCAGAATAATCTTGGAACTGTTCTTCTAATAGGGACTCTAATTTCTTAAGAAATTAGTTTTATAAATGTGTAGATGTGTGTGTCAATGGGTGGAGAAAAACTTTATTCTACTTAAATACTTCATAAGGCAATATTTTTAGTTTTCTCAATGTAGTGGACAATGTAAGGCTGCATTTGTTTACATCTATGACTGGTATATACACTTCTGTATAAAGATTTTGGTCAATTTTGTAACCTGACTTCATTATATTGTTATCTTCATAATACTTCTTTGACTTTCTAATTCAGAGAAACTTAATAGTATCATCATTCTAAATCTCTAGTAGTTGTGATTTTTTTTTTCCTCAGGATTATTTTAAAATCTTAGATAATCTCTCCAAATGTATCTCTTTTGACTTCTGGACCTATGTGTCTAGAGAATTTCAGTGTTAGAATGATTAGAGCTCCCTCTAATAAAAATTCAATATATAGCCATAATCTGTTCTCACTTTGGGTTTCAGTGACCTTTACCATCTAAACATCAACAAATATTTCTCTGTCTTCAGGCTATGACAGCCCATGTGGCTTCTTACTCAACCTACTATTCCCTCCTTTTTTTTTCAATATTGTTATATGTATCTGGCCTTTATGACAAGTTCTTTTTCTCCTATTTCTCATATCTTTTCTTTGCACAATTTGAGATTTTGCAGCTCAAAAGAAGTGGATTATACAACAGGATTTGTGATGGATGAGACCAGGATGTGTGCAAAATGCTAGTACAATTTGTATATTGTTAATTTTAGAATTCATTATACTATCAAGAAGTAAAGGAAGGGGAAAACCAAGTATTCCCCCCCTCAAATAATAGTAATACTATCAGATTATAAATATCTGTTCTTTTCTTTGATTATATTTTCTTTCAAATGACTATCTTTGATTTTAGGAAACATTTTGAGAAACTAATTCCTACTTCTCATTTCAGAAGCATATACTCATATTCAGATAAATAACTTGCTTATTTATTATCAATATACAAATGTTAGAATGATGGTTTTATATGCTATATTATATATATTTTTCCAGTTACAGCAAGAACACCATGTGAATAAACTCTGAGAACCAGTGAAAATGTCTATATTTTCTTTTAAAAATGGAAGAATTGCTAATTCATGAGAACTAGAATAAATCTAAAGTTAATATTCATCGACTATGAAAGCTGTAACACTATTAGGCCTGGAAGACTCTGAAAAATTATATAAATTGCTAACCCAGGCCTTACAACACTTGGTTTACACAGTTTTCCTTCACACCTAATATAAATTTCTGGAACAACTTTTTGGTTTCAAATATTAAAGGTCTATCAATATCAAGCAACTTGCATATGAAAAGTGCTCCCATATCACCCGTGTTTTATTTTTTAAAATTTGTACTTTAGTGTTTTAGTCCTAAAAACTAGAATTTCAATATAAAAAACTTTTTATGAGGCTACAAAATTTCCTTGTATTGGTCAGTATAGGCCCTAGCTACTTTTTCCAATCATCTCCCCTGCAAGTGTCTTGTGAGAAATAGCATTCAATATTCAAACAAACTATCTTACCCTGAGGATATTGCACCAACTTGAGCCACAAGCTCTTCCTCCCATGGCAATCAGCCTATTTTCAGCCAGTAACACTTCTTGTTGGTCTGCAGATTGAATAGGAAAATATTTTTTTCTAGTGCCTTTCTTCTTATAGCTTAGTAATTTCAACTTATGGTTATTTTTCACCTTTTCTCTGACTTTTCTAGACAATTTAAAATATATATTATTTTTTTTTAATTTTATTAATTTATTAGGTTGACATCAGTTGATGAAATTATATAAGTTTCAAGTGTATGATTCTATAATACGTCTTCTATACATTGCATTGTATGTTCACCACCCAAAGTCAAATCTCCTTCTATCATTATATATTTGACTCCCTTTACCCTTTCCTACCTTCCTTCCTTTCCCCCTAGTTACCACTTATACTGTGGTCTGCGTCTATGAATTATTATTTATTTGTTTGTCTTGTCTTTGCTACTTTCAGTTTTATATCCCACAAATGAGTGAAATCATATGGTTCTTGACTTTTTCTGTCTGATTTAGCATGATATTCTTAAGATCCATCCATGTTGTCACAAATAGCAGTATTTCATCTTTTCCTGTGGCTGAGTAATATTTCATTGTGTATATGTACCACATCTTCTTTATTCAATCATCTATCAAAGGACACTTTGGTTGTTTTCATGTCTTGGCTGCTATGAATAGTGCTGCAATAAATATAGAGGTGTGTATATCTTTACAGAAAAATGTTTTAAATTTTTTTAGGTAGATACTTTGAACAAGAATTGCTGGATAATGTGGTAATTGTAATCTTAGTTTTTTTGAGGGAGTGTCGTACTGTTCCATAGTGGCTATACCAATTTACATTCCCACCAGCAGCATATGAGGCTTCCTTTTCTCCACAACCTCTCCAACATGCGTTATTATTTGTCTTGTTGATCATAGCCATTCTAACAAGTGTGAAGTGGTATCTCATTGTGGTTTTGATTTGCATTTCCCTAATAACTAATGAAGTTGAGCATATTTTTAGACATTTGTTGGCCATTTGTATGACTTCTAAGGAGAAGTGTCTGTTCAGGTCCTCTGTCCATAACTGGATTGTCTTGTTGTTATTGTTGTTATTGTGTTATTGTTGAGTTGTATTAGTTCCTTATATATTTTAGGTATTAGCTCCTTATCAAAGGTGTTGTAGGCAAACTATTTTTTTTTTTAAACAAGTCAGGTTGGCATGGTGAAGTTAGAAAGAGCTGCCCAAGTGCCAATAAAACGAACACTTTCTATTGAGCAGTGCTTTCCATGGATTCTTTTCTTTTCTTCACTATGACTTTGTTAGGTGGGTGCTATTTAATCCCTATTTCAAAATGAAGGAAAATGATGCTGGTCAAATGTAATGTAATAAGTGAAAAAGATTGGAAAATTTTGCTGTAATTACAATCCTGCCCCATATTATGAGGGAAGTCATGTATTGACTTGATTGATGAACTTGCCTTAATTCCTTAGCTTTCTGATTTTCCAGTTTCTGATTTGTTAAGAAAAGATAATAGTATCTTTCCTCTCACTTCATATGGGATCAAACTGACTCCAAAATTATATGTAAACATCTGTCAAATTTAAAATATTTGCATATATGATCATTTAAGCATCTCTGACTCATTCTCTACTCTTCCTCCACTTTCCCCTTTATCTGCAGAATATACTCTCTCTCACAGACAAAAGATAGAGTGAGAGAGAGAGAGAGCACTTTCTTATACATATCAATGAAAAAATAGTCTTAACGTCTTAAATTTGAAATCATAGCAAATAATCTCTAGGGCCCTTAAAAATATAAAAAAAAATCTCACTTTGAATTGTTATGAAGCTTTCCTATCCCGTTTAAATTACAAAATATTTTATATCCACACTACACACAGATAGTTTCATTTGAAAAATTGGAAATAAGCTCAATCATTTTACTGAATAATTGCTTGTCTTCCACTGGACTTAGAACTGGAGATATAATTATTAATGAATCTATGGTCATCTAATAGAAAAATACATACACATACATAATTACAAATTAATAAAATTAATGCTAAAATCAAGTGCTGTGTTTACCAAACAAATAGAATTTATTCAGTCTGAAATGTTTAGTATGGCATTTGGAGGCAATGGGGAAAAAGGAAAAGTGAACAGGAAGAATGGAAAATATTTTTTTTAAAAAAAAGCTTTGTTCAAAGCTGTGACAAAAAAAATTGGATGAATGAATCAGTGATTGAATGTTTTGTGCTGATTAAATAATCAAAAATTTTATTGTTAAACATCTGTTGTGATTGGGTCTTTAAGTAACTTAAAAAATGAAACAATTTACAAAATTCAGGGATTCACAAGTATTAAGGGAGCCATCAGATAAATCAGGTGATGACTTTCTTTTCTTTAGTGGAATATTTTAATTAAACTTTAAGCTCATGTTTTCAAAAACTTTGCTATTGAGTTCAAACCTGGCTACTTCCCCTAGCCTAAATTGTCCCTTGACTTCTGTGGGTCTGGGTCTGTTTTAGTGTGTAGATGGATACAGAATGGTGACTTCAACTCCCAGTAGATTTCATCTTTTTAAAAAATGAACAAATGGTCAGTTTAATCTTGAAGTTCTTGAATATAGAAATACCCTGAACAGAGGAGTCCTTGCTCATTCATTCATCCACTTATTCATTAGTATTTCATCTGAAACAGAGCAAACCTTTTAATTTTTATTTTTAAATTATTTTTAAAATTACGTTTATTGGGGGTAATATTGGTTAGTACAATTATATAATTATATAATTTTAAGGTGTACATTATCATTTGACAATTGTATATTCTATTGTGTGTTTACCACCCAAAGTCCAGTTTCCTTCAGCTACTTTATATTTGACCTCCTTTTCCCACATAACCCTCCCTCTATCTCCCTATATTTTACAAACTTTAACCAGATCTACCTCCGCTCCTGCTTCATCCCACTAGTAACCACTACTCTATAGTCCTCTGGTAACCACTAGTCTATAGTCCATGTTCATGAGGCTCTGTTTGTTTGTCCTGCTCATTTGTTGCTTTTAGGTTTATATCCCACATATGTGATATAATGTGATTTTCAACCTTTTCTGTTTGGCTTATTTCACTTAGTATGTTTATTTCAAGGTTCATCCATGTTGATGTAAATGTCTGTATTTTATCTCTTCTTATGGCTGAGTAATATTCCATTGTATGTATCTACCACTGCTTCTTTAGCCAATCATCTATCTTACGACGTTTAAGTTGCTTCCATGTCCTGGCCACTGAGAATGATGCTACTATGAACATCAGTGTGCAAATATCTTTTTGGATATGGGTTTTCAAGTCTTTGGGGTAAATACCCAGTAGGGGGATTGTTGGATCATATGGTAGATCAATTCTTAGTTTTCCAAAGAACTTCCATACTGTTTTTCATAGTGACTGTACCAATTTGCAGTCCCACCAGCAGTTCATGAGGGTTCCTTTTATAGAGCAAACTCATTTAGAGAGAAGCAGTAGTGCTCAAATTTTAGTTATATTTCATGTAACACACCTTCATTATAGTGGGAATTTTTACATTTGTAAGTACAATGACCTTTATTTTCCTTCCCCTGTTGTTTATGTCTTTTTAACAGAATTCATTATTATTTGAGGATTATATGTGACATTCTCTTAAATACCATAAAAGAGAGCATGTGATCTAGCCTGGCCAATCACAGTACATATTTTTATAACCACATCAATTGGGTCAGGAAAAGACAAATATGTTTTGGTTGAGACAATCAAAGTCCTTCTGGGACATGTTTTCTTGAGCTATTGGTAAAGGTTATTTTGCTTTTTGGTGCCTAACAGGTAATATGTAAGCTTAGAGCTGTTACAGGGTGTCATTTTTGATACACGTAGAGAGTCTTCCTAAGATTAAAGGCAACAGAGGAGGAAGCAGAGATAAGAGATACAGAGTTAGAGATAGATAGAGAGAGAAAATTCTGAATTTAGGCAGATATATTCAGCTTTCACTGCTATATATATTTCCATTTTGCTTATTAGTTTAAGCTAGAGTTTATTCATTGAAGATTAGTGGCAACAGCAACACCTAGAATCTGTTTGAAGAAAGCAACAGAACTAATTTACCTCTTTTTCTTTTCCTGCTAATTATAAGGAAGTGATATTCTTCTATTTAGAATCTTAAAATTTTTTTATTATATGTTTTTAGTTTTGGTCTCTAAGGCTTCATTTTGTATCAATATATTATGAAAATATATTTGAAAAACTATAATGATTTTTAACCAGAGCATGAGTTACATTCGCCATTTAATTCTTTAAGGGTTTTCCTATATTTTTATATTTTATTAAATTCTGATCAGCTATTATGATTAGTATTGAGATTAGCAATAAAAAAGTGAAATAATCAAATATGAAAAAGAGCAATGGTGCTTTAAAAATAAATATGATTATGCAAATATTGAACTAAGTAACATTTCAAAAATTTCTTGAGAATTATGAAATGTAGAAAAGACTAAGAATCAAAGAAAAGCTAACTATATTACTTTAGGTCTTTATGAACTATGTAAATTTTCTTTTCATGGTAGAATAATGGACATAAAAAAAAAAAGGAGAAGAAAAATGGAGTTCGATGAAGACCTAGAAAATAAATTTTAAAAGCAGATGTTTAAGATCACTAATGTGAAGATCAAAGTTGCCCCATTGCTCTCTGGGATCAGAGGCACACTGAAAGCAGTGGATAGAGTAGTTGGGACTTTGGCTCATGCAAAACTGAATGCCAACATGAAGAACACAGGTTAAACAATCAGTTACACAAAGGAGAAATTGATATATCAGTATATTACCAGTTAAAAAAAAAAAAAGAGGCAAAATCCACCACAAGGAGGACAATTTATTACACTGTTTTTCTAGGATGTAGTTATCCAGGGTCTGAGAGATTAAAATCTGTTTAAAATCCTTCTGTAACTGCCAGATAAATTTAGGGAGCTAAGAAACATATCTACATATGAGGAGCCAAGCACAAGGGTTGGGACAGATATAAATAAACCTTACTCAGGAAAGAGTGAGGGTACCCCCACGTATTATACTGATATACAAATGCAAAGATGTAAATGGAATAATTTTGTTGTTGGGTTTTGTATTACCAAGGCAGAAAAATCACTTAGTGTTGTTTAATATAGTTTAACAGTCTTTTTCTTTAAAAAGCCATATTGTAAATATTTTAGGGTTTATAGATCATACATCTGTGCCCCAATTACTCAAATCTGACTTTGTTGTATGAAAGCAGTAATAGGTAATACATAAATGAATGGATGTGACTGTGTTCCAACAAAGCTTTTTAACAAAAAATGTCACTGTAGTCTGTAGATCCAGATAGAACAGATGAAAATTTGCATGAGTGGTGTTCCTTAGGAAAAAAATAAATAAACACCCTGATGGGGAGTGTTTGCTGATTACTGTGGCTAATTTCAAAGTACCAATGGTTTGGAAAACAACTTGACAAATTTCTGAAAATTAATAATCATCACTTGGGAGCCCACACAAGACAATTGCAGGGAACCACAAAAACAACATCCCACTTACATAGAAGTAAAAGAGCTAGTATCCTAACCCTAAGTTTTTTAGATTTTGCAGTCTTACATTACTTTCCCTCCTCCCATATTTTCCTGTCTATGCCCTCAAATTTGAGTCACATTTATAACAAACTATTTGCAAACAAGCTTTGTCTTGGGCAAAGGTCAATCTCAGAATTATAAAACATTTATATTTTGTATTCTTTTTTAATTTAATGGCTTACTAAATTATGTTTTTCTAATATGATTAATAAGATTTTAAGCAAGCACCTATATTATAAATTGTCAATGGGTTATTTAAGAAAAGTAGAGATCTCTAGGTAGAGATAAGTTGATGAATTTATATTGTTTGACCCATAATAGAAATTACAGCATCCAATGAGATATTCACAATCAAAGAAAACACAGTACTAAAGAGTATGTTCAGAAGGAGACTACAGAATAGGCTGAAAGAGAACATAATAATGAAACAAAGAATGATGAGAAACAACTTGAGCTCATTTAGGGATGAATAAAAACTCTAGGTCCAACTACTTGTTATTAGACCATTTTCACAATGAATCTGTTTCAAAAAAAATCAAAGTATATATGCACTTGGTGCTAAATGAGTTTAGAAATAAAACAAAGCTGTGAAAGCCTCCTTTTATCTTCCATCAAATTAGAAAAACCAAGTAGGTCTTTGTTCTTGTAATAGTCTATTTGCTTAAATACATAGACCAGTGGCAGAGAATTCATTTAAATGTTTGCAGGCAGTCAACTGCATTAAAGAATCACAAGAAAACATGCTAAACTCTGCAGTCAAACTGCCAATTTTACTTTAGTTAATAACCCTAAATTATTTAGCTATTCATGGACTGCTTACATTTGGGAAATACGAATGTTGAGGTTAGAGGCTAAAGTTAGAGGTAAAATAAAACCATTAACACATGTGGAATTTTTGGTAATCTATATGGAGGTAAAAGAGGATTGAATATCTTTCAAGATATAGTATGAATAGTATATGATAGCCAAAATGTTTTTATTTTATAGTTATCTCACAGTCCTATTTTTATACTGGATAATTCCTCACTAGTTTGTCAAGAAACCACCCTGTTTTCATCTGTCTTAAAATTTCCCTTCTTAAATATTGCTTATAGGTGAAAGATATGAAAATGGGGACATGTCTACAAAATATCACTGTTTAGTTTTTTAAAAATCTGTGAAATCTTGACTATTTAAGATAACAAGATTTAATTTCTGTTCTCTAGAATGTTACAGTTTCTATCTCTACTTTCTGTTTCACTTTCATGGGAGGGTCTCGCTTCAAACTTTACTAAAATAAATAAAGTTATCATAAAGCCAATTGAAATTTTATTTTTTACAATTTTATTATTGTTGTATTTTTATGCCTACAATATCTGGTCTTCCTAGGTAGTCTCCCATCCAAGTACTAACCAAGCCTGACCCTGCTTAGCTTCCAGATCAGATGGGATCCAGCTTGTTCAGAGTGGCATGGCTATAACTGAAATTTTAAATTGCAAATAGCAATTCCTACCTTAGTCAGTTTGGGCTGATAATAAAAATATCATAATTGAATGGTTTATAAATAATGAGCATTTATTTCTTACAGTTGTAAAGATTGAGAAATCCAAAATCATGGTGCTGGCAAATTAGGTGTCTGATAAGAACCTGTTTCCTCATTCATAGACCTCTTCTCACTGTAACCTAACATGATGCAAGTGGGAAGAGCGTTCTTTGGCCTCTTTCATAAGGGACAGATTCCATCTATGAAGATTCTTCCTTCATGACCTAATTATCTCTCAAAGTCCTCACCTCCTAATACTATTATTTGGGGGTTAGAATTTCAACATATAAATTTGGGGGAAATACAAACATTCAACCTACAGTAATTCCTAAGGGTTCATAATGTGTCAGGTTCCTTTTTCTTCTCCCCATGTTTGCAGAACCTATCTTAATGTGCCTGGACCATGGTGAGAAATCAATAAATTATTTTTTATTTATTATAAATTAATAAATATATTTTAAATGAGTAGTTGGGGGTTTAAACAACAAACAATTATACTATAACAGACAACAGCTTTTTGAGTTTTCTAGATGGGACATTTAAAGTAGCATGCTCAAGATCATATGGCTATGTAATGTGAAATTTAGGATTTTACTTAAATTTTATGAATCCCTTTCTGTGCTCTTTCTACTTTTTCATATCAGAGGAGAAATTCTCAGACTAAGTTAACAGAGAATTGGTAAAATCTGATGAAGGAATTGTAAAAATGGAAAAAGAACTGAAACAATAAAGTTTCTAAAAAAAAAAGTTATTTCTAACAGACAAAGAAGAAACTTTACTGTCTGTCATAGAATATGTTGGAGGCATTTACTTAGCTCACAAGTCATACCCTCATTTTCCTCCACAGAGAAGGATCCTGGGCATCTCTCTTTGTTCTATATGATCCTAGGTCTTTGTCCACAGCTAAGTTGGCCATTTGGACTCTTCTGGGAATTTGGAATTAGCATTCAAGAATAGCTACTAAATCTCTACGAACAGTTGAAATAGGATATATATTAACTATGAAGCATGAAGAGCCTTCAGCAACTATATAGCCTTATAAGCAGAGAGAGGTCTACGGGAAGAGAATAAAGCGGATAAGCAGAGAGAAGCAGAAAAGAGAGAAGGAGAGACATAGCACTGCCTACATTCTTGGAGATTTTCTAGGTTCTGATTTTAGGGTCTTCTTGAAACCAAGCTAAACCCCTTTCCTGGGTTCTGTGAGATTCTCCTTTGTCCTTACCTTATTTAGCTTTAGTTAATTATTATTAATTGCAAATTTGATTTTTATTACAAAGTTGCAACTTAAGTTGTTTATTTGTTTGTTTTACAAGTTATCTCCATTTTTTTGACCAAATGTTACCTTTTCATTGAAACCCAACTTGATCATTTTATTTAAAAATCAAGTTTTGCTTTATGAGCTAAATTGTGAGCCCTCAAAATTTATATGTTGAAGTTCTGACCCCTAGTTTCTAGGAATGTGACTGTATATGGCGATAGGACCCTCAAAGGGGTAATAAAATTCAAATGAGATCATTAGGGTGGGACCTAATCCAGTATGACTGGTGTCCTTATAAGAAGAGGATATTTGAACCACAGATGCATGTAGAGGGAAGATGATATGAAGACACAAGGAGTAGATGGTCATTTACCAGCCAAGAAGAGAGGCTTAGAACAAAACTTTCCCTCATGGACCTCTGAAGAAACCAACACTGCCAACACCTTCACCTTGGACTTCCAGTCTACAGAACTATGAGAAAATAAATTTCTGCTGTTTAATCCTCTAAGACTTAAACAACAGATACTTTTGATGGCAATCCTAGAAAACTAACATAGCACCCCCAAACTGATTTCTCTGACCTTGTAGTATTACATTATTAAATATATTTCTTATTTATTTTTTCTCCTATCAGTAGAATGTAAATTTCATAAAAGCATGAAGTTCTACCAACTTTATTCATGGATTTTTTCTCAGTGCCTGAACAGTGTTGAACACATACATATATACATGTATGCATAAATAAAAATTTTTATTAATGCATAATTCTTTAGGGTAGATACTAAAGTACCACAGGAAGAGTAATGATCATTGTGTAACTCTGAATAAATCAACTCAGTTTATATGTAAAAATGAAATGTCTGGATTCTCTTGAAACATAGAGAATCCCATCATTCTATGAAGGGGTGAATAGTCAGGCTTTATCTTTTTCTACAAAAAGACTTTGCTTTTGTACTTTGAAGTCCTTTGATGAAATTCTTTGGATTCAGAGATCATTTCTTCTTTTTTCCATAAAGACCTAGGGAATATTTGTGTTTCTCCTTAGTTTTTAGAAATTTGCCAGTGAGGCTACAACATAATGACTTGGGAATGAAATAAATATGCTGTATTTAAGATCTCAACTTTGTTTACAAAATTAATAGTAGGTTGAAAATTCTTACTAGTTTTGGTAGAACTTTAATTTTTCATGAAGAAAACCTTTAATAAATTATTATTATAGAAAATTAGGTTTCATAAAACTATATACTTTCTAGTCAGCATAATTGGAGTTCCTTTATTCCTTTTATTCTGCAAATTAACTAGTTAGCAGATATTCCTTTAAGCTTATCCAACCTCTATTTTGGAAGGAGTACAACTTGCATGGTAAGGTTAGTTCAAATTTTATTATTCATTTTATCCTTGACCTCAGTGGTTAAAACTATTAACTAAAGTGATGCTAATCGTGTTGGTGTTTTTTGATTTAGACACTTGTCCACCAGGATTTGGACTGAGACCAATTCACTTCATTCTGGCCACTGGGAAGACATCAAACTGTAATAATTTTTGGTTACTCTTCAAGAGTTTACATTAATATAAAGGGCACATAGGGTAAAATGCAACCATAAATACTACCCTAAACATTTAGATGGACGTTTATGTACTAAGCTGTGTGAAGTAATGAGAGAGATTATAAATATATTTTAATATTTTACAACTCAATAAAAAGCATCATTATGTATTTTATTCTGATGTATTATTCTTTTTATCATTGTTTTTTATAAAACATAAGAGATAAATTATTTGCTTGATCCAACAGATATTTGATTGCCTAATATTCTTAAGGTATTATAGAAAGAATACATAGAATTCCAAGTGAGTAAGGCATGATCACAGACTTCAGGAGGTTTATGGTTTAGAAAAAGTTATGAGATAAGTAAATGGATAATAAATAGCAGATTTAAGGTAATTGATAATATTTATTGGGTACTCATCATGTGCCAGGCACTCTTCTAAGATATATATATATCTTCGAAGATATATATATATATATATCTTCGAAGATATATATATATATATATATATATATATATATATATATATATATATATATATATCACCAACTGAATCCTTTAGATAACAAAATTGAGTCACAGAGAGTTAAAGCAAAATTTCAAGGTCATAAAATTAATCCAGAAACCTGTTGGAACTTGTGATATTTGTTCCTGAATTACACTCTTAACATCTCTATTTGTCTTTACATTCCTTAAGAACAATGTAAAAATAAAACAAAACAAAAATGCCATAAACTTGTTTAATGGTTCCCTTATGAAAGAATTACATCTGTGTTGGGGAAGCTCAGCTTTTTAAGAAGATTTATTTGGAAATGTCTTCAAAACATGGATATACAAAACTCTAGAATGAGATATTATCTTCTTGTAGAGAAGATATCTACAATATCTCAATCTGGAGAGTTATTCTGTGGAACTTGGGTAATTTACCTAAATTTTATAAACTTCTGTTTTTTGATTAGTAAATTGAAGATAAATAAATAAATAAATACACACACAAACACAAAATATATGTAAGATTGTTCTGAAGATGTATATTCATAATAACAAATATTTATTGAGTACTTACCATGTTGCATTTTCTAAAAACAATTTCTCTATCATATTTATAATGTTTTCTATTATATAGTGTTTTTCAGGTTTCTGTGTTTTACAGACATTGATTTTGGTCTGTACATGTCACACATTCTGTTCAGTGTTTATAGAATTTCATACTCGGGTAGATGATATCTTGGTTTATTCTCTCTCTCTTTTTTTATCTTCTCATATCTTTCATTTACAATTATATCTACTTTTAACACATTTTTTACTCTATTTATGCCCTTTAAGACTAATCACTTAAATTAAAAAAATGATTCTTTTAATTTAGACTTGCCTGATGTTTCACATTATTTAGTGACAAAGTTAGGACTAAAACACCATTTAACAATTATTGAACACTTGCAAGTTGTCTAGCATTTCTCATAGATTTACTAATTTCATGTTTATAAAAATGTTACAACTTAAGTACTATTATTATCACAATATCAAACATGAAAATAAGTCAGCATAAAGAGGTTTGAGTAGCTCGCCATGAGCACATAACTACTAAGTGATTTGTCTGGTATTTAACCTCAAATATTTGCAATTCTAAACCATCTAATATGCTAATTTTCATTAGAGTATGTACAATGTTTGGTGTTGTCACTAATACATAATATCAGTAAGTGAAAGACATTGTCGTTGGACTATTCAGTAATCTGAGGTCAGAATAACTGATTCATTCTATTATTGCACAATAGTAGAGCAAAGTTTAGCTAGGAAGGTATAGTAGGCATGCTCATTGAAGACCTTAAATACCATATTTTGCATCTACATGCTTAAACATTAAATGTTATTATTGTTTATTAAAAAACAAGTTACAAAAGATAAATTAATATATAACACAAAAACAGGTCTTCAATTCTAGAACTGTATCTAAAAGTAAAAAAAAAAATAACACTAAAATAAAATCTCAATTGCACACATTTTAGAAAATATATTTCTATGTTGTAAGATAGATTTCAGCTTTTGGAAGAAAACATATAAATGTAAAGCCAAAAATAAATTATTTAAATAATTTAATTTAAAATTATATGTAATTTTTTGCTTTATTCTGAATATTTATATTATGAGAATCTATAAGTGTAAAATATGCATCACTCTAGTGAAATTATATTAGACAGCTATATATATGCATTATCTGTTGATAGGCAGGAAAATTTTTTCTATAGTATTACAAGCATCCTTTCAAGCTTTGGCTGAAATCTGAAATGTATCAGAAAATACACTATAACTAGTGTCATATTTATACTTTCTAAATGTTTTCCCCATAAAAGGAACTCATTTAAAAAGTTAAAGTTTATCATTTTTCAGCTGACAATATAGTCTCAACCTGGGTCTTGGAAATGAGGCTGTGCTCTTTCTCCTTCTCATATAGTTAAGAAAAACAATTTCTGCAGCTGGAATTCAGCTGACAAATTTGGTTGTGATCCAGCAGTCATAGTCAGTAAAAAGACAGCATTGGTATGGTCACAGAACTAATTATATTGATTATGAATGTACTTTTTTAAAAAAGCTAAATTTTGTAATATTTTTGCATATGATATATAATAAATTTATTCATGAATAACAATTCTTTCTACTATTTATATACGTATATATAACAATTCTGTATCTTTTATGATGTATCCAAATTAAATTTACTTCTATACTGATACATACTCTCATCCTATGATCTTGCTCAAATCTTGTTACTTAAAACCTTAAGTAACTCAACTTGTCATTTAACTAGTAGGAAAATTAGCAGTGGGCCAATGAGAATATTTTAAGAGAGACTAGGTGGCTTTTGCTTCAATCAAATTTAATTCAAATATTTATTGTTTATTATGATTTAAGTACTAGAATTAGAAGTTATTCCAGAATATCCACATGGGTTATGCTTATTGGTTGCAATCCAGTGAGAAGGTGAGTTTAGAAGACTTAATACTGTTTTTACATAGCAATTGTGCCTTTTACTTAGATTATAATTTGAGAGAGTGCCCAGCAGGATGGTGCCCAGCTACTCATGGGCACCACCACAAATTAGAGGATGTAAAAATAATTAAAACACTTATTTTTTTCTCTTCTTTAATCTTCTGATGGACAAGATAAACACAATTAACTCAAAGACTGTGAATTCATAATAGAAATATAAACTGTCTAAATTAGCACAGAGTGAACAATTGATTCTGACTGGTGGATTATGACAAATATCAACAAAAAAGTTGTATTTGAATAATTGAGTTTTGAAGGGTAAATAAAAGTTCAAAAGATGAAGATGAGGGAGACTCTTCTAAACACAAACAATAGCATGACCAGAAACATAGAGGAATGGGAACATATTTTTGTACAATAATGAACAAACTTTTGTAACTAAAGGCAGATACAAAGTTTGGTGAGAAGCAAGGGGTGCTGGGAGACAAAGCAAAACTTAGGCCTAGATAAAAGCCTTAAATGCTACTTCATTATGGATATTTATTTTTGGTCTACCTATTGCAATTCTCTTTATTTAGCAAGGGCACCTCATTTTGGGAAGTTCAGAGATTATCTTGCAGGAGCCAGAAAAGGATCTGTCCTGAAAAAAAGCCTTTTATTGGCTTGTGCAGAGTTTGAGTAACTCAGACCTGCTGAGTTAATCCTCTCCTGCCAACAGATAACACCTAAGCAGGAAAGAACCACCAGCTTCTAAAACACTAAAGTCTGTCAGCAAACCAGAACAGGAGGGGTGACTGACATTTGAAGGAGAGTACTGAAGTACCATAAAGAATCCAAAATTTGGAACCAGGAGCCTATTGTGATGTATTAGGCATGACAGAGGATGGACTTGGAGAGGAATGCAGATCCTGTATCAATGCTTGGCTGTCATCTGCAATTTGCTTTTATGAGTTTACAGTGACTTGACACAAAGTCAGCTTAATAAGGCCAAAAACCAAACATAAGTCAGGGGTAAAATTGAAATAGCCAGAGAAGAATGATTAAATATCTAAAACTTTGCTCCTTCCTACCTTTCTTTGGCTCTTGTTTATTTCCTCTTCCTGGGATTCAAAATTTCCTGAAGGAAAACAGGCAGCCCTGAGTTAGTTTAAACACTTTTTTCTTGAAGTCCAGGGTAGTCAGACCTGAGGTGGTAAAATCAGCAGGTACTATTTACATAATACATTGATTTTTATCTTTAAAAAGCTGATTCTTTTCCAGTGAGAAATAAATAGGACAGAATTTAAAGGTTTATATTTTACACCTTAAAGTGAAGAAAGCTATATTCTTTTCAAGAACAAATTTTCTTAGTGAGTGGATAGAAAAACAAGTTATATGAGTGAAAAAAGAAACATTGTTTCCATGGAGACAAAGAGATTGTAAAGTGGAATGACAGACACTAAACATGCATTACTTCATGCTTTTGCATGAGGTTGATCCTTCTTTCCTCTTCCTCAGATCAAATCAAGCCCTTCTTTGTTATATTTCTATCCTACTCCGATGTTATCTTTCTGACCTATAAACTCTGAGCCCTTACTCCTGACTTCTCCTTGATTGCCAACCCAGTTTACTAATCTAATTGCTCCATAGATGCAATGCTGATTGTCTTATATCATATATTTAGGAGTACAAATGTTATCAACTGAGCAGGTAGAGATTCTATTTCATGTGAATAAATCTAAAGGTGATTGAATAGATACAGTTCTCAGAGGAATTGGAAATAGGGAATCTAACTGGGTATGTTTGCTTTGGAGTGGCTCTTCTTTTAAAAGGGTGACTAATAAAGCACCTGACACACAGTAGAGGCTTAGTAAATGCTTATTGTTAATAAAGGCCGATGACTTCTTAAGTAGCTTATGGAATAGAATGTCTGAAAGGAGGAAATACATGAATTGTCTAACTGTCCTCCATGACAAAATAATCTGGCTATAGCATGACAATGTAGCACACAAGAACAAAATTAAAATATTATTTTGTGACTTATTTGGGGAATAGCTATTTTCTAAGGCCTTGCAGATTGTGAGCCAGATTTTAGCATGTGTAATTCTGTGTCACAGTTCTCTAATCTACAATGATCAAAATACAGTATTTCAAGATAAGGCTTTTCTATTATATTACTTATGAAATTTTCATTATTAAGATATTGCAACCTACCAGGGTAGTGAAGTATACATGAATCAATATATTCTCACCAATTTGTAAATGCTATGATGACTAACTGATCAATTTTGAAGTTTTATATTATTATATGAGAAAAGAGAAACTGACAGATAATAGGAAGCATAAAGTGAAATTTTGATTTCTTTTCTCCAATCCCTGACTTTTTTTAACACACATCTGTAAATGATAAGGGCCCTTATCACCATCAAATGTTTTAAAAGTTTTCTCATTAACCTTTCTTATAGAGATTCAAAGTGGTCATTTGAGCCATCCAATAACCAATAAAATACAATACCATATGAAACCTTCTTTATTGCTTCTAGATGTGGCAGTTGCAGCAAAGTGCAATAATTGTATCCAGTTTGTCTATTCTATCACTTTACTATCTGACTAGCTAGCAAGAATCTTTTAACTGATATAAAGTTATGCATTTTCTTTATAAACTATTTTTATGAAGTTGTCCTTTATAATAAATTATTATACTTATGATCTACAATTCATTTATAAAGATGACTCAAAATCATTGAAAAGCCTTTTTTCTCCAAAAACTGGACTGCAGAAAATAAATTTTTACAAATAAGGGATACATTTTTAGGGGAATGCTTACCTTATTGTTATAGAAATATCCATTTATATTTAAAAAGAACAATAATTTAATATGCTGTGTAAATTCAGCCTTTTGTTGTCTTACTATTCTAAGTGAGAAATGGATTACCAATTAACATATGACAGCTCTATGATGCCTTAATAAATGTCAAGGAGCTTTTGCTGACAGCTGTTGGCACTCTCTCATAAATTAATTGACCCTAACAGGTGGATGTAGTATAGCCTCAGATTCCAAAATGGAGAATGGGTATAGCCAGTTCAAAATAAATTCTAAAGTTTTAAAACATATCTAAAAGATAAATACTCCTGAGAGATGAATTTGGGGGATAGCTTTACATTTTCTTATCTTAGTTTGGTAACAGACAGACCATTTCTATCTTTTCATTCTGACCTCACCTCATATTTATAGAACTGGTTTTATCTTCAGTTCCAAGCCTATGGGAAGACATTTAAGTTCTATTTCCATGAAATTACTTTAATGGACTCTACATAATTATATTGAGGATTTTTTTTTTTTGGTTACTCTTGTTTGTATCAACACACAACATTCCACATGTAAAAGTCACATATTGCATATTTCATTTCTGTGACATTCTAGAAAAGACATAGCTATAGTGAAAATAATAAATCAGCATTTGCCAGAGGATGGGACATGCTGTGACTACAGAGTATGGCTCTAGCGAGTTTTGGGGGAATGATGGACCCATTCTGAACACTGACTGTTGTGGTGGTTACCAGAATCTGTATGTGTGTTATAATTTCTTGAACACTAAAAAAGGACAACTTTCCTGAAGTAAATTTGCAAAGTAAGAAGAAGTTTTAAAAGATTATTTGATTTTTAGTACTAACTCTTAATTTTTATTCTTTTTTAAGTAATAGAATAATGTTTGAATGGTTTGAAGGAGTAGCTGGAAAATAAAACTATTTTCGGAAGTATAAATAAATTCCTGAATTTTTAAATATCTGTTCATTTTATTAATGACTGAGGGGACAATGTGAAACTTTTCTATAACACAGTCCTTGAGGGATCAGAGCAGGAGGTCACCTTAGAGTTGAGATTCATTTTCTGTCTTTACCTTCCAAACTTTGATAAAATTCAAGACAAACCCTTTTCTACTGAATTTGTCTTAGGATTAAAACATTATAGTGAGATTTCAGTGTAATTTTTGCCATACATTTTAATATTTTTGCCACTGTGGAGGATAGAATGTTATATTTTTAAGTTACATTTTAGTTAATTTCTCTATTCTTATATACCCAGTTCATCTTACTCAGCTGGGAAAAACTATAATTTATAGCTTATATCTTTATATTTTAAGATCTGAGTCTTATATTTCATAGTAGAATAAAAGCTATAAAACATAGGAAGCTTATAAACAATAAAAAGTACCACAGAAAAAAAATAAATGTTAATCCACTCACATGGGCAGTGAATCTCGAAATGTGCAGTTTTCAAGTTCTAATCGAATTGGATAATTCAGCACTTCTTTATGCCTGTCTGCAGATGTACCTAAAAACTCATCTCTCTCTTGAGTAGTTTTGATAAACAGTTAAATATTTATACTGTAATTTATACCATGCTGAAATTAGATGATTGTTCAGTCATAAATGACAACTCAACTGTGTCTATGTTTTTATTTATTAGCCTTAGAACTTTTCTACTTATATTAAAAGGTAATGATTTCCTTCATCATTTAACATTCATCAATTTTCACTCTCAGATATTCAGTTTGTTATAAACTTGGAATAAAAGAAAAAATTAGTACAGCTATATACTTATTTTTTAATATATAAGGTTGCCCTAAAAATTTAAAACAGCCGAAAATCAATATAACTTTGGAATTTGCTAAGCATTCAGATTAAAACACAAATTTCATAATTTATGTTGGTTGGTGTAAGACTAGGTTTGCCAACAATATTGTCTTTCTCTCTCTTTTATTGATTTATTGCTTATTTACTAGAAACCCAGCTCACAATTTTCAGGAATCTAGAGTATCTTGGGTTGATAGTGTTTACTAATTCCATGTCTTTTAAGGTTGCTGGTTGTGGTTTCTCTGTGTTGATGTTTATGCAGGATCATTCCTGGAGGAAAGGGAATAAGTGAAAGAAAAGGATTGAATTAGAAAAATTTGTGGGTGTAGAATTTTACGGAAACCACCTTAGTTCCCTTTTAGACCTCTCTGGTTCACTCACTCTTTATAGTAAAATTATTTTAAGTTTAAATATATGTTTATATGAAGTGAGTTTTTAATTGTAGATCATTTCTCAACATAGTATGTATTGTGATTTTTTTTCCCTCAAAGATTTTACAGGCATATTATTTGTCAAATTGTACTTATAATGAACTGTGTTGTTTAATTTCTATTGCTATAATTTTAGATTGTTAAATGAGTCCACAGGGCCAGTTGTTAAAAAAAAAAATTTGTAATCATGTGTGGTAAGCAGAGTTCTAAGATAGCTCAGGACATTCATTACTTCCCCTTGAGTGTGGGAAAGACCGTGAATATGATGGGGTATCATTATTGTGATTATATGACCTTATATGTCAAAAGAGATGCTGAAGATTTAAATAAGGTTTCTAATCAGTTGACTTTGAATTAATAAGAAAGGAAATTTTTCTGAGCAAGACTGATATAATCAGTTGAGCCCTTAAAAGAAGCCAGAGAGTCAAACAGCAGATTTCCCTGCTGATCTTGAAGAAGCAAACTAGAATGCTGTCAATTGTCTCTGGGGACAAGGGTGTTTGGCTAAGCCCCAAGTGTGGCCTCTAGGAGCCCAGAACTGTCTGACCTACAGCTAGTTTGAAAATGTTCCTCAAAGGACTGATTCTGCCAACAACCAGGACATTTGGAAAAGAACCCTGAGCCTAAGATGAGATAGCAGTCCTGGCTGCCACCTTAATTTTAGCTGAGTGAGACTGAGCAGAGGTGCCAGCTAACCTGTACTTACATTCCTGATCCCCAAAAAATGTAAGACAATATAGATTTGTATGGTTGTAAATAGCTAAATTTGTAGTAATATGTTATATAGCAATAAAAAAATAATTACAGTACAAATGGGTCATTTTTAAAAGGGTATACTTAATAAAAACAAACTTTCATGTAATAATACTTATGAAAACTAGTATTTATTTGTATGAATAAGATTCTTAGGAACATTAAAATTCCTCTACTTGGGACACTTTGATCAGGCAGGAGGTGTTCAAATTTCTAGACAGATTGGTGAAATTTTCAGGAGGCCACATGACTAGATACATTTCTCAGAGGCAAAGGATAATTATATACAGGTTTAGAAATGCCCTCATACTTGAGGAATAAGCAAGGTGATTTTAAGAATGATATGACCTTATACTTCTATTTATTAGAGTAACAAGAATATATATTAGTATGGGTAAGTTAGAAAATTCTCTGTGGTAGATTGTTTTATTGTTCGCAACTATTCTCTTCCTTCTCTAATGAAGAATTATATCTCTCCCCTCCAATCCTCTTGCCATGTGGTTTACCACACCTCTCCTTTGGTTAAGTACACTTTCTGACTACTTGGCCCGTCTGGCTGTGTGACTTGTTGGAGCCAATGGAGCAAAAAAGATCTCATTCCGCTTTTAGTCAGGGCCTTTAAGAATATTGTGGGTTGCTGGAGGCTTTTTTTTTTTTTTTTTTAATGTGCCTTGAGAAGAGCATGTTCCAAATAGAGGCTGCTCCTTCAGCCTGATCTGAAAATTAGAAAAAGAAAAAAAAAACCTTAGGAAGCAGAACTGTAGCCTGGCAGCCAGAACTGACCAGTAGCTATTCACATACAAATCTTTTGTTGTTTCATAACTTTTGATGTTTGTTTCCACAACAAAGCTGAGCAATGTAGTCTAAAATTTAATTTTCTCTGGGATAAAAATATGAGCATTTCATTTCTCTGATTAGCACTTCAATAGTTTCTATTGCCATTAGACTAAAGACCAAAGTCTTAACTGATCTATAAGTTCTTGTATATTTAGGCTCCTACTGGATTTTTAAAAATAGTTTCTAGAATTTACTATACATTTTCCTTATGTCAGGAATTACTTTTCTATCCTCCTTTCTCCAGCAGGAACAACATATGAAAATATCTTATAGTGATATATAATTATATATATATATATGATTAAATGATTAGTATCTTTTTTCTTATTTAATTTTTCTTGCCAAGATAATAAATATTGTGTTGTCTTTTTTCACTTTTTATCTCAGTACCTACCACAGTGTTGAAACATTGTAAAAATCTAATAAATACATGTAGAATTAAGCAAAAAATAAAATACATTTCTTTGATATACCATCTTTATCCCAAGAACATCAACATTGCCTTCAGAATTTGAGCTATGATTTCTTAATTAAAAAAATATATATATTTCCAAAGACTCAGAATATGTTTCTATAAGAAATGTGCTTTCAACTATTACTAGAATCTTTATTAAGCAAAAAGTGTAACTACTAAATTGCATATCCCTCTTTAATATTATTTCTCATAGAACAAGAATCTATTTTCACTTTTCTTAGCCTAAGACTAGTTGAATGGTTTTCTGTTTCCATAGTAACACTACTCAGTTTTCAGTCATTTTACCCATATTTTAAACATTATATTATTTTATTAAAAACTTAAGAATTTTGAGGGAAATAATATTGTCTATTCTTGATGGTTAAAATACACATAATTTCTTTTGCTTTCTGCATATATTTAAATTTGACTTTTAAATTATACTTATTTTAATATAACTCCACTCTTTTATGTTTTGAGCTTTATTTGTTCCAAATTATAGAGTCAATCTTTATTCCTTCTTATGTTTGTTTTTCTCAGTATGTATTTTTAATAATTATATTAAAAAACCCGTTGCTTTAATCCATCAAATGTAGGGTTTAGCTATTCAGACCTGAAAAGAAACATGACTTAGTACAAGGTGGGTTCAGAATGGACCAGGAGGAAATTCTGTAAGGCATACTCAGAATTCCATTACACTAATCAAAGATTGGAGATCATATGACTAAGGTGTTGACTGGGATATAAATGTGAAGGTGTAATACATTGGTAAATAGGACCCTATATGAAAGAATGAGTATTTTTTATTCTGACTCCTAAGCAGATATAGCTAGTGCTTTTATTATTTTTAGGAGATATAAGTATAACATAAAAAAAGAAAAATATTGAGAAAGGAAAATAATATAGTTGTGTATGGTTGTGGTTGATCTTTCCACAATATAGAATTAGGGTCTTTATATCTATTATTCAATAAGTATAAAGGTATTCAAAATCTACTTTGATAAGAAATTTGGGATAAACTCATAATGTGTGCTTTTCAAGTTATGTAGCTAATTTCCTGTGCGTTGGGTGATTCTACTTTGCTTCTGACAGTAATATTTTTTCTCTCAGTTTTTAGCCAACATTTTGGGACTTTGTAGAGATGTAACTATGAAAATTTGGCAAATAGGCTATTTGCTAGATTTTGGTCAGATTTAGGGAGACCATGAGTTTGTCAGATTTGGGGAGGCTAAATTATCATGAATTGGTCAGAGTTTCCTAGTACTTTAAAATTCTTGATTTAATTGCTTGTCTCTCTCCTCAAACTTCAGGAGTACTTTTGCTTGGCTTCTTCTTAAAGACACATCTATGCCAGGAATGGATTAGAAGCCATTATCCATTTTAGAAATCATTATACCAGGTATATTTTCTTGTTCTCATGTGTAACTTCCATTAGTGTTAATGAGAGTTTTATTCATTCATGGAGTAGAGAATAGATCCATTATCTTTAAAGGGCAGTTTTCTTTCTAATACATTACTCAAGTTTTGTTACATGTTTTCTTTTTGTTTGTGTTATGAAGACTCAGGTCTTTATTTATAACAAGGAGCATGGAGCTGTGGGATTCAACACCTTTGCTGGAGGATTCTTTGTGACAATAATTAAGCCATGAGAGTGTGGAAGTGTCATCTTTGAAAGTCTCTGTTCTTATAAAACTGTTACTATTCTAGATTCATTTAGAACCAATAAAACAGTTTAGAATTAAATCAATCATTCCAGTAATTACTGAATCAATTGTTAACATTTGCAATTATTTCAAACCTATAAGACATAATTTCCTCATCAACTCAGTTTGAATAGGAAAGAAAATAAACTATTAGTGGAAACTTAGGTGTTTTAAGTTATACAGTCCCAATTAAAATATTTTGGATTTTGTTTTTATGTAGGTTATCTTAAAAAAGTAAAAGAATGGGGATACTTTTCAACAACTATTATATTAGTAGATTTAAATAATGGTAGGAAATAATCATAAAGAAGATTGTTCAGTTATTGCCTATATTCTCCAACTTCGATATGAATTATCTCTTAGATATACTCTCATCATTAGTATAGAGGATGAAATGAGCTATCTCCAATGAGATAATTTTTTATTGAAACAAACAATAAAATGTTAATCTTTTTCTCTCTCATGTAAAAACACCCTATTTCACAGTTGATGAGCAGGAAAGAGATCTGGTAGTAACAGTGATAATAGCAGGGGCTCATTGGTACCTAAAACTGAGAGGGAGGGGAAATTTACTCTTGATCAGAGGAACTGTGCTCCCAAGAGACTGGGGTAAACCATTGTTGCATTGGGTTTCATTTTATCTTATTCTGACTCTACTCCATATGCAGCAAGTGTGTGGCAGAGTGAGGTAAACATACCCTGAGCTTTCTGGATGGAGGACTAAAAAGAAGAGCTCCAGGGAACTGGAAAGTACTGGGGAAATCATGAAGAGAAAGGAGTTTGAAAAATCAAGCTACATAAATTTGTTATGAACTTTGAAATCATCCATGAGAAGTATATGCATGAGTGTGGTTCTAAATAGCATACCAATGATTTTCAGAACTGAACTAAGAAATACATTTCCACTCAAGTCCCAGACTGTTTAATGAGGGGTACACATACAGGACAGATCTAAATAGCATTGTAAAGTCTTTAAAAATGGAGGTGACAATGAAACTATAACCCATGGAATGTCAGTCACTTCTTGTTCTGGATAATATACCATTGTCATATATATGTAATTTGTAAAGGTTTTTTTTTTTTTCCCATTCTGTGTGTTGTGTTTTCACTTTCTTGATAGTACCCTTTGAAGCATGAACACTTCAAAGTTTGCTGAAATACAATGTATCCATTTTTGTTGTTGTTGTTGTTGTCTTACCTAAGAACATTATTGCCTAATCCAAGATCACAAAGGTTTATACTTATGTATTCTTCTAAGAGTTTTATAGTTTTAGCTCTTACTTTTAGGTCTTCAATCCATTTTTAGTTAATTTTTACATATGGTATGAAATATGTGTCCAAATTCATTCTTTTGAATGTGGCTATGCACTTGTCCCAGCTACATCTGTTAAAAAAACTATTTTTTTTTGTTGTTGTTAAACTGCCTTGTAGTAATCAGTTGACCGTAGTTGTATGGGTTTATTTCTTGACTGTCAATTTTATTTTATTAATCTATATGTATATACTTATACTAGTAGCACACAGTATTGTTGGCTGTAGCTTTGTAGTAAGTTTTGAAACTGAGAAGTAGAAATCCTGCAACTTCTCCTTTTTTTCAAGATATTTTTGGTTATTCTGGAACCCTTGCATTTCTTTATGAATTTTAGGATCAGCTTATTAATTTCTACCAAAAAGCCCATGGGGTCTTGGTAGACATTGTTGTGTTATTACCTCTAGATTAATTTTGGAATTTATTTCTTTTAAAGTTTTTTCCTAACCTAGTTTATCCCATAGACTTACAAGTCATTTAAATGTATTATGATTTTATATATAGAAATGAAAGGAGACAAGTTGTGGGAAGTGTATAATATGAAATAAATGGTAACATGAGAAATGGTGAAGGATGATTAGGAATATATTTTAGAGCAGTGATTTCCAAATGCTTGAAGAACACTATTTTCACTATAAAAAATTATCTTTGCCATGAAACTAAGTATGATAAAAGTAAAAATAAATTAAATTCAGAATTGTGTTTGTCTTACTTTTTTAGTATTATATCATATAAAAATATACATTCAAACATATTTAAATATCATGTGTTTGCCAGCTTTACATTGATTCCATAAATTTTTATTTTCCGTATTTTAGTAGCTTGAAAGCTTAAAATTCTGGAATATATTCTTTAAAGGACCTTTGTATCAGTCAAAATTCTCAATAGTAAGACACTAAAATAGCTCTTGATAACTGAAAAAGGAAATGAATTTGTTGAAAGGATACTGGATAGTTAATAAAATCTCTAGGAGGACTAGAACACTATAGCAGGAAGCTTCTATTGTGACCACACTGCTCACATAAACTAATTATAGCCTACACCCCAGGCTGTTTCCAGAAAGACCCTAGTAATCATAATCTGAGAATATGAATCTGCCACCATATTTTAGTGTTAAAAGCTAGCACTTACAATGAAAACTTTTTTAAAGCTCCAGTGTAGTTTAAAGCCCAGTGATCATTGAATTAAATTAGACAAATGTGCTTTGACCACCCACTATGAGCACTTGGCTAAGCTCCGATCATGAGAACTGTTATGTTTGACTTGGCTTGCAAACAATTTAGCCATGTTACCAGTGAATGAATAAGGGGAACCTTCCAACTCTGTTGGGCTTTGATACTAAACAGCACATCCCCAAGAGCCCTGCTGCATCTGATGTGTACACAGAGAGCAGGAACAAGAATAATTACAATCAAGCTTCTGCTTGCTGTGCTTAATATCAACGAGTCAGCAGAGTGCCAATCAGTGCATTTCTGCACAAGTTTATGATGGGAGTTTCTTTTTATTCACAGCAAGATGTCCAGTTTGTGGGAAACAAACAACACTTGGCATGCCTTTCCAATCTGTGGCATCCTCACTTCAAAAAAAATTCACAATAAATTGGGAGTGCAAAAGTGGTTTCCTGTAGTGTTAAATATGAGGAATGTCTTCAAGATGTTGCACTTTGGAGTTTTTTGTGGTAAGCAGGCAATCCAGCTGAAGCAGCAAAACAATCCACTCTTACGAATTGTTTATGTGTCATGGTAAAGGTCTAAGCCAAGAAGCATTATGTGTTGATGGAAAACTTACGTGTTCAGTGTCAGGTGCAAAGTTTTTCTGTGGTTCCTGAGACTATCTTTATACATGTCAAAATAAGAACGTCTCTGTTGGTACCATAAACTCTTAGTCATAGGAACACCAAATGTCTGAGAAAGTGAAATGGTTTATTTTTTAATAATATACTTATGTAATAGAGTTCAGGCTTATTATTCTTGGTAAGTAGCTGTTAACTATTAAATTAAATTCATTTGGTATAATATGCAAATGTTAAAAAGTAAATTTAATTCCTAAAATTTTTAAAAAGATGCAATAATTTTAAGATAACTTTAAAGTATACCAATTTTTAATATGTACTGAAATAACTAAGAGGAAGTTACTTAGAGAAGGTGAATTTTCCTGAGTTCCTTTGGAGTAGAAAAAATAATTTTTTGAATATATTTTCCATTTGTATATTTACAAGTGTGTGTGTGTGGTGAGGTAGTGATGACAAGATGCTTTTTTAAAAATAAAAAATCAAAGGTTCTTAGTACATATTAATACAATTGCTTCCTAAAAGAAATTATTCCTTCAATTAGCTAATTAAAATGATTAACATTTATTATCTCACATCATGAGAGTCAGGAATTTGGGGGTAGTTTAATTGAGTGGATCTGGCAATGAACCTCTAAGGAGGTTATAATCAAGATGTTAGCTGGGCTTGTATTCATCTGAAGGTTGGAGGATCCATTTCCAAGATGGTTCATTCAACATAACTACTGTCTGGAGACCTTAGTTCCTTACTTGCTGTTGATAGGATGCTTCATTTTTTTTCAATATAGATCTCTTCATATGGGTGCATATAAATCCTCATGACATGGCAGCTAAATTCTCACAGAATAAGCAATTCAAGAGAGATTGTAAGACAGAAGCCGCTATGTCTTTTATCAGCTGGTCTTGAAATTCTCACTGTCATATCCTTAATATCTTATTGGGTTCATATATTAGCTCTATCGATGTACAGGACCTGTATAGGTCATGAATACCGGAAAGTGGGGATCTTTTAGGGCCATCTTGAAGGCTAACTGTCAGAACAGTTATAAAGGTTTTAACACGGGCTTAAGATTTTTTCACATCAGGTGGTTATTTGTTATTACATAGATTTAAGATGCTCTACGCTGGTCCACTGAACCAAACTGTTTTACCGAAAGAAGAAAAGCAATAATCAATCCTAAAACAGTCCAGGTTACACAAAGTATTAATTATGTTTCCCTGTCTAAATAATGACATATAGCTCTGGTTTCCTCACATTGTAAAATAACTATCTCTCTGTGAGAAACACAATATTGACAAACGTTTATATGATTGAAGAATATTTTATATAAGATTGTTGGAACTATAGGACATACTGTCTACTGTTTGGAATATCTTTATTATTTTTAAGAAAAAATAACCACATTAACTTTTCAATTATATGTATTAATAAAAGAGAAAATTTAAGCAACAAGAATAACTGGTACCGGCCACAAAGCTATACTTTTATTTTTGAAACTTGTAACATAAAGATATAACTAGTTAATAGATTGTTAGAATAGCTAAATATTTGCTATAAATTTATAGTAAAAACAAACAAAAACAAAACAAATAGAACCATGTATTGTTTTTAAATCTACTATATTCAAGAGAGCATTTTTTAAATCTTCAAACACAAATTTTATTCATACTACAACCGCAACTACAAACATAACTTTATGAAGTTTTCTTCTATAATAATTTCCCTTTTAGTTACTATTTATTAGTTTCCATTTCTCCTAATTTTTAAAATATATTTAACCCTTGAATCTATAAAAATTATCTTAACAAAATATTATTTTAATAAATTGTCATATAATCTCAGAAATTTATCAGAGTCCTTCATTTCTTGGGTTAAACATCTGAGAATTAGGGTATAAATGTTTTATTTTATTTTTTGTGTATAGAATTCTAAATATTTTTTCAGTTAGATCTTTTTTAAATACATATTTTTAAAATTACAGTTGACATACAAAATTATATTAGTTTCAGGTATGCAACATAGTGATTAGACATTTATATAATATACAAACTAATTACCCTGATAAATCTAGTACCCATTTGACACTCTACATACTTATTACAATATTATTGACTATATTCCCTATGCTATGTTTTACATACCTGTGACTATTTTGTAGCTGCCGACATGTAGTTTTTAATCTCTTCCACTTTTTCACCCAATCCCCGAACCCCTTTCACCTGGCAACCATCAAAATGTTCTCTGTATCTATGAGTTTGTTTCTATTTTGTTTCTTTGTTTATTTTATTCGTTAGATTCCACATGTAAGTAAAATCACATGACATTTGTCTTTCTCTGTCTGACTTCACTAAGCACAATACCATCTGTTCATCCATGTTGTTGCAGATGGCAAAATTTCATTCTTTTTATGGCTGAGAAATATTCCATTGTACATATATGTACCACCTCTTTTTTATCCATTCATCATTGATGGACACTCAGGTTAAGTTCATACATAGCTATTGCAAATAGTACTGCAAGGAACACATGGATGCATATATCCATTCAAAGCAATGTTTTGGGTGTTTTCAGATAATAACCAGAAATGAAGTTACTGGGTCCTTCTTTGTCTCTTGTTGTAGCCTTTGTTTTAAGGTCTATTTTGTCTGGTATAAGTATTGCCACCCCAGCTTTTTGTTTGTTTGTTTGTTTGTTTGTTTGTTTGTTTCCACTTTCATGAAATTGCTTTTCCCATTTTTTTTAGTCTGTGTGTGTCTTTGATCTAAAGTGAGTCTCTTGTAGGCAGCAAATGTAAGGGCCTTGTTTTCTTATCCATTCAGCCATGATATCTTTTAACTGCAGCATTTAATTCATTTACATTTAAAATAATTATTGATAGATATGTAGTTATTGCCATTTTATTATTCATATTTTCTCTCTTTTTTTTTTCTTCTTCTTAAAGACATCCCTCTAATATTTCTTATAATAGTGGTTTGGTGATGATAAACTTCTTAGCTTTTTCTTGTCTTGGAAGCTCTTTATCTATCCTTCAATTCTGAATGATAGCTTTGCTGGTAATCTTGGTTGTAGGTCCTTGCTTTTCATCATTTGGAATATTAAGTGCCAATCCCTTCTGGCTTGCAAAGTTCATGTTAAAAAGTCAGCTGACAGCTTATGGGAGCTTCCTTGTAGATAACTAACTACTTTTCTCTTGCTGCTTTTAAGATTCTTTAACCTTTAACCTTTGGCATATTAATGATGATGTGTCTTTGGGCCTCATTGAATTCATCTTGTTTCGGATTCTCTGTGCTTCCTGGGCTTATATGTCTATTTTCCTTGCCAGGTTAAGAAAGTTTTCTGTCATTTTTTCAAATAGGTTTTAATTCCTTGCTCTCTCTTCTCCTTTTGGTATCCCTATGATTTTAATGTAGATATGCTTCATGTTGTCCCAGAGGCTTCTTAAACTATTCTCATATTTTTGGATTCCTTTTTTCTTGTTGCTGTTCTGATTGGGTATTTTCTGATACCTTATCTTTTAAATCGCTGAATTGATTTTTTGCTTCATCTTTTGCTTCATTACTGTTGATTTCCTCTATTATATTCTTTATTTCAGTATTGTATTCTTCATTTCTGCTTCTTTTTTATAGTTTTTATCTCTTTTTATTTTTTATCTTTGTTAAAGGTTTCACTGAGTTTAGCTAGTCTTCCATTAAGTTCATCGAGCACTGTTAAAATGAGTGTTTTGAACTCTAAATTTGGTAGATTGCTTGTCTTCATTTTGGTTAGGTTTTTTTTTTTTTTTTTCCTGGAGCTTTGTTCTGTTCTTTTATTTGGAACTTGTTTTTTGTCTCCTCATTTTGGCTGTCTCTCTGTGTTTATTTCTATGTATTGGGTAGGGCTTCTAAGTCTCTGGCCTTATGGAGTAGGTGTCCTGTGGGACCCAGTGGCACAGTCTCCCTGGTCATCTAAGCTGGGTGCTTCAGGTATGTCCTTTTTATGAGTTGTATAAACCTTCCTGTTGTCGTTTACTCTTGGTTGCTGTTTGAATGTCAATGGGAGGAACTGACTCTTGAACCGATTAGTTGTGGGGATTGGCTGGTGATTATAGTAGAGAAGCTATTGTGCAGGGGCTGATCCTATAGAACAGGATTTGCTTTAGCAGGGCTCTGGTGTCTTCCCAGTCTGCCCTTTGGATGTGTTATCCTTGGATGAGGCTCCAGCTTGGTCCAAAGCTGACCACTGGGCATACCAGCTTCAGGAACTCATAGGCAAAGTTTTACTTCAATCTATGTACTGCCAGGGTCAGCTGACACAAGCCACCAAGCAATCCACAGATGTTTGCCATGTGGTTTGGCCTTGGAAGTGCCTTGAAAGGCAAGCTAAGAAATGAAGCTGGCTGCTGCCTGTGCTGGGCTTGGGGATGCTCAGCAAGAGATATGAGGCATGCTGTGGCCAGATGCTACTTACCTGAGGTTTGTGAACCTTTGAGAAATTTTAAGAAAGTCTACAGCATGAGCCATACAGGCCATTTATATGAAGAAACCATTGAAATGGCTTGGATGGGCCCACAAGTTGAGAGACTAGGGGGAGGAAGGGTCTCAGGAAATCTCCAGGGCATGTGACTAGTGTTAGTCAGGTTGCTAGAGACTGAGATATGGTGGCCACCTGTGCCTGCATGCTGGGAGTCGGGAGGGCTCAACAATGCAATGATGGATTCTGCCAGCACAAGCTGCTCCTCCAGTCCTTGCCCTGAAGCTAAACAATTCAGTTTCGCCCTGTATGTCCCTGGTTCCTTTAAATCTGCTGCCCTAGTGCTGGAGCTCATAGAGTGTGAGTCTTTCAGTGAGTAAGTTCATTGAGTGTGTCCTTTAAGAGGAACATTTGAGACCTCCAGTCACCCTTTGTCTCTTATTCAGCCACAATTTCTACTGGTTTTCACAGCCAGAAGCTGTGGGGATTTCTCTTTTTTTGGCACTGGAACCCTGGGCTGAGGAGCCTGATTTGGAACCGGAACCATTTGTTTCTCAGGAAGGACCTCTGCAGCTGAGATAGCCCTCTTGATTTTTGACTGTTATACATGGGTTTGTGACAAGCCCCTCCAGAGTCTCTGCCCCTCCTTCTATTCTTGAGGTGATTTCTTCTGTGTGTTCTTAGTTGTAGTACTTCTGTTCAGCTAGACTTCAGCTTATTCTTGATGAGTCATTGTTCTGTTGTTTAGTTGTAATTAGATGTGGTCATGAGAACAGACAAGCACAGTGTTCATCTACTCCACAATTTTAACTTTAAAATCAGGGTGTAAAGGTTTTAAATAGTGAGTTGCTGATCCAGGACTAGCACTAAAATGGTTTCTGACTCTAAATGGAGTTTTCACACCTCTATTAGGGATATTATTTCTTCATTTGTGTTATACAAACAATTTTTACACTTGGATTATAGAAAGAGGTTAGGCTAATCAGGCTTGAAGATATTGTGACTTTATTTATTGTGACATTATTTCTTAAACTTACATTGTTTATGTCCTATTTCATAATATGTTGCACTTTATTTTATGTTTCTAATTTTGTATAACATATAGAAATAAGTGGTCTTGTTATTTATATAAACTAAAAATGCCAAAAAACATTATAAATATATTACTTTAAGTTTTACAAGTACAGTGATAATCCCTTCTACCACTCTCTACTTCCTCCTTCTAATTCAGTTTTGCTTCAAGAAGACTCCATGATGAATACCTTTAGATTTAAAAAGGAGTGAATCTTATTGACTAGATCTTTATGTTGTAAAGAGGAGTTAGGGAACAGGTGTAATGGTGTGTTTCTGGAAAAATTGCAGAACAATCTGATTTTTCTTTCCTCCCTTTTCTTCTCTTACTAGGGGAAGATAAATTGAGAATAAAATATCTGTATTACTTTGGGAAAGAGTCTCACAATATAGCAACTCTTTAGAGAGGACACAAAAATGGCCTAACAACCTTGAAAGTGTTCTTTTAAAGTCTATTACATTTTGAAGTATTATTTCTGAATGGAAAGCTTTTTTCTTGCTTGATAGCTTTGAATTTTCAATATTGTATGTGATTGCTTGCCTTGGTGTGCAAATTCAAATTTTAAAAGACATTTTACTTTTCTTCAAGAACTTTCATGTGTTTTACTTTTGTTTTAAACATGGTTTTATTTCTAGTTGGAATATGAGCATTTTTAAAACATGATTTTAAGGTCTTTAGACTATTCAAAATTTTCTCTCTCTTAATATAACTTTTTTGATGATAATATTTATTTTTAATTGAAGAAAATGAAAGTTTAAAGTGGTTTCAAATGTATTGTAAGTTACTATATTTTATGCCTTTTTACATTTCTTGTTACCTTAAAATTAGTTGCATGTTGAAGTTATTTATCATAGATACAAAACTTTTATCAACAAAAATGAATATATTCTAAGATATTGTGATTTTTATTTGAGTATTACTTTAAGCCCTTTATTCCTAGAGGAGAGTGAAATATTTCTTACATGTTAGATCTCTTGTTCAATGCTTTGAACCTAATTAATTATAGAAGGATCATTGAACTATTATAAATTGAGAATTTTCTGCACTCAAGATATAACAATTAAGATTGTAATAGAAAGAGGATACTTTAGAATGTGCAGTGTCTGAATCTGGTTGGATTTTGTATAGCACTTTCTTCTCAATAAGAGTTACCTCCATTGTAGCTGCAGATAGTGAGCAAAAGAGAATGCAATTCCAGATGTGGCTAGGGTCATAGTTGGGAGAAAGTCTTCTAGGCTCTAGTAAGAAATTTTGTCTTCAATGTGATAGCATTGGAAAGCCATTAAATATTTTTAATTAAAGGATGAAATTTTCAGTTTGACAATTTTTAAGCTTGTTTTGAAGCTGATGTAGATGTAATTAATGAACATGAGTGTAGTAGAGGAGATGACAACAACTTTTGACAAGGGTAGTGGCTGTGGATATGGAGAGGAGTGAATACATTCTTTAGGAAGTAAATGCACAGAATGTGGGTATGGATTTAATATGAGCAAAGAAAGAGATACTCAAGATTGCTTCCACAGCTTTTGTCTTATATAGGTGGTTTACTGGTTATATAAGACATTGAGATGTGGCTCCCAAAAATGACAGGGCTTCTTTATATTTCATAGGAAGAAACCTGGAAGGCTCTATACCAATAAGGTAAGAGTAGTTTTTAACATTGTTTTATTTTGACAAATTTTCAAAATGCACCCGAATTTTTTTTGATAATATATGAGAAATTCATAGGTGTGTAGGTTATACTTAGGGAGTTTCTAAATTTACCTTTAAACTGTATTGATTAGATTAGTCCAGGTACACAATGACTTTAATTATTTTTTTTCATCAAAGTAACTGGCTTTTTATTTTCACTGAGGCTTAGTAATCATTCTAGAAGTGGCAAGCAAATCTTATTAATTATTTTTATTATATTTTTAATGCACATAATGAAATTCAGAAGGTTGCTAGACATAATTGTTGCTTATAAAGCCTCCATTAAAAGTGTTTTCAGAGCAAATAACTGCATTTTAGATAGTACTCTTTTTAATGATCTTTACATATGTGAGTGAGTCTTATCTTTAAAAGCAGCTCCTTTTCCCATGCTCACTATATACTACATCCATCCTTTCCCAATAAAAATGAGCACAACATTTAGAAAAAAAGATTTCTTAGCCATCTCTTTGGACATTTTTGTTCTCTTGTCACTCAGAAAAGAATGCAAGTAGGGACAGGGAGAGTTGGTAAGGTTATAGGAGAAATCATAAATCCCCTTTAATTTTAAATTTTTTCTCCTACAGGAATTTTTTTCCTCTTCCTAGCATCTACTATTAAATACTTCTAGTAAGGTATTGAAAAGGAACAAACTATTATTTGACCCCAGTATGAAGAATCTTGAGGCTCTCTTACATTGTTGAAGAGAGAGCAATTAGTAAATTAGGACCATAGAGTCTGACTTTATTCACTGGGCTCAGTACCTTAATTTTTTGATTCTCCTTTATTTTTCTCCTTAGAAAGGCTGATTTCTCCTTTAATTTTGACCATACAATCATTTGCATATGTTTCATTTCTATCTAGTGAAAGGGTGAACTAAGTTATTCTCTACTTTATGGTTATTGTTCAAGTAAGCACTTCTCCAGGTTGAGTCATAACTGTACTGCTCATTTTTATTTAGAAGCTATTCAAATCTAAAAAGCCTTTGAAATCTGACTCGGTGGCTTCCCCTTGCATCATCTACAAGGTTTTCTAGTTTAAAATCAATCTCTGATATTCAAGCCTTTAGCACTAACTTCAAGCTGAATATTCTTTTTTTTTGGCATCTATATTTATACAATTACTATTTGTAGTAAAATGGGGAAAATAATTAACAGGTGGCATCCAAATTTGTCTTAGGAACAATATCTATATTTATTTTGTAAAACTTGGGTAAATATTTATAAATAGAACAGGAGTTCAAAAAATGTGGTATATAAGTGAGACTGTTCTACAAATTACAAGATAAAAGATTTGTTTCTTGCCTTTAGAGAAGGTATGGTAGAGCAAAGAACAGCAAAAGAAGAAAAGAGAAATTAGTAAGCAAAATCATGGTCATAAGCCCAGGCATGTAACCTTTATTTGTGACACTTAGTTTTAGTACCCCCAACCCAATAAAAACAACAAAAATGAAAAGGCGGGGTGGACAGAACAGAAACGGTAAACACAAAAACCTGAGACACAACCTGGGTGAAGGTACTTATTGGAAAGTAATTTTAGTCGTCCAATGTGAAGAAGTAGGGAGATGAGAAATGATAAATAACAAGGCAATAGAAGATGCATCACTATGTCTATTAACTACTATGGATGGAATCCACCCATGTGGAGGTCCTCTTAGAACCCTCAAAATGTTCTACTGGAGGATGAGGATGATGGGAAAGCTGTGGTACCACTGAAGCCTATTGCCCATTCATTTGGGATTGTCTATGCCTCCTTTCCACTTTACCCTTGCTTCCAGAATTAATGCCAGAGATGACAAATTCTCTCTAAGGCCTGCCCTCTATTCTCAATCTTGAAAAAAGTCTACTGAAATCATAATATGCTTAATGTGAAGAAATATTATAGAGAAATTGGTTAAGAGATTGAATTGTTTTTAGGATGTCTCAAGGCAAGAGATTGAACTTTCAAGAGTGCAACATGTGAAGAAAGAGAAAACCATGACCTAAATAAGTTTCAGAAACTAGTAGAAATTGAAGGGAAGATTTTAAACCATGACGGGCTAAACGATAGAGGAGGATCAGATCTAAATTTTACTAGATCTTTGAGAGGCAGGAGATCTTAACTTGAAACAATGAATTCTGTGAATTCCAAGGTAAGATTCCCATGAAGCAGACAAGTAATATAAATTATTTAAGAACTTTAAAATAAAAGGTATCTCAGTATTTCATTCTATTTTATCATTAGTAGCATGAATTATTTTATTTTACTTTCTTTTTTACTTTTCTCCAAAATTCCTGTTTGTTTCTTTCTCTGTTTCTAATTAGAAGCTATAAAAGTTGTAGGGCTCTGAAGGTTGCATATCTGTTTAAAATGGGTAGCTATTACTAAACTCAAGTAGATACTGCAGAAATAATCTCTGCAAAATTAGGGAATCTTTTTTTTTTCTCTTTTTTCTTTTTTCTCCTGTTATTCTATAATATATTCCCTGTAACTAGAACAGTGCCTGGCCCATAGTCAGAGAGCTCAGTGAATATTTGATGAATCAAAGAACATATTGGTTACATGTGGTAATGCAGACATAATGTTATCAGATTTTCAGATTTTTTTAAATATGCAAACTGGGAATGTGAATTTTTAGCTGAGACATTCTGATTTTTAGATGTTGGAAACCAATTAAAAATGTTAAATTATTCTGTTGGTCCCATCTTGGCAGATAATCAAAATATACCGAGGAAGACTGTTACTTACCACCTGTGCTCTAGATTTTAATTTGATTTTCTAAAGGTACATGTGTGTGTTAGCAAATTTGGCACCTAGTATAACCATCCTCAGACTTTTTATAATTGAAGATTAACAGAGCATACCCATTAAAATCTCTAGTCATTTATCTCCACTTCTTATAGAACTTATTAATTCACAATAATTTTGAGGAGTTTTGTATATACATAGGTAAGAGTTTCTATATGTAAATATATATATAATAAATATAAAAGTTTTATTACATATATATGTATATATACATACATATATACATACATATATATATATGTATATATATACATACATATATATATGTATATACATATATATATGTATATACATATATATATACATACATATATATATACATATATATATGTATACATATATATATATACATATATATATACATATATATATATATATATATATATATACATACATATATATATACATACATATATATATATGTATTAGGGGTGGCTAGGGGCAAGCTATGCTGGTTCCAAAGCTTTCTCCAGCAGCTGCTATGATTCAGCTATCTTTTCGAGTCTTCTATTGCCAATGTCTAAAAGCTTTTTGAGGTTTTATAGACAAGCTTTTAAAATTATCTATCTTCAAGAATTTTTCACCCAACTCTAGTTTGTTGTCATTTTCTGAATATCTGATGAGCTTGCAATCTTTATTACTCACTTGTATAGTGTCACTATTGTGAAACTATTTAGGTATTTTTATTTAATGATAGTTAAAGTTGCATATAGGTTAAATCATTTTTCTCTTATATTTTATACAACACCTACTACAGCACTGAACTTATTTGGTGTTCAATAGCCTTCTATCAAAATGAATGCTATCAATATCTAAACAGAGGGAGACACAACTTTTCAGAAAACAAAAACTTTTTTCCCACTTGACTTTTTCACCACTGTTGGAAGCACGTCCATTTCCCATAGCTCTGAAATATAAAATTTTATATTAGCCTTTGCTTCTTGAGTTTTTTTCTCCTGTATTTATTTCAGTAGAATTCAATTTCTTCATTTTTTTTAGAGCTTGAGTCAGAATAATATCATGCAGAAATTTTCAAATTAATTTTTATAGATTATCTTCTGAAATTTTCTTTTATGTGTGGTGTAAAACTATAAAATATACTTTCTTGGTTTGACTAAGTCCTCATCTTGCTTGAAATCCTATAGTTTCTCCTTATCAATATCTGAATAAAATTTGAATTATGAACAACTTAATTTCCAGTCTTCTTATTGTTATTTATTTATTTATTTATTTATTTTTTACCTTTTACTGTTAGCCTGGTATCTTTGAACCAAACAAAATAGCTAGTGAGGAATTCCGGTTTCTGTGTTCAAATCTCTTTCGAGATTTAAATATAAAATTTTTAATTTTAAACAATAAAATTAATTATTGCTTGATGAGAACTTCTGAATTTGCATGATCGTTGCAGTTTTCTCTCTGCAGCTGGCATGAGAAGTCATTCTATAATTTAAGCCACTTAATTTTTCCACAAGAAACTATTGTCACAAAAAAACATAAATATTCTAAATCCTTTTGATCATCACATTCTTTTCTTGGTGCAAAACCACATGGGAAGGCAACTCATAATCAGAAGGTTGCTTGGTAAGTGTAAAATTAAAACAAGGAGCTTTAAATGATTCAAATATTAAGGAGGATGAGTCTACGATTGCTTCTGAGCAACTCTTTACACTTGCAAGTCTTTCTGATAGTGTGTTCTGAAATCTGGGTAGGTAGAAGCTGTAAAAACTGTCATATAAAAGCTACAGGCAGCTTCTCTAATGGGTATAGACTTGATTATTCCTTAGGAGCTGATTGTTACTTCACTCTGGGAAAAAACTCCTAAATGGGTAGAGCAAGAATCACTTATGAATTACATATTGTGTGGATAGAAAAATGTGATGTAATTGTTCACCCAAACAAAAACATTTTGGACTGTGAAGCTAAGTGTATTATATGCTAATATTATAATTTTGTCTCTACTTGTGCTTAGTGAATCTCTCCCAGCCTCAATTTTTTCCTCAATTAAATGAGGACAGTAATATTTGGGAGGATTATAACAAGTAATACAAGTAAACTTTTGAATTATATCTCACCTTTAGTAAGTGGCTTAATATTAGTGATAATGATGTACTAGAATATCACTGCTTTTAAAAACAAATATTTAATTTATTTGACTGAATCGAGATGCTCTGTGCCAGTAAATAAATTTTTGTTTTTCCTGGAGATGTGGGTACTTTGGAAAAAAGACAGCAAAATGAAATCCAAGTCCTATCCTTACTTCTTGGAATACTACTATGCATAATGTGTATGGTTGCAAGTGCAACATGGAAATGCCTGTTGATTTTGCACATGATTAACTCAGATGGATATAGTTATATGCACTACTATGTCCTTATGTGTTTGCCTGTTTCAGAAAGGAAGTTTTTTTTTTTTTAATTAACCTTCTCACCCATAATTACCTTGAGTAGAGGAAGATTCTGGAACAGAAAATGAGATGATCTTTCAAGTGATGTAGAAAAAAATTTTTTTTTCTGCTCTGACCAAAGGACTTTTGGATATCTAGATATGGAGGTGGGCTGGCATCCTCTTGTGTGGTGGTGAGGTATAAATTAGTCACTATCCCAAAAAATTAGGCTGGGGTGGATTTAAGGCCTATTATGATTTTGGAAATATTGCTGACTTTTAAAATGCATTCTCTCTTTTTTTTATTGGAATTGAAGTGTTGGGCAAATGATGGGCTAGCTACACTACATTCCCCAGTTCTTTTTGCAGTTAGATATTGCCATGTGACTGAGTTATCTCTAATGGAAGTTGAGTAAATTGATACATCCCAGTCACAGGCCTGGCTTATAATTATAAGCCTACTAAGCATTTGCCATGCTCTTTTCTCCTTCTGCCTAACTAGTATGACAATAGCCAGAGATCTTAAAACTTGCATGGGATGAAGATGGCAGAGTCACCATCTCATTAATGCCTGAATGGCTGTATAGAGAAAAGCTGGAGTTGGCCTGGAACCCCCTTTATGTGAGAAAGACATATTTTTAAATCGCTTAATTTTTGGTATTTGTTTCAACCAATTTGGCTATTGTAACCGATTCAGAAATTAATGTTTGGGCAGTGATGTCACAGGCTGAAAAGTTAGAGAAACATATTGGCATTTATTAAATCTATCTCCAACTACAACTTGGAATATAGACTACATGCTCATATAATTTTAGAAGTAGTGATTGGAAAGAGCTGGAACATTTATACTTGTTGGCTGCCATTCATTGTTTTAAGTAAGGTACTGTATTACAAGAATTGGCTGGTTTATGCACAGAAAGTGAAGGGGAGAAAGAAAATTCACAGATGAAGGGCCTCATAGGATTGAAAAAGCTAGCTACTTCTGAAACCGATACAGAAAATAAAATTTTAAAAGACTTCAAATACAAAGACCCAATAAGATGTCTAAGTTAAATTAAAGTACTTAGCCTTGCAACAGAAATTTAATATCTTCCCACCCAATTGTTTTAGATGTATTAAGGTAGTTGCCATTAAGTCCATACATAACAGCACTCACACACACACACACACACACACACACACACACACACTCGAACACACACATAAACATATTCTTCAGAGTAGTTAAAAAAAGAGCAGATTAAAAAAAATGTCTAAGAAATTATTTTGGGTATGGCTACTGGCACTTGGAAGGAATAGGAAATAAATAATTCAAAAACTTATTTAGTTCTTGAGGGAATTGTACTTCCAAAGAAACCATAAATCTCACCTGAGAAAGTTTTTGACTCTTTGACCTATCAGAAAAGTATACACTTAGTGCTCATTACAAATGTGCATGGAGATTGATAGAAAAGGAAGAACCTCTCAGAGGGCAAATTTAGGGGTATCTGAGTATAGTGAACAACAAAACTTCTCCCAGAAAGCAGAACCACACTACTCTTGGGATCTCCTCTACTGCCAGTGCAGGGTCTTACACAGTGCCCACCCTGCAGGAATGCATTGTTTCAACAGACCATGATTATAATAACATTTTGCCAGTCTTCTCTTAAAAAACAGAGAGTTCCCTTAAAGCTCTTCAGTGCAACTCCAACTCCCACAATTTCTCCTATTGTTAATATCTTCCATTAGTGTGGTGCATTGTTAAAATCAATGAGCCATTGTTTATAAATTATTAACTAGATTTCATAATTTTCATTAGGACTCACTCTTTATGTTGTACATTCTATGGGTTTTGACAAATGTATAATGACATATATTCATCATTATAATGTAATACAGTATAATATCACTGCCCTGAAAACTTCCTGTGCTCCACCTATTCATCTCTCTTTTCCTTCTTAATCCTCCACCCACCCTTCTGCCCCACCCTAGCCCCTGGTATCACTATTTTTTTTTAAATTAAATTTATTGAGGTGACATTAGTTAATAAAATTATATCAGTTTCAAGTTTACAATTCTACAATACATCATCTGTATACTGCATTGCGTTCAAAATCACCATGCATTTGATCCCCTTTACTCTTTTGTAACTCCCCTCTCCCTGCTCTTCCCTCTGACAACCACTAAACTGTTGTCTATGTATATGAATTGTTGTTTATCTTGTTTGTTTGATGCTTTCAGTTTTATATCCCACATATGAGTGAATCATATGGTTGTTAACTTTTTCTGTCTGATTTATTTCTCTTAGAATAATCTCAAGATCCATTTTTATTGTAATAAATGGCAATATTTCATCTTTTTTATAACTTATTAATATTCCACTGCATTATATGTACCACATCTTTTTTTTCAATCATCTATCAAAGGACACTTTGGTTGTTTCCATGTCTTGGCCACTGTGAATAATGCTGCAATGAATATAGGAGTGCATATACCTTTATAGATAAATGTTTTCAAAAATTTTTTAGGTAGCTACTCAGAAGAGAAATTACTGGGTTATATATTAGTTTTATTATTAACTTTTTGAGAAACTTCCATACTATTTTGCATAGTGGTTATACCAGTTTACATTCCCACCATTAGTGTATGAGTGTTCCTTTTCTCCTACAATCTCTCCAACACTTGATATTACTTGTCTTGTTAAAAATAGCCATTGTAACAGGTGTGAGGTAGTAGCTCATTGAGCCAGTAATCTTTTTACTGTCAGAATAGTTTTGCCTTTTCCAGAATGTCATACAGCATGTAGCCTTTTCAAATTGACTTTTTTACTTAGCAATCTGCATTTGAGGGTTTTCATGTCTTGTCATGGCTTGATAGTGTTTTTTGTTTGTTTGTTTGTTTGTTTGTTTGTTTGTTTTTTAAGCACTGGATAGTGCTCCATTGTATAGGTGTACCACAATTTGTTATCCATTCACCTATTGAAGAACATCTTGGTTGCTTCCACATTTTGGTGATCACAAATTATTAATGTGCAGATTTTTACATGGACATAAAAATAAGTTTTTAACTCATCTGGGTAAATACTAAGGAGCATGAGTACTGAATCATATGGTTAGAATATGTTTACTTTTGTATGAAACTGCCCAACTGTCATCTAAAATGGCTTTACCATTTTGCATTTCTACCAGTAATGAATGTTTCTGTTTCTTCACATATTATTCTTTTCAACAGGAATTTTATTGTAGTTATTATGCTCCATCAATGTACATTGACTAGGGCTCAAGCAGAAAACTTTTATTTTGGTCTTTGTACTACACACACACGCACACACACACAACCTACCACCAACAATAAAAAAACCATCCAGCTCTGATGGAGAAACTTCACATTCCATAGATACTGGACTTTGAAATGGATACAGAAACTAGATAAGACTTTGAATTATCTCCTTGGGAAAGGAGATAATTTTTATCCAGGTACAGATATTTGATGGTCAGAGAGGTAGACTGTGGAGATAGCTATCTGTCCCTAAGAATTTATTCCCCCTTTCTTGTATTATAATTAAAGGGCTGAACACATGCTAACTAGTTACATAGTGTTTCCCAACTTTCATTGCATTTAGTTGTAGTCATGAGACTCTGTTCTTCTAATGGTTTCACTATTCATCCATATGAGTAGAAATAATGTATGCCATTTCTGAGGTTGGCTACAAAGACTTCCAGTCTTATACTCTCATGTTATTTCTCATTTTTCTTTGTGCTAGAATGGTGACTAGAGGAACATAGAAAATCAAATGTTGTAAATGACCAAACCCTAGCAATTTGGGACCCTGAATTTCAGCATTGAGGAGAACTACCCTGCTGGCCTAAATGTTTCCCTGTGGACTGTTAAGTGAATGAAGAATTGACTTCTACTAAATTTGAGCAAAGTTTTGTTCTATTTGTAATAAGAACTTAGATCTAGTTTGACCTACTTTAATATGCATGCATAATGTAAAGTGAATTATTATTTTTTTTTCCTATGCACTCATAATGCTACTGGTTTAAAAAAAATAATGGACATGGACAAAAAGCTCATTATCTCATTCTAAATTGATTTGTTTTTCAGTCATTGTTGTTCTTAGGAGTAATGTAAAATAGAAGTTAAAAAAATTGGCATCTGGTAATTTCTTTACTACTTACACCTACCTATATTTAAATGTCAGATTTTGTTAACTTGGGAACATTTCCTTAACTTTTAAAACTTTATTTTTCTAAATAAGGGGGATAATAGTACTTGTTTCATTGGGTTGTTGTGGAAATTAATTAAAATAAATCATGTGAATAATTAGTAAATAATTTGACACTTAGGTAATGCTCGGGCAACATTAGTTATTAGCTAGCTCTAAACTCTGTGAAGTTGGATTTTATACCACATTTAGAGGAAAGTCTGGAGTTTAAAATAAAATAAACAACAACAAAAAATGTTTCTGCTATGCTCATAGCCCCTGGGTGAAATACCTTTTGACTTTAGTCAGAGTGAGAAAATGAGAAAGTATAAAAGACAGCGGTTTTGTTTGATTTCCTGGGGGAATAGCCGATTTCCCCAAATACAGTAAAATAATAGTACCTCCCACAGGGCAGAGAGTTTGTAAAGAGAATTGCTTGAACCTCTTCATACAGGAAAATCCAGCAGTTAGAGTAGATGCCAGAAACAGCATGAAGGGTACCGGTAACACAATGAATTGTGAATGTGTACAAAGAGTTCAGCAATTGGCAACAGGAATGAAAACTGCAGTGAGTATGTGTCGCATGGAAGTTATTGGCAGATTAAGTTTAGAAATCCAACAGCAGCTGAAACAGTGATGACAATACATAGTTTCAATTGGCAACCAATTCTTTACCAAACACTTACATACACATAATGAGAACAATACAAGAGACAGTGTGAAAGAGAATGAGAATGAGGGTCACTGAGAATTTTAGGGAGGTCATAAAGCCCAAATATCAGGATTAACTAGACTGCCTTACTGGCAAGGGTCTTTGCAAATCCCCTGCATGGCAACAAGAAAGAAAATAGAAGAGCAGAGAAGCTAAGAACAATAAACCAAGTCATACTTTCAAAAAGAAAAAAATATTGGAGGAAAGAGATTTCTAGCTACCTAAGTAAGGAAAAATTAATGGTCATATTCAATCTTTAAAAATTATACTCTTTGCATTGTAATTCATTTTCAGTATGCTTGAGATATTCTCAATTAAATTTTTCTTTGTTTTAATTCCCAATCTATAATTCTCACAGGGAGTTCTTCTATATTAAATGCAATAAAGAATTTGGGCCCTAACAAATGTCTAGCTATTATAATGCTGCGTCAGTGATTGATTTTATTGAGTTCAATCCATGACTCCCTAATCTATAAAGAAAAAGGGCAGATAAGCTTAAACAATCAAAGTTGAGTTTAAATCTTTCTCTAATATTCTGCAAATCAAGTGATAGGAAAAAATGAATCCAATTTAAGTGCAGAAAAAAAAATCTGTAGGTGAATTATTTGAAGAAGCAAGAATAGTATGTTCTTAAAATATTATCTTTCTCTAAAGAATGTAAACTTTTAGAGATCAGAGATGGTCTTTGATATTCTGTTTGTTTTACAGCAGGACAGTTTAACAAATGTTTTTCTTGTTTTAGCCAGTCTGTCTTATCTCCTACTGTTTCCCAACATGAAGCTTCCAGTCCAGGCATGCAGGCTCACTCTGTCACATTGTCCACACTCCTTGCTTCTGAACCCAACTTCTGCACTCATACCATTTCCAGTCTTTTTGTAATGGTTTTTATTTTTAATTCTTCCTCCCAAATCTTGCTCATTTTTTAGAGTTCAGTTTAAATCCTCTGGCCTTTTTCCTATCATTGAAATAATATAACATGTAATTCTTTAACACTTTATTTTATGGCCATTTAATCATTTTATGTATGTAAACCATATTTTCTAATGAGACAATAACTTCTTTGAGTGAAGGGCACAGGTTTTTTTTTTCAGGCACATTGTAGACATTCAATAAATATTTATCAATTGTTTGTTATTCTTCATAATGTATGTAAGTTACTCTTAGGAAGTAATTGTACAGTTGAAGACTGGCAAAAATTGATACAAAATGAAGGAGAGCAGAGAACTGAATGAAAACAAAGCTTACATTAATGGTAGCAGATGACATGATTAACATCTTTTCTGGCAGCCTTGCAGCTTGAATTTGATAAAGAAAAGTAATTTCTCCAAAGAACCAAAAGCTAAATTGAATGATGGAATTTAACTCCATAGTGTAAGACTGTGTTAGTAGATTTTTAAAATGATGACATTTGAGTGTAATTTAAGTACAATACATCAATCTGCCATTGAGCTATTGAACTTCAAGTAAAAACAAATCACTGAACAGTTTGGTACATATAGATAATTGATTGGAAATCTATCCTGAGTGACCCCAATGACAACAATGTTCAACTCACATTACAAATCACCTGTAGTTGTTAACAGACTATTTTTTTAAATTGTGTTAAAAGTATTAATGATGACTGCAAGGAAGCAGAGGATTTCTTATCTATTCTTCATTAAAATGAATTTCTAGTGTTTTTTTCTTTAACACTGGCATTTTACAATAAACTTCAGTTGCTCTAGTTTAAATTTCATCAGAGGAGAAAAAGGCATATTCAGTTGTCTTTTATTTGCCTAATCTTTCTGTCTTTATGAATGCCTTGAGATTATGGGATCAAATTAGTTCAACCATAAAATGTGTGAATAAACAAGTAATCGGTTACTGTAAACTAATAAAAAAAAATCAAAGAGAAACATCTTTTCCTATGAGTTCTAGTAGGCCTGCATCCAAGTTCACAGCTCAATTAAAATATGATTTTCTATTTTTCAAAAGGAAATCATAAGTGTTTAGAGACTATTATACAAGTAACATTATAAAAGTATCATAAAGTGAATATTTTTGAGAAATGATAAAGATAATGTAACCGAATGACATTAAAACATGTAGTAAAATTAATAAAAACACCAAACCCATAGCTAAAATATTTAAATTAGTGTTTTACTAAATGTGATCTTGGATTCCATCATCAGAATTACTTAGATGTTTGAAATGCAGATTTCTAGTTCTTGCCTCGGATCTATTAAGTCAGAATTTCTGAAGGTGAATCACAACAATCTAGATCATAAATCTAGTATCACTGATGATTCTTATAAATGTAAGAATAGAAAAGTATTAAAATCCACTTGACTTCTTGATTCTTAACTTTCAAAAATATGTCTAGAAATATAAACACACTGTTGATAGTGTTGACTCCTGACTGATAAAGGAGGGCAAAAATTTGCTTTTTAATTATACATCTTTGCATTGCTTTTTCTCAAAGATCATAAAACACATCTAATTTGATGGTTTCTGATACTATGAGTTGTGTTTTGTCTGTGGACACTCCCTCCCCACCCATCTTTTGCTTAAAAGGAACACATTGGGGAAGTTGCAGCAGTAATGAATCAAGGTATGGTGTTTCAAATCTAGGACTGTCTTGGTAGTCTCAGGTTGCAGTAACAAGATGGTGTGACACAATGCACTGGGTGACACAAACACTAGGAATTTATTTTCTCACAGTGCTGGAGTATAGAAGTCCCAGGTCAAAGTCTAATGGGGTCATTTCTAGTGTATAGAAGTTCCAGGTATATGTCTGGTGGGGTCAGTTTATACGAAGATGCATCTTTGCTTAGATCCTGAAATCATGTTAATGAATACCAGGAACACATTTGTTATTTTGATCCCACCAATGTGGTAGGGTCCAGAAATAGTTTTGATACTACTTAATAAGGATCTTATATGTCTAAAATTAATTTATTGGATTTAGATGCCTATTTAATCTATATTTTCCACATAGTCCTTATTAGTTGGCTCAATTCTGCCTTCATGTACTGGTAAGTACTAACTTTCTACAACAGTTTTGTCCTGAACTGTTTACCTAAAAATAACTCTAACACTTTGATTAGCTTCTGGTACTGCTATTGCATAAAAAGCTGTACCTTGTTCCTGATATAGTCATTACCAGTTTGGTAATTTCAAAATGACTCAATAGCCTGATATTAGGCACCTGTTATAAACCTGATTTCAAGACTTGCCTGCTTCTTTGAATCTTTGCTCCCTGTCCCCATTCTCCTGTCTAGAGTCTCTTAGTCTTCGATGGTATTGATGTAGACCATAGTCTCTTTGTGAACTATTTTTTTGTATAATCCTTCTCCTCCCTGCAAAGTGCTCTGCCCTAAAGAAATGTCAGTTAGAATTTTTTGTTGTTGTTATCTCTTTAATGGTCTTGGTTTCCTCCTCTCATTCACTTACCATACTTGTTTATCGGGCTTGCTTTGAGGCCAAGCTCGTTCAACATGAAATTAAAAGAAATTTTGAGTTGTTTCCCAGAAATATTATGCATGAAAAATATATACTTCCATAGAAAAAAATATATGTTCTTGAATCTTAATCTGGAAAATAAAATTAAGCCCAGTAAGAATTCCCCAGGGCTTAGCAACCTTACAGCATTTGTGGGGTGAAATGTTTAATGATATAAATTGAAAAAAAAAAAGAAAAAAAAGATTCACTTGAGGAACCTAGCTATCAGAAACTATGTTTCCCTCTGGACTAGCATTTTTGGGAGAATGATGGTGCCAGTAATTTTTCCTGTTTTTGAAAGACAGATGCAAACTTGCATTTATCCCCTTCCTGAGCAGTTTTTACTGTTTTGTGCTATATAAGATCTCTTGAGAAAGAGATGCTTTACATTCCAGCCTATTCTCCACTCTGCATTTCTCAATACATTTCTGGAGTATAAGAAAGCAAACAATGACTACAATTTTTATGGGTCTTTCATAATATTCCATGAGCGTTGTTGTAATGCCAGTCTTCTTGGATACAAACACAACAACAGCATTTCTACTTTATGTCCACCTACCTTTTGACTGACAATCTCATGCTTTTACTAAATGATTCCAAATAAACTTACATAGTCTTTATACAAAGAATCATTTTTAAATAAATTTCTCTAAACCTAGAGCTGCTTTTCTTTACTTTTCTTTAGTACCAAATGCTGGTCTATCTGATACCTTTTTCTTATAAAGGGTATATTGTTAGCCAAATCACTAACAAAAGAGGGTAAACTCAGATTTAAAATAGGCTCCTCTGATTTCAAGTCCAATTCTATTTTAATGATATTGGGTATTAATAGGTGGGTATTAGCTCATTGGTTCTTTTGGTGGCAAAGTAAAAACATGAATTTATAAGCACTTATTGACTTTTGAGGTAGGCATTTTATGTAGCTGCTGGACTCATTGAAGGATGGCAGCAAAACCTCAAACTCTAATCTATAACTGTCTTCAATGCCATCATGATTCTTTCCTGAGGTCTTAATCTAATTAAATTGTCATTACCCTGTTAAAGTATGGTTAGAAGGCATGTTATGAAGTTTAGTTGAAGAAGAAGAGAAAACGAGGAATTAATTATCTGACATAAGAGTATCACAAATTTCTTTGTTTACACATAATTTGAAAGTTAAACTATTTCTAGAAATGAGCAAGATACATTTTACTGTGAAGTAAAGGGGATCCCATTGGGGAAAATAATCTTTACACATAAATCTAGAATTTAAAGATTCAAATAATAGTTTAATTGTCTCTTATTTACTCGAATTTTTACAGAGTAAAGAATTATTGGAAAAATTTAAAAAATATGACATATTCATTTATATATTTGGTTATGACACAAGTATAAGGGTTCAGCCAGCAATAGAATTTCAAAGGAGTTAGTTTTGCTGAATATATATTTATGCTTTTAATTAACTTTGTGCAAAGTTAAACTTATCTAGAGATTTATACTGTTTATTAAACCAAAATTTTTATGAAACTAAGTTATGGACTAGATTTAGTTCTGGATAGATTTTAGCCTTTTAACTGCTTAGGTTAGTATCTTGCTAGCGGCCTAAGTTAAAAATAAAATAAACATAATATTGTTATCATTGGTGATTATTATTATTGAAATGGCTTTTCTCTTCAGATAGAAAATTTTGGGAAAATAATTTAAGTTTTTAGACTTGGCATCAAATTTGTCATTAGATTATTCTCTAATCACTTTACCCTGGATCACAGCAATAACTTTCTAACTGATCTACCTGTTCCAGTCTCTCTTCTTCAAACATATCTTTCATACTGTTGTCAGCCTAAGTATGCCAACACTTTCTTCATGTTACTCAATTAAAATAATCAATATTTTAATTGAGTAACATTTAGGTATCTATAAAAAACCAGGTGGTAGTATTGAAAAGGTGGTTGTGAAGTCAGAGACAGCTGCCAAAGAGATAGTTAGGAGTTATAGTTAAAAGAGGAGAATTAATATCAAAGAGGTGGATGTAAGAATAGGAACTAGCAAATTAAATTGAGAAGAAATGTCTCTAGAACCATAGGTTGCAGAATTTTCACCATGACTTGCAATGAAAAATACATTTTATATTTTGATCAGGTATGCAAACACACAATAACTCATTTATACACATATACATGTGTACGCACATGCGTACATGCTTGCGTGCGCGCGTGCACACACGCGCATGCACACACACACACAACCTGAAACTAATATGTCAGCAAACAATTCTTATTATAGTTTGTGTGGTATAACTGATGTTTTCAAGTCAATTCTATTTTATTTTATTAAAAGAAAACAAACTTTTGTTGGTGATCAACTAATTGAGTCCACTGGTAAGTCTTGATGTGTGTGGTTTGAATAATACTTCTGCAGAGAAAAGTAGCTGCAAGTGTAGTGTCATTAAGACCTGGAATGGAAGAGCTTCAAGTAGTGATTAATTAAGAGAGTCAAAGACAGCAGAGAGATTAAGATAATAGTCAAAAGACCTCAGATGGATTTAATTGTCATAAAGTGATAATTAAGGGGTGCCTATTGTGGTGTTGATTCTAGTGGGATAAAGTGGGGTGAAACCAGACTACTGAGGACTGAGAAATGAATGAGAAAGAGGTTGCATTCCTAAAAGAGATTTTAAAAAGACATGTAGATATCGTTAACCTCCAATTTACAAATAAGGAAGTGGGTTCACAGAGTATAACAGATTTATCTAGTCTTGCACAGGTAGTGGTAACAGAACTAGAAATCAAACCTAGCTAGATCATAATCTGTAAAGCTACTCTTGTCTGTATCACAAGAGGAATAGGTGATGGCTGCCTGTGGTGGGATTATTGCTTTGCCTCATTTCCTGTCCACCAGTAAACTTCCTCTGTTCATCTAGATACATCCTTTTTTGAGCATTTATTAAGAGTATTGTAGTCATTAGATATTTTTCAAATACTGCCTTTTATTATAATTATTTTACATGTCTTATCTACCATGCTAGATTTTAAATTGCATTTCAGCAGAAATAATGTCCTATTCTAATTTTGTTGGTGATTATGGTCAGGAACTATATATGGTATGATATTCTATTACTGAAAGCACTTAGTATAATACCTCAGATTTAGAAAATATTTAATAAACATTTGTTGAATAAACAAAAACATTAGATGTTGCCTAGTCTTTGAAAAGACTGTCACTTTAGGAGTCAACATGGATTGTTATTTCATAATTAGGGTGATTGGCCACATGTAATATGACAAATAATATTAAATACTTCACTATATTTTTCAAGGACTTTATAAACATGTAGTCTCTTTGAAATGTTTTCAAAGAAGCATATTTTATCTTTTCTGTTTTCTTTCTGAAAGTACTTCTAACTCAGTTAAGAAGGACAGTGATTTTTCTTTTTAATGTGTCAAATAATACCATAGTGCCCTGTATTTCTACCTTCATCATGTTTTTCCTACCAGATCGGAGAAAATCTGTTCTAAGAATGAAGCAACTTAGCAAATGTCTCATAAATATCCTGATAATTAGAGCAATTTTTCATTTTGTGTGTATAAAAAATCTAGTAATGATTGGACTTACCAAACCTCTATCTTTATTTGATTTTTTATGTTGTATTTTATTTTGTTAGTGCTTTTAGAGGAGCTACAAAATATTGTAGAATAAATATACATCTTAAAACTTGAAGTTCAAAATAATTTATCTGCAATTAAAACATTTGTTGTATGGATTTTGTAAGCTAGCGCTTTCAAACAAGTCAAGCTTGGTATGGCATCTTATAAAGAACAGTGCAACTTTTACATTTGTAACTCTATTTCTAAGAAATCACCTCCTTTTAAAACTATGGAAAGAAAACTATTGGATACCAAACTTTTATTCGGCAGCAGCATCTGTGGAGAGAGGGCATTATTTGGCTCTAAAACAATTATTTCTCAGGAATTTCGTATCCTGTTGATATTGAAACTATTTTCCATTTTTCAGTAAAAAGAGGAGCTTTCTGTGCCAACTAGAGAGGGGCATAGAATGTTCTGAATTCCCCTCAGAACTTAAAGGGAAACTTTCATAATATCCTGAACTCTCTGCAAATAAAAGAGAATGGTCTTAAATTTCTTGAAGCAGAAACCCATTTAGGTGGCACCAACCTTGACTTCCAAATAAAACAATACATCTACAAAAAGGAAGAATGATTATATCTACACCATAAATGTGAAAAAAACCTGGGAAAAGCTTATGCTCGCATCTTGTGCCATCATTGCCATTGAAAACCCAGCTGATGTCAGTGTTATATACCTCCAGGAATACTGTCCAGCAAGCTCTACTGTAGTTTGCTGCTGCCACTGAAGCCATTCCTACTGCCACTTCACTCCTGGAACCAGATCCAAGCAGGCTTCTAGAAGATAAGACTTCTGGTGGTTACAGATCCAGGGCTGAGTACTAGCCTCTCACAGAGGAGGATTATATTTACCTGCCTAGCATTGCTCTGTGTTAACACAGCCCCTCTGTGCTATGTAGAGATTGCCTTCACTTAAAACAACAAGGAAGCTCACTCAGTGGGTCTGATGTGGTAAGTCCAGGGCTGGAAAATTCTGCGCATGTGTGGCACCATCTCCCGTGAGCGCCCCTAGCGGTGGGGTGGGGAATCCTGCCTGGTCTCTACTTTTACAGAGATCCTGAAGAGATTGAAATTGAACAGCAGGCAACCACTGAAAAGGTTGTGACCAAGGAGACACTTTAGAGTGAGTGGACTGCTCCAGCTACTGAATTTACTGCTGCTCAACCTGAGGTTACAGATGAATCTGAAGATATGCATGTGCCTTCAAGCTGATTCAGCAGTTCCTTGATGGAGAATGGAGTGCTCAGCCCGCCTCCAAAGACTGGTCTTCCACTTCTACAGCTCCGATCACTGAATGGGTAGGAACAACCACTGAGTGGTCTTAAGTTCTTCCTCCACAAACTCTTAAACAGAAAATAAAAGTAAGATTAAAAGAAAATAAACAGTTTTTAAAAAGCGGGGAGAGGTCATTTACTGAGTTCTTATCCAGTGTCATGTACAATACAAGGTCCTTTACATTAAATATATCTTTAAAATTAATTTTTGCCTGTAATTAATACATTGATCTATTATAGAAAATTCTAAAATTTTAAACTGTATTTAATAAAAAATGCTTTGCTTTTTTTTAACTTTAATCTGCCAGACACACTTTTGTTTGCTTAGACTCAAAATTTCTTTATTTTCTTGTGCATCTTCTAGAACTACTCTTTGTGAGTGTTAAATGTAAACTTAGGTCTTTTTTTGCTAAATTTTGTCTGCTTAAAGTTGCAGCTGCTTAACTTGTGCAGATTATGGGAGCAGTGAGAAGTGCATGAACTTTGGTATGCTGTATAGACTGGGTTTGGAAAGCTAGTCCTTGACCCATTAGTTATGGGACTGTAGGAAAGTTGTTTAAATTCTTGAAACTTCAGTTTGCTTTTCTGTAACTTGATCATATAGTGTTATCTACAGGATAGAAAGATTATCTCTGAGTCACATAATCCAGGACAGGAATCTTAGATTCATTTTTTTGCCACTAGGAAGATGACTTAACCTTACTATGCCTTATATTTTTTTTATCCATATTATAGATAAAGAATAAATGAGAAAATAAATGTGCAATGCTAGCTTATAATATCAAATACTACTTGATCATTTTTTATTATTAACTGTGTTGATCAAATTAGATAAGGCTTGCAAAATACTTAGCACAAAGTTAATAGTCAGTAAAATTTTCTTTTCTTTTTTTTTGTAAGTCAATCAGTATGAGTTGCTTTATAAATCAAAGTCTATATAACTTTATATTGGGAATTAATAAAGGCAACAATTATTTATTAATTTACTTATATATATAAAGTTAAAACAGAAAATCAATTTAATAAAAAATTCAGAGTTAAACACTCCACTTTTATTTACTATTTCATAAGAAAAATGGTCATGATACTATTAGAATTTAATGGTTATCTAATTTGATCTGTGGCCATAAAATATGTGTCTTATTATATATATAGGTGGAAAACAGTGGGAAAAGAAAAATATTTTCTTATTTAGATCACAGAAAGAAATATATTAAATAGTCAAAGTTTATGTAGTTGGGTGATGAATTATTTTAATTATAGCCTTTAAGGGAAGAAATATTTTGTTAGAGAAAACAGTTGATCAACTACTGAATAGGAATAAGAGAACTCTAACTTGAGGCTTATAAGATTCAGGAGGACAAAAGAATGTACTTTACTCTGAAATAAGATTTGATAGAAGAGAAACATGATTAAGTTCTGAAATTTCAGTTGAAGAAAAGATAAAGAAATTTTTGACAAATATTGGTTTTATGTGGGTTGTGTTTCCTATAAATTTTCAGTTTTCAGTAAAATCTTATACAAAATATTTTAGTAAAAATGCAGAGCAAAAAGTCAATTCCAATTGGGTCTATACTGTATAAAAAGACAATAATACAGTTTCTATAACGAACTGATGAAGGTGATCATGAAAACCACCCTTAGCCTTATAGTATGTTCAAATTTGGGGGAAAGATTGGCTCTTATGATCAGTGGACTGGGGATCTGCATTTGTGTTCTTGAGACAGGGAGATTCCAGTTGATATTTGGTTTATACTTAGTGAAAAAAATATTTATAAATGAATATTTTTTTTTCTATCACTGCTATAACAAATTACTACATGTTTACTGGCTTAAAGCAATACAAATTTATTCTTACAGTTCTCTAAATCAGAAGTCTGACATAGGTCTCTTTGAGCTAAAACTAAGGGGTTGGCAGGGCTGAGATCCTTTCTGGAGGCTCTAGGAAACAGTCTTCTTGCCCTTTCTAGCTTCTAGATGCCAACTACATTCCTTGGCTGGTATCCCTTCTCCAACATCTTCAAAGCCAGTGTTAATGGGCAGAGCCCTTTACACATCTCAATGTTCTGACCTTTTTTTCCATAGCCTCATCTCCTTCTCTGGCTAGAGCTAGAAATAGTTCTCAGCTTTTAAGGACCCTTGTGATGCTAATGAGCCCACTTGGATAATCCCGGATGTCCTCTCATCTCAAAGTTTTTAACCTTAGTCACCTCTGCCCAGTCTCTTTTGCCATGTAAGGCAACATATTCATAAGTTCTGGGAATTGAGACTGGGACACATGGAGAGGTGAGGAAAGGCAATATTCTGTTTATCGCATATACAAAAGTGAAATTGTAAAGAATGAATGTATTAAGTACTCAATATTACTGATTAAGGAGAACTTTAGCATTGATTTAAATAATATTTTACAACCTTAAGTATGAAAAGCTTTAACTATTATTCTATTAACTATTAATAGGTTTGACAGCAAACCTATTAAAGTATTATTTTCCCAACTATTGGGAAATGCTGTGCTTTCTACTGTAGTGATTGTGTTGTTGCATGTGATATGATATATCTTCACTGTGAAGAAACAGCAGAAACTTCTTTGGGATTTTTCTTGTTTACAGAGCTGGCACTGAGGTGTTTTCAATTCAATAAATTTAAATCTTGTGCACTATTTCTCATAATGGCACTTTTACAAATGGTGATTACCTGCTGTAATACTATTAATATTACACTTGGGCTGACCTCTAGGTAAAAAAACACATATATGGCTTGCTTGCCTAGATGCGTAATATTGTTTTTCCCAGGGGAAAATGTTCAGTTTCTTCACATCTGCATTGCACACAAACACAAGCTTCTTGTCAATTAACAACAGCCCACATTTGTAATTGCTGTTTGTACATGTGAAGATATATATATGCACATAAGAGGAGGCAGTGTGGAATAGTGGGAATAACTCTTGTTTGGGAGACTAATATTTTGAGTTCAAACTTTATTACTTAATAGCTGTAGAAAATATTAGACCAGATAATGACCAAGCTCTTTTGGTTGGAGCATTCTATTCTTCTATTTTATTTATTTATCAGCAGAAATCAGAGGCAGCATTTGACTCTATTCTATAGTGAAAGACTTAAGCTTCATAAATAACTTCTGTTGCAGATTGGTCAGTCTTCAGAATAACTGTCAGGATTAGAGACTCAATAGATCACCTCTTTTATTTTCGTGCACTGCACAAACACCAACATCTTTATACCATTCCTTGGTATCAGGACTTTCAAGCACATCTAAGGCTAAGAGGAATGAGTTTGAAATCTGTTTTCTTAAATTAGAATTTAGGCCCTTGATTACATTGGAAAACATAACTATTAAGACTTAAATTGAGTGTTGACCAACACAAAGCTCTTCTTTATTCTACCAGTGGGGGACATAGGCAATAAACTAGTGAACAATAAAAGATACCTTAAATAGTGGTAGGTTCCATTTAGATAATTATAGTATTTGGAATGGAATGGAACCTATACGAGGGTGGTCAGGAAGGACTTCTTTTTGGAAGTTTTATGTCAGCTCATCTCTGAATCATGTGAAGAGAGAAGCCATATTAATATACAGAAAGAATATTCCTGACACGTTAAGAGACAGGAAAACTTTGATGTCTTGGTGAGAAATGAATAAGAACAGTATGGTTGAATGATATTGAATTAGGAGAAGCACCATGCAAGATGAGATTGAAAACCGGAGTTGGATTGTGAAGATCTTTTTTGTTCATTTTTTAATATGAAGCCTCAGAAAGTTTTATCACAGAAGTCACATGATCTGATTTGGTTTTTAGGAAGATTATTCTAGTTGTATGGACCAGACGAGGCAAAAGTAGAAGCAAAACGACCAGAGAGAAGCTATTGCAGACGTTCAGATAAGAGTGGCTCTGCTGAGGGTGCAAGCAATTGAGATGTCCAGATGTTAGTATGAAACACATTTTTAGTAAGATTCATAGGACTTTCTGTCTTTGCTTTCTTGCAACTATCCCTCTCTACCTTCTTCCTTCCACAAACACTGAATGGGAGAATGCTAGTCTTGGGGATCCTAAGATAATTATGGTACATAATTAGAACAATTAAGACAGTGGTGTAAAGGGGCTTAGAGTGGAGTGAAAGTGCAAGAGCAGACTTGTAAATGAGGGACTGCATCTTGTGCTAAATGTGACATGATATGCACACCATAAATGGGAGTGATAATGCCACTGGAGTGCAGCAAGAAGGGATCTGGAAACTCTTCATAGAAAAGATAATGCATAAGCTGAATTTTGAAAGATAAGTGTTTGCTAGGCAAACAAAAATGGAAAGAGTACTTCTGGCAGAAGAAGCAGTGTATGCAAAGGCAAGGCAGCATGAAATATCCTGGCATTTTTGAGAAACTGAAAGTCATGTAATTTTGTATAGTTTGAGGTTGAGAAGAGTAGGTAGATGAGTGGGCAGAAGGAAATGAGAAGCTGGATGAGAAATGTAGCTAAGAAGGTAGGCTGGGGTTTGGCCACTGAAATTTTTATATGCTCTGATAAGGAATTTGTGCTTTGTCTCTTAGGCAAATGAGAATTTTTAATAGGATTTATAAATAAGGAAGCTCTTGATGAATTTTGATTTTTTAAAATGTTATAATGTTGGCATCATAATGAATGGATTAGAAAGAGGGTAACACAGGTGATAAGGAGATTTTTTTAAAACTAATAACTTGATTTGTTTCAAAAATTATTTTAAATTAATAATTGATCACAATTCACAAAGACATTATTTTTATTTTCTTGTATCACATAGTTACATAGTTCCAATTAAAGTAAAAGAACTTATTTTTGTGTACATGTGTAGTATTATTGAATGAAAAATGCCCAACTTCTCTTATAATTTTTAGAAAGTTCTTGAACTTCATTGTTCCAGGTTGGGCCCTGCCAACCAGGTGATCTCTCAAATTCCTTCACATTTTGTAAGCTTGTGACTGAAATTAACACATACATACATAGTTCTTTCTTCTTTCACTGATGTTAGAGAGTGGTTCAGTTAAGACAGCATCTATGCTGATATTGTCAACTATGACCTTAATAAATTAGTTCTCAGTGAGTCAAATGTTCTTTAAATTTGAAGCAACCAAACTCTACCCATGGCTGGCAGTTTTATATATGTCATATGAATACTATGTAGAGATTTGTGTATTGTCTATTGATGCCATCACTAAAAACAAGAAAGAAAATTGACTCAAGATCAGTGTGCCCTTTAGTTAATAGCATAATAATGTTACTGCAACTACTTTTTTACATTTGTATAAAATATTTCAGCTTGCAAGTTACTTTTACAAAAATGAGGAAATTCCATATTAAGCAAAACATCTACAACATAGTCATTTTTTCTCATCATCTGTGTTTTCATGATGCCAGATTCTTTACATGTTGGTGAATATCAAGTGACAAGACAAGATCAATGCAAACAAAAACTTGGTCCTAGAACAGAGCCAATTTATGATCATTGAAACCACAATGTTTATAATTCTCATATGCTAAATGAGGCATATGTGAAAAGTAGAATACAGCAGACTCTGAACACCTGCTTTATTCTAAGTTCAATTTCAGAAAAGGCAGGAGAAAATGCACAATCTGAAACCATAAGGCACAGCTCTAGATAACTCAGAAGCAAGTACCACTGAAGAATGGGTTGATGGAAGTCATGACTGGGGCCGCTCTATTGGCAGAAAGCACTAAACTTGAGTCTAGAAGGTAGCATCCCCAGGTATGGTTGAGACAGTCTCCAAAATACGATCAATTTTACTTGTTTATAAAATAGAAAGAGTTGTTAGTTTAACATTATCACTTTCCATCTTTCTCCAATACAATGATTTTGCTGCTTCTTTAAGACCCAGAACAAATGTCATCATTTTCACATTCTGATCTAACAAGAAAAAATTTCTCTTTTCTCATGATAAACACTCTTTATATGTTAAGTGAATAAAGTTATATCATTTTGATAAAAATAAGCAAACACATCTTCTCAGATATCTTTTACTTTATACACATAAAGGACTTAAATCTGAATACAGACTTAACAAATTTGTACTATGTTAAACTTTATCTCTAATCCCATTTCAGTTAGTTTCTTTTAAAATTTCTCTTTTTTCCTAAGTACTGTTGCTAGATGGTTATCATATTCAGATGTGTTAGTGAAGATTTTTATTTCCATTTGCATTCTCTGGTCAATTTTGAGATGGGTGTCTGCTTTGCTGTGATTAGTATGGAGAAAAAGCAGCTGTGAGTAGGGAAGTGCTGGCAATGAGAAATTTGCTTCTTTTTTTTTTTTTTGCTGTTGGGTGAAATTATCTAAATAACAGGTGTCTATCATCATAAGTGTAAGAACATGTTATTTTTATCACTAGAAGGTTTAGATCCAGCCTCTAGGTACTCATCCGAACTCAGAGAGAAGTCAGCTGCACTCAGAATCCCTGAAAGTAGATTTGTCCTATGATCCTGTGTTTTGCCCTCAATTACTTCCATATGTAAAAATTATACTCCTTAAGCATTTCTTTCAAACTTGGCCATAAATCTCATGAATATACATATACCATTGGCTTTGACATAATACAAAACTTTCCTTGAAAATGAAAACAGACTATTGGCATTTAACACCTACAAGTATAAGTAGTGGATGAGGTAATCTCAGTCATTCTGCAAGACACAAACCCTCTGTCACTATTCTCCCACTCAGCCCTGAAAATGCCTGAGGCTGAGTTGAGACACATTCCAAAGAGACATTTGAAGCATTTTATGCTAGTGGCAACACACCATTAGCAACACACAAGATAATAAAAATGCTTTCTTATTAATTATTTTAATATAAAGTGACTAATTATGTAAAATGGGAAATCCTGGTGCATGAATGCATAGAAAAGCACAGAGCATTGCCCCATGCATGACTCCTTTCTGTACACTCAGAGTTCAGATAGCATCGCAAATTACTCTCTTTCCAATCATTTAGGTCATCAGAACTCACTTGCTGTGAGTACATAGCCTTTTAATTTAGCAGTGCATCTTCTCTACCTAAAACAGCACGAGCCAAATAAGCTATGACTGTAAGAAAAACAATGTGCTGATTGCTTTAATCCCTTCAGCATACTTTGCTGAGCCATGATATAAACGTGGAAAGGAATATGACCACTAAGTGCCATTGAGCAAGTGCAGAGATGGATTTGGGAAACAATACAATGACAATTTCAAACTTATTGAAGAGAGAATGGATAGATGTATATTTTATAATGTCTGATAGCTAATTCCAAGAGAAATTATGTTTTTCTTTTAGATTTTAAGTCACTTACTGCCAATAGTATATTTTGTTTATCTGTGTATAACTATCTTTTATTCTTAGCAGTGCTGTGCTCATGGTAGAATTCAATAAATGTTTTACTGATTTGAAAACATTATCTAAAAATTAGTTCTCTAGTTACTTATATGTCTCCTATGTTTAGCACAAACGATATCTTTTGTGTCATCTGTCTTATCAAAGTGCTTTGCATGTAGTAAGCTTATAACATATTTTTAGTTGAATTTTATTATATGAAAATTAAAGGAGTTTTTGTTTCCAATAGAATTAGTTCAACAAGTAACTTTAATATACATCTAGTTTTAATGTTTTTAAAAAATTTTTCACATGTACATAATTTCATTGCTAAACTGGGATTTAGAATTAAACTTGATTCTTTCCCCCTCTTCCCTCTAATAAAAAACAAGTTTTGTTTGCTCTACCACAAAAATGTAGCCTGAATTTTTTATTTTTCTCCATTCAAATTACTACTATCCTAGCAAAAGCCACCTGGTCATTCTCCTTAAGAACTGCAACAGCCTCTGCACTGGGCCCTCTTCTATACTTCTGTCTAGCTTTGCTCTGTTTCTTATATAGCAGGTAGAATCAATCATCCAAAAAAAAAAAAAAAAAAAGGTAACTTCACTCTCCAGTTTAACAATCTTTACCAGCCTCCACATTAACTCAAATTAAATTCTTTAAGAATCAAATTTAAGATTTTTACCAAGACCTAAAAAGCCCTACATCATTTGGCACATACTTGTTTCTCCCTGATCACCTTTCTTCTCTTCTTGCCTCCTCAGTCACTCTACTGTGGACACATCAACCTTCATTTTATTCTTTAAATCTTCTAAGCTTGTTCCTACTTTAAGGGCTTAGAATTTGCTCCTCCTTGTGCCTGAAATGCTTCTCCTTTAGATCTTTGCAAGGCTAGATCCTTGGTGAAATTTAGGTCTCATCTCATAGATCTCCTCCTCAAAGTGACCTTTGCTGCTTTCCTATCTGCAGTATTATTACATCATCCATTCACTGTGCTGTCAATGTGATTTATTTTCTTAAGAGCACCCATTCTCATCTGATATTATTTAAATAGTTTATTTTCCTTCCCCTTTCAGCTAGAATTTAAATTCCATGAAAGAAAAGAATTCAGTGGTTTTGTTTATATTGGCATGTAAAAACATCAAACCAAAAACTTGTAAATGAATGAATAAATGTGCATATTTATAGGGCAGATATCTAACTGAAAAGAAAATGTAATGTATATGCACTATTTGTTATGGTTTGATTTAAATGGAACCCCTTCCCTACCCCCCTCCACACCCCATAAAGATCTTGGATTTAGAAGGACTTCTCAGTTATTTCCTTTAGAAGTGCTGGAAATCTATTGACTCAAACTTCCAAATTATAGTTTTGAAGACTTAAATATTCTGAGATATAGAAGTTTTGAGAGATTTAGTTTGAGTTTCCATATATTCAGTCCTATTTTGCAGCCTAGATAAAAGGAGTGAGATCAACTGCTCTCTAATTTGGTTTAATGTTTTTAAATATTTTAATGAATGATCTGGATTTTAAATGAAAGAATATATGAATGATCATGATTATATAAAGAATATATATATATATTCATATAATTATGTGAGTGTGTATATATATATATTTACACACACACATATATAAAATATATATGTATATATAAGTGTGTGTGTGTTTGTATGTGTGTGTATATATATATATATATATATATATATATATATATATATATAAACTTGAAGAACTGCTCAGAAACAAATAGATTAAAACTCAGCAAAAAAAAGTAAAGAGCAATATGTTTTAGGATTAAATAAATTACATTATCTTTTTATCCATTTAGTTGGCTAAAGCAATTCTAAACTATTTTATGCCAAAATTATGTATTACCATAGTCATTTAAATGCAAAATGTGTTTTCGGTTTAAATATTTCTTAAAGAACAAGAAAATATAAAGCCATCCTTCCCACATCTCACCATCCCAATATATCTCTAGGCAGTGTGCCATACTGTCTGAAATTGCACCATTGCGATATCATTGCATTAGATTTAAGTCTTATTATTCTAAGCTTTTTATTAAAAACATAACTACTTTCTCTGAAGTAGTTTATCAGAGTTCTGGAATTCCAACCTCAAATTATGAGAAAAGTTGAAAGAGAGACAGAGAACCAAATGACATTGCATCGTGACCAGTGCCAAGATGGTGGGCCACATGTGTTGGTACTGAGTGCTATCTACCTATAGGGGTAAGCATCAGTGGTGATAAGCTGGGTGTGGAAAAGATTGGTCAGCAGCTTTTGAAGCCAAATTCACTTACCTTGCAGTTGTGCCTTCAGCTGACCCTGTCATCACACTCCTTTTGACACTAAAACCCAGATCTGAAGAGACTGATTAAAGTTGAGTACCTTATGGCTCTTATATTTTATAGTTCTACCTATGTAACCCACTATCATGTTCTCTTTCTTAACTATAGTCCCACACTGGTGACTCATTGTCGCCCTATCTACTATGATTTCTAATTCTTTTTCTCCACAATCATACACCTGGTGTTATTCTACCTTGTAAATGAACAGTCATTTTATCTGAGGCACCAGAGTTTCTTTTCTTTTATATATATTTTTAAATGAAAAGACCTGAATATATGATTTTGTCGGTATAAAGTCTGCTTATTATAAATTGAACTGCCATACATTCATATAAGAACTTAGAGATCAGAGTTTGAAAGTGGGCAGTAATAAATTCAATCAGTTTTTGAGTGTTTGGGATTGGCATTAGGGACAAAACAATGAATGCAGAAATAAACAGTGAGAAGTAGCAGACAGACCATGCAAGATATATGATAAGAGAAACCCCAGCAGGTGGCAAGTGCAGAAAAGGCAAGGGATCCTAATCACTTTTATCTGTCTTCCACTAAAAAAATGAAAAACAAACTGTATGTGTGTGTGTGTGTGTGTGTGTGTGTGTGTGTGTATGTGTGTGTGTGTGCACGCGCACATGTGTATACACATATATATATATATTATATGGGGAGAGAGATAAAAATGTAAAACCTTACTTAAAAAAGAGTGAACTTGATATACAGAAGTAAATGTCCTGTCCTCATTACTTCCTTTTTATCAATTTCACATCCTTTCTACCAAATTAATCTTTCTAAATCACAACTATGATTATGTCTCTCACTTGCTTAAAGCACTCCCAGGCATGTGCACACATGCACATGCGCACACACACACACACACACACACACACACACACACACACACACACACACAAGCATTCACTGAATAACTTTCCAATAACTGATTGGGTGGTACTGGTCTTGTTCCAATAAAATGTCTCTACTTGTTCTTCTCAGATTATTACCAGACTACGAACTCTGTAAAGTAGAAAGCCCTTAATTTTAATTATTGTATGGCCAGTGCTAAGACCAGTGTCTGACCCACGGTAGAATAATTGTGCTCAACCTTTACTGCTTCCAAGTTTTTTGATCATTCAGTCTTCTGTTTGTAATATTTTCTACCACTTATCTGTAGATACCATAATTACATCAACATTTTCAAATACTTTTTTGTTTTTCATGATTCTACCCAAGTGAATGTGTCTGTGTTCTCTCATCATTTCTTTATTATTAAAACATGTTTTTAATATCTATGTCTATATTCTATCTTATGCTCTTGTATTGTCTGTATATTGTCTTTCTGCCTAGGCAACTATAAGCTTTTGAAAGCTAAAGTCTTTCTTACTTTTGGCACCTAATGCAGTTCTTTGTACAGACAAATGAGCTTAGTATTTCTTAAAATAAACCAACTATTGACCAATAAAGAAACAGGGAGAAGGGAAACCCAGTTTAAATAAATGATTGTGTTCTGAGCTTACTCTGAGTTTCAAAAAATTGTATTATTTTATCTACCACCTAGTAATTCATGCTCGTAAAGACATAAATATGTTTTTGAGACTCTACTATGTATTTGTACAAAATTAGGAGTTTAGGATGATTGTCATAGCTTCCAAAATAAAAGGCTATGTAACCGTTGTCTTCCTGGGATGAAAATATCATTCCTATTAAATGTAAACCAATGCAAAGCAATCACTCTTGGATTGAGTCAAAAAAAAAAAACTAATACAAGACACTGGAGAGCTGCTAAGTTTAATACATATAAAAATATATTTCACACTGTTTTGTAAATTTGTGGAATAATGTATAATTTGGTAAGAAAATCTAGTACTTCTAACATTTAATTACAGCATAGAAAAACTAAGATGGATATTGTCACAAAATAGTATGCTAATACCATGCTGAGACACAGCACTATTCTGAAACACTGATAGAATTGTTCTTTAAGATACACAGAAACAATTTGTGTTTCCACCATCTTGCCAAGACAAGACAGTAGTCTTTCTCAGGGTGTGTTTTTGTTTTTCTCTGCACTAGTCTTTCTATATACCACTGTTTCCCAATGTTTCTAGTCTGTGAAACACCTGTGACCTTGCCAGGACTGGTAGAGAGACGGGATTTGGATAAAGGGAAACTCAGAAAGAAAGAAGATGACAACTAGAGCTGCCAAGGTTTGCAAACACACACACATATATTCATATACATCTGGCATCCTCCCTTCTCTCTTTATGGTATTTACCTCCACTTCCTTTGTCTACATTGCCCTTTTACCTTCCTGTTTAAAAGGAAAAAAAAAGACAAACAGTAGCAAGGAAATCCAGAATGTCAGTAAAACAAGATATCCCAATATACTTTTTTGTAGATAGTGGTCTAAGAGAATTATGGTCATATAAATAATAATAATAACAACAACAATAATAAATGACTTCTAATTTAAAACAAAACAAAAAACAGCATTTGCTATTATTAATTATGAAACTTTAAAAATATAACTTCTAAGGACTCTAAGTAATGGACTTAGAAAATAAATAAGATGGAAAATCTTCTCAAAAGAAAAAAAAAACAATCCAACCAAGAGCAGGTGGAAAAACAAAACAAAAATTAAAACAAAAATTCTCAAACTAAAATTGGTATTCCAGAGAGTTTTATTCTTAAAATCCTGAACTGGGCAGTACTTATTAACATTTTTTATGAACATAGCTATTATATATCTGGACATCTTTTTTTCTTTATTGAAAATAAAAGCTTTAAAATGGACGAATAAAATCATGCAAAGCACTTTTGAATTCTTTAGAAAAACAAAATGGCATGTGAAGTTAATGTGTTATTACATTTTGAGTGAACATATTTTAAAAATTCTTTGCATCTAAGTACTTCCTCAGAGCATGTTAGGTAATTATTGAAGAAGCAGTGACTGTTGTGTTTGCCTTTATGTTTTTTAAAATGTACTAATTATATTTATCCTAAAATAATTTTGTTGTGCAAAATTGCTGGATATACTTTACATGTCACCTGCCTTCTCATCCAACACTGAATATATAGACATTAAAATATTGGTGATAAAATAAAAGTTTTCATTATACTTATGAATTGATAGGCTTTTCAAAGTGTAAATATTAGAGTGACCCTCTTTGACCATCTAAGCCTGTTTTAATACATATTCTGCTGCTCAAAGTTTTAAGTCATGGAATGCCTATGACTTAGTTACTCTTCATTTGCCACGGCAACTTTTGCTCCCTTTCTTACAAATTCTCTTTTAACAGGTTCAAAAAGATTAAGTGACTTGCTCCAGGTTACACAGTTGATTTGTTTTCAGAGCCAGGTCTATGATCTGTGTCTATTGACTCCTAATCCACTACATCATTTTGACTACATCATTTGCTTCCTAGTTTGTAACAGAAGATACATACTATTTTCTGGTGAAAGACCCTATATTAAACCTTTCTTTAGAGAAATTTCAGATTCTTAAACTTTGTCAGTAAAATGGTAAGCTCTTTCTTCTCTGTTGCCAATATTTGTTTTCGTGGCAAGAGCTGTATTTTCATCAAAAATGTCTGAACATTTTGTTCTGTTTGAATTATGTAAAATAGTGTCTAAGTTGTGCACCTTCAGCTTACAATGAACAAAAATAGGCTCAAGGTACTATAGATGCAAGAGGAAGAGTCAGGAAAATAAGGCGAGATAGCACACACTGAATAGGCCTTCAGGAAGCCATTTTTATCAGTAGGAAACTCAGAGACCAGAGCCATTGTGATCTACTGGTGACTGTCTCCATCAAGGACAGCAAACTGAATCTGTCCTTGCCAGAAATCTGACCTGAGGGCTTGTATCTGTTAACCATCATGATTAGGAGATCACCAGTCCCTCTCATGGCATGCATGATAAGGAGCTGGGATGAAACAGCAGCATCAACAAATGGCAAACCCTGGTTTTCAGCTCTATTCTATAAACACAGTGAGGGAGCACCAGACTTTCTCTTGATGTTATCAAGTAAGATGTGTTTTGAGATTCCTGTTTCAGCGTTTATGAACTAGTGAGTGGACCAGTTTCCTGATAGACCACCTCCACATTCTGCTAGAATTAATTGGTTTAAGGACTCAGCCCTAGCTAATTTCCATGGGGCTCTGGGAGCCCTGCCTGAAGGTCAACAGACAGTTTAATCTTGTCCTCTCATGCATGTAAGAGAAAACAGAAAATAATGTTTGAGGTTACTGATCTAGCTTATACTGAAGTACAGCACTGTTTAGGTAGAACAGAAAGTTTGGAAATGGAAGGACTACTCTTCAACTTTAGTGTTCATAATGACTCAGTCAAATATGTGATTCAGATTATTTGTGTGTTTGGAATAACTTCAGGGAAGGAAAAACTTTCTTTTTAAAAAGATTATCCTGATAACTTTTCTATATCCTCAAATTATCTTTATCAAGAGTCTATGAAACAGGAAGTAAAGATGACAGACTAATAATTTTCTTATCTGTTAAAAGAATTATTTCCATGTGAGTTCATTACAATCTCTTAAAGACTATGTTTTAAGTTGTTTAAATTAATATTTCCTTCAAGATCCTTCAAATCTACTCCTGGCCAAAGTTTAATTAATTTTAGTTTACACATGGCTGGAGGCATAAGTACTTAGATCAACTCAAGTCTCTACAGTCTGCCATGTCTTTTAGTAGCTGCTGATCATGACACTTGGCCCTGATAAAACCATCCATTTTAGCCATTGTCATGATTGATGTAGGTTACATCAGTCTACCAATGGTTGACATCAGCTGTTATGCAGGCTGAAATAATGGATTGATTGTACCTCAATTCGTGTATTTTATATGTAAAGACAAACTTTAAATAACGTGATTAGAAAAGAAGCTGACATTCTAAGCTAAGGTAAAATTGAAGCAATCATGATGAAAAATTTCAACTTACAAATGAAAACTTTTTTCTGTTTTATTGTCATGTGTCAGTTGGCACTAATACATACTATTTTATATAAAACACATATAGTATTATATATATAATCTTTAATTTAAATTGTATTTTTGGTAATTTTTTGTTATGTTATGGTAATATTTTAATGCCATTATCATAGTATTAAAATACTGGGATTTTAAGATTTTTGGCAATAATAACTCCAATAAAATTTTAATATTTGATAGACCATTTATGATAAATTTATCAAAGTGAACTTTTGAGTTTCAGAACAATAAATATCTTTTGTTTTGCAATCAAGAATTGTAAAATCAATCTTAATGAGTCCAGTGACAGTAAGAAATTATAGTTTGAAGTTTTGTCTTCCCATTAAATTAATCTCCTTTAGAAGAAGAGAAGGCTACTGTAAAAAAGCACATCATAAGATAGTGTCCCTTCCCACGGGACGACTAACGGGAGCTCCGACCAGACGTGAGACTCGAGGAGACAATCTGCAAGAGAATGGGGGACAGGAGACGCGAAGAATGGAGGCAAGACAAAGTTCTGATCAAGCCTCGTTTATTGTAGGTAGGGGTAGAGTATATAAAGGGGAGGATTTGCATAAGCACGATTGCCTTGGATACCGAACCGCAGAACATTCCATTTCCTTATATGACCCAAAAATGCAGAAGGGTCCTGGGAGAGGAGGTGGCTGCAAGGTGAGATTAGTTTAAGCAAATGGCTCAAGGGGCCCAGGGAACATCAGGGCATGTCAGGGCAACTGACTTTATGCTGTCTATCCTATCAAATAGCACAGGGCGAGACAGACCCTGTCCCAAGGTGAAGTTGCCTAGATCTCAGGTGTGAGAGCCTTGATAAGAACGGCTCCTGACAAGATAGACTAAATTTTATTTTTATAATTTTCAATTTGATTCACTGGGCTTCAAGTTATTTAATAAATTAAAAAATAACATTAAATTGTTAATACTTAACTTTTGGTTATGTCTTATTCTCTTTTGAAATATAATAAAATTCTCAATCTTTAGAATTAAATACTTAATGACAAAATATTATCATTGGATCAAGAATATGGATCTTTATAACTGCTTGACTCATTGGTATTATAATAATATTTCTGTACATATATAAAGAAACAGAAAATTTTCTTCAAGGAAAGGTTAAACATAAATGGTTTTTTGGTTTGATATTCTTTTTTTTCTTTTTTTTTTTTTTGGTTTGATATTCTTAAAAGAACAAATGGACCTGCCATATTATAATATCCTCTTTCAGAACATTATCTTTTCGGCATTATTAATAACCATATGGCCTTTATAATTACTAAATATGTTAATTATTTTATAATTCTTTCTACTAAGGTTTACTGATTCTCCTCTAGTATTAAGAAAAGAGAGTCAAGCTAGGCTAAGAATTGTTTTGCTTAAGATCATAGTTCCTTATTTTATTCCAGAGACTATTAAAATTTTTTCATAAGAAAAAAAAAATTGCTGAAGTCAAATAAGTTTGAAAACCACAAAATCAAATAGAGTTTACAAAGTTTATTTTTGCAGTATTTCTTTGAGTTTTTATTATTGTAACATGAACTATGGATCATCAAATGGTTTTTTTTTTCTCTCTCTCTCAATATATTTTATTACCCTTTCCCATCACCGCAAAATATCTGTTGGTTCTGGTGTTTTTGAATAACACATTTTAGTAAATATCAAGTTTAGGAGGTAAGAGACTTGAGTAGATTTTCTTATGTTTTTAATGAATGACTCATTTAATTAAAGTTTGTCTTGCGTGCTTCTGATATGTCAAACAAAATGTTAAATGCTGGTGTATTAATTTTCTGTTGATGTCATAACAAATTACAACAAACTTAGAGGTTTAAAGCAGCACAAATTTATTATCATATAGTTCTGTAGTTCAGAAGCCTGACATGGTTCTCACTAGGCTAAAATCAAGATATTGGTAGGGTTGCCTTACTTACTGGAGGCTCTTGGGGAAAAATTTTCCTTGCTCATTCATTGGTAGAATTAAATTAATTGCAGTTAGAACTGGATCACCATTTTCTTGCTGGCTATCAGCTAAGAGCCATTCTCAGCTTCTAGAGTTTTTCCACATTACTTGGCTGCTCCTTTCTCCAGCTTCAAGGCCAGGAATAGTGGGTTGAGCCCCCTTTTAAAATATCTCCTCCTCTCTATCTCATCTTTCTGAGCCAGGAAAAATTCTTCACTTTTAAGGACTCATGTAATTAGGTTGGGCCAGCCTACTTAACCCAGGATAATCACATTCATAAGGTCTATTTTGCTATGGAAAATAACATTTTTTTGGGTTCCAGACATTATTCTCCTTACCACAACTTGCAACAGAAGATTGAATGAGACTCATTCTGCCTTCCAATGACTTTCAGTTACTGTGAGTACCATGATACCTAATCTCATAAGTAAACATTAATCAATCAATTAATATAATATTTAAGAAATTTATGATGGGATCCAAAGATCACAATACTCTAACATTTTCTCACCATCAGAATATTTGATAAACTGTTAAAGTAGAGATGACATATTTTTATGACAGGCATGCATAGTTATTCTTGGGGAAATGCTACATTGAGTATTTCCTCTTGTTCTCCTCTTCACTTCTCCTCTCCTTCTCTCATATTTTAACCTCTCATTCTGATAGTCTAACACATGAATTCAGACTCAATATGTCTGAGGGTGAGGAGATGTTTTTATATACAAGACACGTGATTCACAGTCCTGAATTACATCTCTCTCCTATCCAGACCAGATAAAGAAATAAGATTTTGTAAAGACAGATGCTGATAAAACAATTGAAATTATACTACTTTCTACCTCCAGTTATTGCTTTTTGCCCTTAGACACTTCTCACTCTTCTCCTGCCAAATGTCTTTTTGGCTGTCTCTGTTTCTTTTGATGTGGGTGACTTTCAGCTGTAGTAGTTCAAAGCAGTGATGTAGCCTTTAGATAAAATTAAATTAAAGGCTGCATTTCTCCCACCCACATTTTTGTTTTAGTAGCATTAACTTGCTAGTTCTTTGGGTACTGAGTTTTCAATAAAATAGAATGAAGTTTTTTTTTTTTTTTTGAGCATGTACATTATTGACTAAAATGAACTTTCTCTAGTTAGATCTAATTTCCATTTTCCCTGGGCAACATTGCATAAATATGCCAACTTTTCTTTCCTTGGGTTGACCTTTCTCAACTCTATGCAGACCATCTCTGGGTTTCTGAGCTTTAGACATGGAAATGAGTTTAGTTATCCTCCCTTGAGACTATTTTCTGGTCACTTGTATTAGAATTTGAGTTTCCTCTGTATTGTGTGACCTACCTTTTTACAGATTATTTCTCAGAATGGGTTACTTCTACACCCCATTAAGCCCAGTGAGTACTTATATAACCAACTGAATTACAAACATGGACTTATTAATTCAGTCCCATTCTGTTTATAAATACTACAGTTTCTATCAGGCATGACTTATTTCATGTCTTTCAAATAATATTACTCCTCCTGCTTCTATCACTTTTTTTTCTCAGAAAAAAATAGTCCTTTTTTGTAACAGGAGATCCATAAATCGATACATTTTTTGAATCCTATGAAGTTAGTTAATTCTAACTAAAATTATAAGAAATATTGCTTCTAATAAGGAATTAATCAACTGCACTGAAAATGAGTCCTCATTATTGGCAGTATTTAAATTTAATGTTTTAAGGGAATAGGCAAGCTATACCTGTTTCAGATATTCTTACCTAATACTGTTATTCATTTTGATTAGACCTATAATTCCCATACATATTTTGAAAATTATTTATCTGAAACATTACCCAAGGCAAATTATGTTCAGTGAAGAAAATCAACAAAGTTCTGGTTATTGAATAAACAACTACTCTTTATTATAATCACTGGCTCTTTGCGATCTATTAGGTGGCAAATTATTATGCATCATATAAAAAAAATAGACAAATGCCCATAACTTCCTTGCTTAATTCTGAACTATTTAAAACTTCACTCTATATATGTATTTTTAAAATGTCATCTTTTTTGATAACAGATTGGCATTCACAAAGAATATTTTTGACCATTTATTATGACTGCAGGGAGCTGCATTGTCTTTTAATGTAAGAGTATTGTCAGAGACACTCCTTGCTTACTGTGTGCCAGCTCTCTAATTAGCTTCAGGTAAGGAGTCCTATCCTGGTGGGATTCTGGGGCTATGGAGAGGAAAGGAAGCATATGGACAAGGACCCCAGAAATATCAAATTCTGTTGTCTATCCCCAGGAAGAAATGAAATAAAAACAAAATTTTCTAATTTCTTTTGCCCTAAATTTCAATGCAGATAATTTGGGTAACTTGACCTGGGTCACTAAAATACTTCTTTTCACTAAGGTATGTATTTTTAGATCATATCCCTACACCTCATTCTCTTCATACAGAGCTTTCCACATTTCACTAGATGTAGGGAAGAGGCAAATTTGCTTATGTCCTTTCTGTGAGAAGCATTATTTAACACTTGATCTGACGGAATAAAAGGAAAATATAAAACTAACATTGGTTTAAATAATATAAAATTTTATTTCTCTCTCAAAATTAAAAACACGAGGTAAGCGATTGTTGAGGCTGACTTGGTGGTTTCACAGATATTAGGGCCCCGGTCTCCTTCCAATGTTCTGCTTCACCAGCCTCAACACATGCCCTCCATTCTCCAGGTTTTCTCATAGACTAAAATGGCTGTTGGTGCTCCCACCCACCATCATATCACCGTAACAGGAGTAGAAAAGATCAGAGAAGAGTCTCTTTAAGTAGGCATCACAGAAGTCTCACACAGCACTTATGCTTAGCTTTAATTGTCAGAGCTTAGTCATACTGACATACCTAGGTAGTAAGGAGGCAGGAACATTAACCTTTAAACTCTAAGTACTGCAATAAAAGTTGACTCTTTCATCTCTAAAATTCTAAACTTTTTTATATCTCTTTTAAAATTATTTAAGAGGCTTTGAGAAGTCTATGATTGTTTAAAGTTAAAGTGATATTAACCTGAGAAACAAGATGTATAAACTTTATTTCCATTATTTAACCCATCATTTTAAAATCTAAAACAAGTCATGAACTTTAGGTACACAATTTTTTACACTACACAAAGAGAAACACCATATTAGATGGCTTATTTTTTTTACTTGTTTCTGCTATTGCTGAATGTAATTTTATGTATTGTTTTAATGGATGATTATTTGCTTCTTTATTATTTTAGACTCTTTCTACCAACACGTGTACAAATTAAACAATGTTAAATTTTGTGATAATTACCTGAATGGTATTCATTAACAAACATATTATTTACTATGTGTCAACTACTACCCTAAGAGTTTTAGAGATGTTGAAAGATTGAATCCTCATAAACACCCTTTATGATGAGTACTAATATTATTCCTATTTTATAAATGAAGAAACTAAGGCACAGAAATGATATATAACAAAGTTGTATAAGGGATGATGTTATTTGAACTAAGGCAGTCTGATTGTGAAATATATGCTTGATAATACTGTGTTACAGAGTCTCTAGAAATATATGCTTCATTTCTAAAGTACCAAACTTACTTCAATTTAATTTTTATTAAAGTTTAGTTGACATACAATATCATATTATTTTCAGGTGTACAACACAGTGATTCAACATTTATATACTTTCTGATGTGATCAGTACAATAAGCCTAGTAACCATTTTTCCCCATGCAACAAGCACAGTAATTATTATATGATAGTACAAATATAGAAACTTCAGGAAGAGTAGGTGAAATGTTTGGTTTTAGCTGATAATATCAATCAGAGCTGTAAATAGAACTCAGATTTCCTGACTTCAAACAAATGCTAAAATAACATGAGCCCTCTCATCTATTTGCAGACAGTAATATTTAGGACATTCTTCTATAAAAAAAAAAAACACATTCTGATCTTTTAAAATGAACTATTGAGAGAGATGAAATGTGCCTCCAAATTATTTAACCTTATTTTCTTTCCTTTTTATAGATTTAATAAATTTTGGTCACAAAGAAACTGTATGCCATGAGGTTAAAAACTGAAGATTTGACAGGACAAAATATGCTTCTTTTGTTGCTTACCAAAGTATACTATTTATATATTTGGAAACAAATTACTGAAATTCTTATACCTAGAGTTATATGAAAATTATTTATATCTCTTTTCCAATGAGTGTTTATGTTTATTATTTGATTTACTTTATTACTTTAATTTTTTTACAGATTACATGCATAAAAAGATAAGGCAAGGGCAAATCTAATATTTGAAAAGCAGAACAAAAAATAATTTTGAGCCTATTGAATCCTAAAAGCATGATTTAAAAAATTCAGGTCTTCATAGAGATAATCGTGAAATGAAAATGTTTACAAAGCATATGTAACATGTGTTTTACAAACTTTGGATTTTATTTTCAGGAGCTTTTGAATCATTGCTGCTCTTTATAATCTGTATCTGTTATAAAATCAAATAAAATGATAAAAATTAATTCATATCAATAGAAAGAAAAAAAAACAAAATAATGAATAAGAAAATGTATTTGTTTTAGGAAGGAAATGAGACAATAATGAAGCTGGTGTGCCTTAAGGAGAAACTTCGACTGTTGTCTCCAGAAAGGCCTTATGAGATGGCATTACTTTGGTGAATTCATGGAGGGTCAAGGTGTAAACCGTTTTCGCAGGATCTCTGACCAAACTTGGAGAGACAGATGAAACAATTCGATTTAGAAGACACTGGAATATATACATTATCTGCCCAATCTGGTCTGAACGTTGGTGAATAACAACCCATAGCTTTCCTTTTCTTCCAAGAATTGTTACTGGCCAAAGAGAAGCCACCTTTCTGAACCTCTTGCAAGTGGACTTTGGCCAATGACTGTGGGCTTTGGACTTGGGTGTTCTAAAGGGCAGCTTCTTAACTTAAGGTAGAGTTACCTCTGTGGTACAATTTAAACTTCAGAAATTCACTGTGGGATCAGAAGGAAGTTAGTCTCCAGCTGAGATGTACCTTTGCTTAGCTTTTTCCCCTACTCTTTCCTGCTTTTCTCATTCTAATTCTTATAAAAGCACTCTTCAAAAATACCACTGAAGAAGAGTCCTCAAATAAGCTCTGCTTCTAGAGAGCACAACCTATGAGAGTGTTAAAACACCTTCCTGCCTTTCAGCGGAAAGGAGATATAAACTCTAGTCATGATTGGAGGCAAACCAAAACAAACAACATTCAAATAGTGTTGTCAAGTGGTTACTGAGCAAAATTTCTTGTGAACACATAAAGATAGCTGTTGGGATTTTTCTGTTAAGAACTGGAGAAACTGCAGGTCACAACAAGAATAAGTAAAAATTTACTGCCAATGTGTCTATATTTTATACCCAGGATTGGAGTGGCCTGAGAAATGTGTTACATTACCATAGAAAACAGGCATTTCCAGTCACTGGATTACTTTTTATCTTCTATTCAGGTTAATATATCTCTTGCTATATGAGAGAAGCCATATTAGTAATCCAAACATGGCTTATGCATATACTCAGAGCTAATAGAGTACATGATTCTGAGATTAACCTCTGAGCCATGATAAATGCTGATTCGTGATATCTATCCATTGTTTTGATTTACCTGCATAATACTTATAAATATGGCAAACTTGAGCCTTATTTAGAATAATTTTCCAATTTTCCTATCTTTTACTATAACATTTTTCTTTATTAAATTTTTTTTCTAAATATTTTATTTGATTCCTACTTTTTAAACTTGGAAATTTCTCTCAGATATCACGTAGATCAACTTGACTCTGTGTTTTTATGTTCATGTACACATTAGTCATATACAGACAGACAATTTCTAGGTTTATTTTCACGAAAGCTACTAACATTTGTTTGGTACTGATATTATCAGTTGGAATCTTAAAGCAATTTTAATTCTTTCAGTTACAAGTTCTAAGTCTACACCTCATTTTCTCCCCCTTCTCTCATACTACCCAATACTGTCAAAACTTGGGCAGAGTTGAAATAAAATAAATTTTATAAATCTAAATCACTAGTAAAATGACAGGTCATTCTATCTTAGAACATTGATTACAAGGATTTTCAAGGCTGTTAGTCTATCTTCATGCTTTTGAGTCAGCACTAAACCTAATAGTTGAGAGCCCAGAATTTAACCTCTTTTTAGTTTATATTTAAAAATGATTACTTTATATTTTAGGATTAATCTAGAAGCTAAAGTTACCACAGTTCTCTCAAAAATCACTATCATTTCATAACTACATAGGAATCAGGAAATCCTTAACACCTAAGACAGCGTGAATAAACTTCTTTTATCAGAATTGATGTCAATCAGGACCATAGACTGCTAAATCTAAGCACATCAGTCATTTTTAAAACTAGGAAATTTCTTTCATTCATAAATAATTCCAGATTTGTCAGTCAGAGTCACTATGGCTCCATCACTAGAGGTTTGTTTATTTGGCTTAGGGCTTTGCTTTTCTGTGATTTAATTTAACAATCAATGTTGGGCATTGAAGCTGAATTCACTTGCATCCTTATCTGGAAGTTTTTTGCACTAGGAAAAAATGGTATTTTTCTTCTGGCCCCATTGCTTTATTATTATTATTATTTTCTTTTAAGAGTTTAAATCAGAACAAACAAGATAAGAATAACATTCCTAAGGACAGTTTTTCCTCTCTATAACATAAGACTAGTCCATTATTTCTCAAAGTGTGTTCTGTAGAGATATTAATAAATGATATGGTTATCTTTGAATAGATGGTATGTGGCTACTCTACATCACAACAAAAAATTATAGTGCAATTAGAAGCTTTAAAAAAGTTATAGGAAAAAAATAACTTATTTTTGTTTAAACTTTATTTAACTTTGTTTTTCAGACTTAAATGACCAAAAAATAATTTTTTAAAGCATATCTCACATACTTGAGCTACTATTTGAGAAATACTGGTTTAGTATAAAATCAAGGTATTTATATTATAAATCAAGGTCACACATGAATAACACAGCATCCACATATAAGGACTTCCAACATGAATGTGATCACTGTGGATTATAATTTATGGAAAAGTAGTCTTAGGCCTCTGACAGACAGGTCTAGGGGCAAATACTTCACTTAGATAAGTGGTTGGATGCCAGGCAGTTAGCTTTTTTCCCTCCATCTATACTTACTTCCTAAGTGATACCATGTGTTTTCATGGATTTAAATACAGTTGTGAAGCCTGATTAATCTTTAGCACTCATATTTCCTCTGGTCATCAGACTTGCATCTCCAACTCCTTAGAACCTCCACATGGGAAGAATAAATTCACAAGGCCAAACCAATGGGTCTTCACATATCTTAGTATCTGGCCCTATGATTCAAACCAATACTCATAAATCATATCCATAAATTCAAGTTTATTCTGAATCTGACTATTTATCACCACTATCACTGACATCATCCTGGTTCAAACTAGTATACTCTCTTGTCTGAACTATAAGATTTGTATGCTCTATCTCTAGTGTCTCACCTTCACTCCTGACCAGTACTGCAAATTCACTGCGTAGTAGTTAAATTAGATTTTGTTTTAAAATCTACTATCAAATCAAGGAAACTTTCCTTCCCAAACAGTCCTACTTTCTCATTATTTTAAAGTAAAATGAGAAATCCTGACTTATTCCCTACAAAGCTCCATATGTTTGGCCATGACCATCTCTGAAACCTTATTCTCTGATGGGCTCCACCTTGCTCAGCCCATTCCGCTCACATTGGTTTTCTTGTGGTTAGTCAAAAAACACTTCGAGGTCATAATGCTCCAGGGCTTTTTTGTTGCTATTTCCTCGGCTCTATCTTTCTGTCTCCAGATGTGAATATTACTTTTTTTTATTTCTTTCAAGTTGCTCCTCAAATATCATTTCTTGTTTCTATGTTATTTTATTTTTCTTTGTAGTGCTTATATTTACCTGATGTTATACATTACTTGTGTATTTATTTTCTGTCACCCCACTAAAATGCTAGAATGTGATCTCTTTCACAGTAAGGTTTTCTGTTTTCCTCATTGCTGTTTTCTAGAATGGTGTCTGAAACATTGTATTTATTGATTCATCCATATGTAACGTATCTATAATAATATGTATTATAACAAATGTTATAGTACACATAATTATACACATCACATTTAATGTATGTATAATTGCTTTCAAAGTTAATAACCAACCCCTAACTCAAGATTGTTTAATCTGATCTGCATTTTTGGGTTTTGTTTTTAGCAACAAGCTAGTGTAGGCTCTGTTTTTAATCTTTTTTCCTAAGTCTAACAAGTGTCAAGCACCCTTTTAAGTAGCTTACATTCTTCTTTCTCAGGAAACTTTTGGAGTAGGTAAAATAGTGTTATTTCTGTTTTAGAGCAGGAAAGTGAGGCATAAAAGAATTCACTTATTTTCCTAAATTACATGCCAAGCCAAAATTCAACTGTGGCAGTTTGGCTCCTGAGTCTGTACATGTTACCACCTTCATGAACTTTACCCTGGCTTCTTCCTCTGAGCAGTGAGTAAGGCTGAATGGCAAGAAGAGTCAAAGGGAACAATATCTCAGGATGCACCTCAGGAAGGCTTTGTCAGAAGGCTGTGCAGCTGTCTGGGCCAGGAACTTCAGACTTTTTAGTTCCATTGTACCACTAAGGCCTTAGTGTATACTTCTATTTGTATTTCTATTTCCTTGTTTATGCTCACATGAAATTCGAAATGGTATGAAGACTCAAGCTATTATAATAATCCTGTGTCATCACTGACTTTCAGCAGTTTTATGCTGTGGACCACAGACAGAAAAAGTTTTTCATAATAAATTTTGCATTCAGTTTCCTTTTCTGCTTTCATTTTGGGTCACCTCAGTTTTGGATCTCAATTCTGTTTGTACATTTGAATCACCCAGGGAGCTTTTAAAAATACTTGGCCCTGTCACATAACAATTAACTAAAACTCTCTAAGGGTAAAGCCATGGTAACCCTATTTTTATCCTTCCCTTGATAATTCTAATGAGCAACTAGAATTGAGAACTATTGCCTTAGATTGTTGGTTCTCAAACTTAAGCATGTGTCAGTATCACCAGGAGGACTTATTAAACACAGATTGCTTGGCTCCACCCCCAGAATTTCTGACTCAGTAGGTCTGAAAAATTTGCTTTTCCAAGTTCTCAGGTGATTCTAATGCTTCTGGTTCCAGGCCACACTTTGAGAACCACTGCCTTAGATCAAAACATGGTACTTTTCACAGTACCTTACTGAGGTTTTAGAATAGCCAACCTGCTCTGATACTTTAATATTTCCTAACAACTCTTCTAAATTCTTATCCTCCACAGGCACAGAACCTAAGCACTAATATTTAAAAAGTAATATTTTAATCATTTGCTGAGAGGGTCATATTACAAATTCCCAAATTTGTTTGGTATTTGTTTTGTCTCCAGATTTCTATTATTATCAATAATGTTCAACAGCTCCCTTGAACATATATCCTATTGCCCTGTGCAGATGGTCTGCATTCTCTAGTATGAAAACCACCACTTACATATCATTATTTATATTTAAATTCACTAAAATTAAATATACATTTCCTTTGTCACACTAGCCACATTTCAAGTGCTTACTAGCCACATGAGTACCTATTATATTATACAATAAAATAGAACATTTCTATTATTATAGAAAGTTTTATTGCATAGTGCTGGTTAGATACTTGTCAAACTTGTTTTTACCTGGGCATGCAGCTAAATACATTTTCCAGTCTCTTACATTGAGGCCTGGCTATGTCACCAGATCTTATCCATAAATTATGTGGAATGATGTATCTGTTCTGGACTAAACGTAGAAGGAAAATGTGTTTTTGAATGATTGTGTGACATGTGTGAGAAATAAATTTTGATGTGTTAATCTATTATGTTGAAGTGTTTAGTTACAACATTTAAACCAACTTGATTAGTATGTATATTGCCCTACAAAAACATTAGGAATAGTGATATAACATTCTTAAGTTCCAATAATTTTTCTTCAAAATACCGCAAACATTAATTAATCTATTATTATTGTTATTTGCTTTTCATAATAGCCACTTGATTTCATTTTTGTTTATTTTTTTTATTTCTTTGTAGGTAATTTTTTCTCTTGATATTTGCAGAAATATTTTATAGTCATTAAAATATTTATTTTTATGGCTGTCTACAATTTTTGTACTTGATGAACCCTTTAAATATTCAAGTTAATGTTCATTTTCAGCTTAGAAGTATTTCTATTATTTTTTGATTATTGTTGTGGATCTGTTTGTTTTTTACTATCATGAATTATTTAAGCTTTTTTCCCGCCATAGATTAAATTTCCTGGATCTAGTTCTTTTTTATCATTGCTTATCAGTCAGCTCAGACTTCCATAACAAAAAAAAAACACTGACTGAGTTCCTTAAACTGCAGTTATTTGTTCGCAGTTTTGGAGACTAGTCCAAGATTAAGGTTCTGGCAGATTTGATTTCTGGTTAGGGCTTTCCACCTGGCTTGCATATGATGGCCTCCTAATTATGTCTTTATATGGCCTTTCCTTGGTACATAGGAACAGGGAGAGAGATATAGAGAGAGCTCTCTCTTTTCTGTTCTTATAAGGATACTAATCCTAAGGAATTAGTATGACCTTCTAAGAAGACAGAAGGTATCTACTCTTATGACCTCATTTAACCTTAATTACTTCCTTAGAAGTCCCACCTCCAAATATAGCCACATTGAGAATAAAGGTTTCAACATATAAATTGGAGGAAAAAGGAGACATAAGCATTCAGTCCATAATAATCACTTAGTTTTATTCCTTTATGATCCTCAGAATTGTAGGTAAATTTGAATAGTCTTCTATTTATACTAGATTTCCTCCAGTTACTAATTTGTTTTTCAGAGCCTACATCATATTTTAAATTTTAACCTCTTGTTGTTCATGTTGTTGCAAATTTTTTTAGTTCTCATATTGTTTTTTTTTTCTTGTGATTACTTGCTCTAATGTCAAAGATATGTTTTGATTTTGATGATATAAAAATTTAATGAAGATTATTGTTTTTTAGGAATTGAAATGCTGAATCCAATGAGCAAAAGAGGGTCTTACTGAAAGGATCATAGGCTAATTGAGGAAACTGAAGGGCAAATTGAACCAGTAAGAACTGAAAAATTCCAAGAACTTTGTCATCAGACACCGTAAACAAATGTCTCAGTTCCAACTAAGTTTACTCTCAACATGATTCTGCTCAAAATTTAAATTACTTGGAGATAAAAATCTCATTGACCTCATTTAGGTTATATTTTCTATATCTGCAGTGTGTCATTTTTGGCATAAAGTATGTATGTTCTGTCAAACAGACAAAAAATAATCATTATTAAGGTGGAGAGTAAAATATTTTTTCCATCACACCTTGCTAAGCATATTTTTAACCTTTCAAGGCCGAAAAATATTTTTCTTACAGTATAATTTTCTGTAGGTTATCTATTACAGTGAGAAAAATTTTAAAATATTCTTAAGGATGGGCTTTTTTTTTCCTTTGTGGTATCATTTCATTGCTTCTGTGGCTTTCTGTGCAGTAAGGTAGCTAGTAAGGTAGCTTATTATTTATTTTGATCACAAATCAAAGCCCTCATGTGTCTTAGGGGATGCTATTATATTTTTGTCAGGGCTTCTTCCCCACTGCCAGTTTTATTGAGATATTATGAATATATGACATATGTTAAAGTGTACAATAGAATGATTCAATATACAAACATGTAAGTCCTCATTTAATGTTGTCAATAGGGTCTTGGAAACTGCGATTTTAACATATAACACAACATATAATGAAACCGATTTATTATAAGCTAATCGATATAAACAAAAATTAAGTTCTTACAGTATATTACAAAACTTCTATATAAAGACCCCAAACACTTCTAATATTAAACATTAAAATAAATGTGAGCCATACATACATTTAAGGGAGACTAAAAAAAACAAATAAGACAATTTCTTTCCAACCTGCTTATTCCAGTTCAGGGTGGTGGGTGGCCAGAGCCTGTCCAGACAGCTCAGAGCACCAATTGAGACCTAAACCTGGACCGAATGCCCTTCCATCACAGGGCACATTCACACCCATAGTCATTCAGAGCGGGTCAGTTTAGATATATCACCTCATTTCATATGCACATCTTTTGGATGTGGAAAAAAACTAAAGTACCTGCAGACAGGGGGAGAATATATAAACTTCACACAGACAGTGGTCCCTGCCAGGAATCAGTTTTTTTTTTTCTTATTAACATTAGAATAAAGTGATGTTATTTGAGGACCTGCTGTGTATTGAGAAATGATTACAACAATAAGATTAATTGACACTTTCATCCCCTCACATGATAACTTTTTGCATGTGTGTGGTGATAATAACACTTAAAATTTACTCTTTTAACAGCTCTAAGGTATATAATACAGTATTGTTAATTATAGTTGCCATGCTGTATATCTCCTATTTTTCCCTTACCCCTAGCTCCTGGTAACCACCATCCTACTCTCTATTTCTATGAGTTTGTTATCTTAAGATCCCACATATAAGAATGTATAGTATTTGTCTTTCTCTGACTTATTTCACTTTGCATAATGCCCTCAAGGTCCATCCATGTTGTTGCAAATGGCAAGATTTCCTTCTTTTGTATGACTGGATAATATTCTATTTCGTGTATGTCTATATCTATGCCTATGTATCTATCTATCCATCCATCCATCTATCCATCTATCATCTGATGTCTGTCGGTCTGTCTATCATCTATCATCTATCTATCATCTATCTATCTATCTATCCATCCATCCATCTATCCATCTATCATCTGATGTCTGTCGGTCTGTCTATCATCTATCATCTATCTATCATCTATCTATCTATCTATCTATCTATCTATCTATCTATCTATCTATCTATTATCTATCTATCTATCATCATCATCTATCTATCTAATCTATCTATTATCTATCTGTCTGTCTTCTTATTATGACATTTTAAAAAATCTATTCATCCATTTATGGACAGATTGTTTCCATGTATGGGCTGCTGTGAATAATGAGGCAATACACGTAAGATGCAGATATCTTCAAGAGAGTAAAAGCATTTCTTTTGGTTACATACCTAAAAATGGAATTACGAAATCTATTTTTAATTTTATGAGGAACTCATATACTGTTTTCCATAGTGGCTGCCCAATTTACATTTCCACTAAAATGCACAAGGATTTCCTTTTCTCCCCATCCTTTCTAATAATTGTTGTTATGTCTTTTTTACAATAGCGATTCTAACAGATGTGAGATGATGGCTCACTGTGGTTTTGATTTACATTTCCCTGATTAGTGAGGTTGAGCATGTTTTCAGGTACCTGTTGGTCATTTGTATGTTTTCTTTGGAAAAAATGTCTTTTCGAGTCCCAATTTTAAGTTATATATATATATATTTTGCTATTGAGTTATATGAGTGTCCAATATTTTGAATATTATCCCCTTTCAGATATATGGTTTGCAAATATTTTATGAATTTGATAGGTTGCTTTTTCATTATGTTTATTTTATTTATTTATTTATTTGATATGCAGATTTTTTTATTTGATGTAGTCTCAGGACCATTTTTAATGTATTTCCTGGGCACACAGCTCTTTTATAGGAATGTTGATGATTAGTTGGTTCTAATCTGGGCCTGTTTGCATTGTATAATTCCGAAATATTTTGACCATCTTAATTTTTGGATAGAACATTTAATATTCCCAAGACTGATGCATAATTTCACCAGTTTTCATATTTTAAATGTCATTTTCTTTGGTATCTAGGAGAAGAGATTTAAATACTGTGACTCCAATATCAGTCTACAAACAATATTCCAAATCTTTTGTAAATAAAGTTGCCCAACATAACATGTTTTAAACATTTTAAAACAAACACTTGTAATATATTCGTGAAAATAAAAAAAAAATCACAGTATGTTTTTTCTCAGAGATAAAAGCCTGCTTTTTTTCAGGCTTTATACTTAAAAAATATTTTTTTTCAATTATAGTTAGAAAACAATACTATATTAGTTTTAGGTGTACAACATAGTGTTTAGACATTTATATAATTTAAGTAATAACTCTGATAAATCTAGTACCCATCTGACATACTATATAGTTATTACAATATTATTGACTATATCTCTTATGCTGTATTTTACATACTCATGACTATTTTGTAACTACTAGTTTGCACTTCTTCATTGTTTTCCCATTTTCACCCATTCCCCTTCTTTCCCCCCATCCTGCTCCCGCTAGTCAGGCAACCATCAAAATGTTCTCTGTATCTATGAGTTAGTTTTGTTTTGCTCATTCATTTATTTTGTTTTTAGATTCCACATGTAAGTGAAATCATGTGGCATTTCTCCTTCTCTGTCTGGCTTATTCCACACAGCACAATACTGCTAGGCCTAACCATGTTGTAGATGACAAGATTTTATTTTTTAATTTAATTTAATTTAATTTTTTTTTTAATGGCTGAGTTCATCCATGATGGACACCAAAGTTGCCTCTTGGCTATTGTAAATAGTACTGCAATGAACATATGGATTCACATGTCCCTTAAAAGTAGTGTTTTGAGTTTCTTTAGATAAATATCTAGAAGTAAAATTATAGCCTTTGTTGTAAAGTCTACTTTGGTATAAATATTGCTACCCCAGCTTTTTGTTTGTTTGTTAGTTTCCATTTTCATGAAATATATTTTTTATCCTTTTTCGTCTATAAGTGTCTTTGATCTGAAATGAGTCTCTTATAGGCAGCATATGTAAGGGCCTTGTTTTTCTTATCCATCCAGCCATCTTATCTTTTAACTGTAGCATTTAATCCATTTACTTTTAAAGTAATTATTGATAGATACATAGTTATTACCATTTTATTATTCATGTTTTTTTAATCTTGTTTTTCTCCTTCTTCTTAAAGAAGTCCCTCTAACATTTCTTATAATACTGGCTTGGTGGGAATAAACTCTAACTTTTTCTTGTCTGGGAAACTCTTTGTCCTTTAATTCTAAGTGATAGCTTTGCTGGGTAGAGTAATCTTGTTGTAGGTTCTAGCTTTTCATCACTTTAAATGTTCCATGCCAATCACCTCTGGCCTGCAAAGTTTCTGTTGAGAAATCAATTGACAGTCTTATAAGAGCTTCCTTGTAGAGAGCTAACTGCTTTCCTCTGGCTGCTTTTAAGATTTTCTCTTTGTCTTTAGATTTTGGCATTTTAATTATAATGTGTCTTGGTGTGGGCCTGTTTGGACTCATTTTGTTTGGGACTTTGTGCTTCCTAGGCTTGTATGTCTAGGAAGACTTTGGTCTTTATTTCTTCAAATAGAATTTCAATTTCTTGCTCTAGCTCTTCTACTTCTGGTATACCTATGATGGGAATGTTGTTATGCTTGATGTTGTCTCAGAGGCCCATTAAACTATCCTTGATTTTTTTAGATTCTTTTTCCTTGTTGCTCTTCTGATTGTTTTCTGCTGTCTTATCTTCTAAATTGCCACTTCATCCTCTGCTTCTTCTTACTATTGATTCCCTCTAATGTGGTCTTTATTGTAGTTATTATATTGTTTATTTCTAACTACTTCTTTTTTATGGTTTCTATATCAATTTTTACATTTTCCATCTTTTTGTTAATGTTCTCACTGAGTTCATCTACTCTTCTCTTAACTTCACTGAGTATCCTTATAATCAGTGTTTTGAACTCTGCGTTTGGTAGATTGCTTGTCTCCATTTTGTTTAGTTCTTTTTCTGGAACTTTGTTCTCTTGTTTCATTTGGAACTTATTTCTTTGTCTCCTATATTGGCTGCTTTCCTGTGTTTATTTCTATATATTAGGTAGGGCTGCTATGTCTCCCAGTCTTAGTAAAATGGTCTTATATAGTAGATATCTTGTGGATTCCAGTGGTATATAGTCTCTCTGGTTATCTAAGTTGAGTGCTCCAGGTCTGTCCCTTTTATAGGTTGTTTTGTACTCTCTTCTCATAGTTGATCCTCATTGCTGTTTGCACATCAGTGGGAGGGATTGGTCCTTGGGCTGACTGATTATGATGACTGTCTAGTGACTATAGTAGAGGAGCTATTGTGTGGGACTGATTCTAGGGATCAGTATTTACCTTAGCAGGGCTCTGGTGCCTGCCCAGTCTTCTCTTTGATGTGTCATTGTTAGATAAGATTCTGGGTGGTCTGGCTCATTCTGAAGCTGGCCACTGAGAGTGTTGTCTTGGGGCCTCCTGGGATGGGGCCCATCACAGGCCAAGTTCAGCCAACCCATACTCTGCCTGAGGTCATCAAGCAATCCGCAGTTAGTTGCCACACATGCTGGGCTTGGAGGTTCCAGGAAGAGGCTGAGCCATGAACCAAGGCTAGCTGCCAGCAGTGCTGGGCTTAGGCCTACTAAGCAAGAGGTCTGCGGCAGGCTTAGGCCAAATGTTCCTTGTCTGAGGTTTGTGAACCTTTGAGAGATTTTAGGAAAGACCTCAGCAAAAGCCAAGATAGACTATTTGTATTGAAAAGCCACTGGTAGCGGCTTAGTTGGGCCTGCAAGTTGGGAGGGGCAGCGTCTCAGGGAATCACCAGGGCACAGCATACAGTATTAGCTAGGTTAATGGAGACTCAGATATGGTGGCCACCTGTGTCATGCCGTGAGTGAGGAGGGCTCAATAAAGTGATGTGGATTCTGCCAGCACTTCCATCTGGTAGAAAACTGCCTCTCCAGCTCTTGCTCTGGAACAGCCAGATACTTTAGTTCCTCTCTGTCTGTCCTGGCACTTTTCAAGCTGCTTCTCCAGTACTGGAGCTCAGAGTCCATCAACAAATAATTTCATGTGTGAGCCCTTTAAGAGAAATACCTGGGACTCCGGCAGCCCACTGCCTCACTAAGCCATAATCTCTGCTGATTTTCACAGCCAGAAGTCATAAGGACTTCTCTTCCCATAACTGAACCCTAAAATGGAAAGCCTAGTGTGGGACTGGGACCCCCTATGCCACAGGGGAACCCCCACAGTCAAGATATTGCTCCTGATTTTTCACTGCCACATGTAGTGGGTGTCTGCCCATTCTGCATCTCTATTCCCTCTTCTAGTCTGGAGGTGGCTTTTGCTGTATGTCCTTAGTTGTAGGTCTTCTATTCAGCTAAACTTCAGGCAATTCACAATGATAGTTGTTCTGTAGCTTACTTGTAATTTTGATGTGGTCGTGAGAGGAGGCAAGCACAGAGTTTACCTACTCTACCACATTGAGAGCTTTCTATTGTGGATGGACATGGAGATTATGTTCTAGGCTACAGATGTGCTTAATATAAGAAAAATAATGTAAACTTTTTAATTCACATTATTTTTTCACATTTCTATCTATATTTGCATGCATGTATTACATATTAATATGCATATATCATATATGTACATGAATGTATAAGGGAATGAATATATGCATAATCATATGCTACTAATAGCAGCATTACTGTGAATGATGTTAGTTAGTATCATGAGTTGGGATGTCATATGACATGTCTAATTCCTGGTTGTACCATTCATGAGTAGTTTTAAAGCATGTACAATCTGCATGATCATAAGTGGCGATTTTGACTGGGAGGATAACTTTAAAAAAATTTTTTTTATACTTTTTTATTATTTAAACTAATGTGAATATATTAACTATTCACAGTAATAAATAACAAAGTAAATTGATTATCTTGAGGAGAGAAAGTATGTGACTTTGAAAACAAATTAAAATTGCAAAATAAATTGTCAGTTAGAAAAAGCTAGGTTATGCTGTAATAAAACACAATCTAAAACTCTTAGTGGTCTGGAATAGTTAAGGTTCATTTCTTACTTATGATTCCTGTCCATTTCTGGACAGCTAGGAACAAGCATTTACATTTTTCTTACCCACAGCCAGGGTTTCTCAGCAGTGGCACTATTAACATTTTGGTCTGGATAATTTTTTTTGTTACCTCATAATGGGAGTTGGTCACAGTTGTCCTCTGCAAGGTAGAACATTTAGTAAAGACCTGGCTTCTACTCATTAGATGCAGGGAACACCTTCTCAGTTATGCTGTCACTGGCAAATGTTCCCTAAGGTGGTTCAGGCATCACTTGACAATCACTGTTCTCCAAAATGCAACTGGTTGTCAGGATAGAGGGAAAGAGCAAGTGGAGACTGCATGTTGTCTCTTCAGGTTTCTGCCTGGAAGTGATTCACACTACCTCTGCTTACATTTGGTTGATCAAAACATGGCCACATTGCACTTCTAGGAGGCAGGGAAATTCTATGATTTTCTCATGAGGAGAATAAAAAAATATTAGGGCTCACACTAATAACTACCAAAGTTATATTGTACATTTTGGTGAGGAAATAATTTTTCTCAAAAATAAATGTATTTGCAATAATGAATCACTGACTTAATTATTAATAATTTCAGAAATACACATATTAAATATAACAACTAGTTTGAATATCTTTGAGTATATATTAGAACATAATTACTAAAGAACTAGTAATGATATACCTATCAGATAAAAATTTATAAAGAAATGCTACATTATCCTCAATATATTCTGCATTGAGTCCTCACCATGCAAAGAACTGTCCTAAGGCTTCAATTTACAAAACAAAACAAAACAAAACAAAACAAAACAAAAAACAAAACCACATACTTTTTGAGTGTTATGCAAGAAAAATGATTTTTTACACAGTATTTTATTTAATTTACCAACAATCCTTTAAGAGAGGTATCTTTACATATCCTATATCATTGAGCAATTTGAGGGTAAGAGAGTTCAAGAGCATGACCACATTTGTTAACATGGTAGGAAACAGACTCTGGATTCAGATTCTGGAGCCTTCTACCTAGCTTTGTGCTGCCTTAGCTTTGCATCCTCTATGACCAAGGAGTTTATAGTCTAATTAGATATGACATATATTCAAAAAGATCTATTAACAAATGTTTAGAGGATTTATCTCCTTGTACTTGAAGTTATACTAGAAGTTAAAAAGTTTTTTGTCTCTTAAAAGTAGGGAGAATATTAAATGTCATTCAGTACAATTGTCTATCTGTAAAATGTAGATGAACTGTATTATTATAATTTATCATCTAAATTTCTGATTATTTAAATGCATAATGTAAAACAAAAATATCACAAGGTATAATCACACTGACCATTTTTTATTAGTTTAATATATTTTAATAGTAAACTTACAAGAACAACACAGAAGATAGACAACATTAAAAAAATTTACTTGCATGTAGGATAATTTAGTTAAAACAGTGTAGTGAATGGATAGAATCTACTGTATGATAAAAATGCTATAAACACCATTTAGTTGACATCAACACACAATTTACTTGTTTTTTATGCTGCCATTGTCCAGAAAAACTGAACAGTTCTATTTGTAATTCTTGTAAATAACTGCTGAACCTTTTCAATGAAACATTTGTCTTGTATTAATGCTTTATGTCTCTGCTGTCTTTAATACTTGATGTCTGTTCCCTATTTTTTCACTCACAATCATATATACCTTGGCACTTTCTGATTCTGTGGTGCGGAGGAAGATATCTAGTGTTTAGAACTACCAATAACAGGAAGAAGAAAAAATTGTTTCTGAGAACTTGATCAATCACAGAGTTTAACAGTGTCTCATTAGTAAAGAGTTTCCCGAGAGGTGCAGAAAAAGGAGCCAATATACTCTAGCAGCACCACAGCTGTCATCTGGGAATCCTTTAGGGTTAAATATATTATAAAGAATTACCATATGACACAGTCATTTTACTACTTCTAAGTATGTGCTCATGAGCATTGAAAACAGGTTTGCATTAATACTTAAATATGAATATTCCTAGCAGCATTATGAATAACAGTCAAAAAGTGAAAATAACCTAAATGTTTAACTAATTTATAGATAAACAAAAAGTGGTACATCTATACAATGAAATATTATTTTTAGCTATAAATAGAATTTTCTGCTGTTATGGTTGCATTTTATTGAACATAAATTTAAAAAATTAAGAAAAACTCTGAATGTTTTTTGTATTTTCTGACTATATTTGGAAACATTTTTTTGTATAGTTGTGTATCAGATAGGGCTCTTTGGTTGCTAAAAAAAATTGAAATCGACTCATCTAATTTAAGTAAAAGATTAGTTTGTTGAGAATACACAGAAAGCTCATAAACTTTACAGGAAAATCTGAACAACCAAGCTATGAGAAAGAGAGAAGCTAGGGAAGCTTCAAGTATCAGAAAAGTCTCCTCAAGTTTTTTTCTTTGGAGCAGTCATTTTTTCTTTTTTCTCCTCAAATATTAGGTCTCACATATTATCGAATCAACTTATTAGTACAGAAGCATAAGAAAAAAAAAGAAAAGTCATCATTTCCCCAATAAAACATGTCTAGCTGTCCAGAGAATGGTGACCTTTTCAGCTTATTATAGTAAGATGCTAGTGGCCTTGATAAAACATAAATATTTTTGTCATTTCATGTACAATTTCTTATAGACCCAACTTTGTTTTTTTCTAACATTTTCTATTGTCATATACAAATTTATTACTAATTTTCATCTGAATTCTTTGGGGAATGGGATGATTCTGCTTTTGTTTATTGTTCAGCAATCTTTGTTCTTCAAAGTTGTGAGAAGACATAGCAAAGAATGGAGTCAACTATACATATCTCAGTGGCAGATAAAAGGGGAAACTTTGACTGTATTTTTAACTCATGTCATTCTGCTCAAGATACAAACACTCAGGAGAGAGATTCTGACTGATGTGGTATTAGGTAATATGCCAGACCTTGTCCAAGGCAGTTTGACTATCCCACCTAAACTGCATGAAAGAAGATGGGGTAGTTTCCAAAGAAAAGAGCTATACCCCAGGAAAATCTCAGGTAACAGAACTGCATTTGAATTGACATCATTACATATACATGTTATATCATTTCCAAGGTCACCTAACAACTGCAGCAGCCACTAACAAAAAGTCATCAGGAGAGGTACAGTTTCACTAATAAGGAAATGAATAATATCTTCTTCTAATTTCACTTTAATTTACTAATTGTCCACAAGTAGACTGGGAACTTTCAAGTCTCCACAGTTTAGGGAAATGTGAAGCGGTCAGTTTTTGTGAAATTGATTCTGATGAAAAAGATTCCTAGTATGGCTCATAAAAGTAAGACAAAATAAAGCAAAACATATTGCATAGAGCACTAGAATATAAATAATAATTGTTTAGCAAATTTATTTTGCAACTATTTAGCTCATATATATGTTTCTATGGAGACAAGAAATTTTGGATATGAAAAATAGAATATTTTATTTTTGTATATTCTGCTTTTATTCATGCACTTAATTTATGCCTATTTATAGTTATATCTTTCTATTAAAGTTAGTTCAGAAAACTCTAAGAAATGACTATTTCCCAAATGTTTATTATATACATTAGTAAAGCTGTAATTTATAAAATTTATTTTATGGGGCCTAGCAATTATAATAAATATAGCAAATATATAATAAATATATATATATATATATATATAATTTTTTGCTTCATGCAAGCTTTTTGAGAGCAGGAAAATTCATATAACTCTCCAATATTAAAAAAATGTTTTAAGTAATAATAATTATAAATAACTGAAACATCTTATGTACTCCACCTATAAGGTAGGTAATATTATTTCTTATACAGAAATATACAGAAATAATATGTGGGTTCTGAAAAGGCTGCCTATACTACACATATATTAGATAAAAACATTAAATTTCAAATATAGAAGGTTTGACTCCAGGGCCTTAACATTTTTTAAAATTATAAATACTTCTGCTTTAACATGATTCTAAATATGTACTAGATACTTCATAAATACTAATTGAGTTGCATGGAATGACATTATATGCTCATCAATCAGAATATCTGTTGACAATTTCCATTACTCTGGATAAAGAAAAGTTTGTAAGCCCTATGGAGTCCTTTAATGATACAACAAGCTTATTCATCTACATCAATCAATATCCTGCTAAAAGGAAAGCTCCTTTTCCTGAGAAGAGTAGTGGCAAGCAGCAATGATCTTTTGAAAAATATTTTAGAGAGAAACAATTTATCATTGAGAAAATGAATGTTTTCTCAGTTCTTACTTCAGAATTACCTAGATGTGGCAGGGAGTTCCCAGAGATACTGATAGTCAATACGTCTCTAGAATAGCAAACAGCAATGGGGTGTCCCCTTTCAGTGACTCTCATCAGTAGAGAAGGAATCAGTTGCTTCAAGTACCTAGGGGGTAAAACAAAATCCAGTATTTACCAGCTTTCCAGGCTTCCCCTCTCTGCCTATGACCAAAAAAAAAAAAAAAAAAAAAAAAAAAAAAAAAAAAAAAAAAAAAAAAAAAAAAAAAAAAAAAAAAAAAAAAAAAAAAAAAAAAAAAAAGACCAAAACCACTACAAGCAAGACTAAAGGAAGAGCAGCAATGAGACTGATGAGGGAGGGAAAAAAATGAATTGTTTTGGGAAAGAGAATGTGAGGTAAACACAGATATTTAAATTAATTGGCTTTGAAGGAAGTGTTTGAATCCATGTTCACAAGTTAAAAAAGACATATCAGTAATCAAGAAGGTCCACTTATTGTAAGGTAAAAATTCAAAGTTTCATATTATTTATTGTTAAATTATCTCACATTATTTTCAATTATATTTACAGATGAAACATCTGTTTTAAAATTATGGTAAGTAACATGAATTTCTTTAACTTCACAATAGAACTTGTCTTGTTTTGCAATTGTAGGATCACTACACATTGGCACCTGCATTATGTTGATCAGAACCTACTTTTAAAGAATATGTGCAGGCTACAAGATTATTTATATTTTCTAATGTCTCTCTAGCTTCATACCTAAATCTGCATTTCTTGCTGTAGTTCTGTTTGTAAAGGTAAAGAGAACCATGGAGAATGCTAGAATAGCATATGTATGGTTGAGAGAGCAAACTCAAGGAAGGAACAAACTTGGAAGAGATAGAGTCCACAATTGAACTGAGATTCATTCCTCACAGAAAGATTGTGGCAGTGAAACACTGGATGGAGGAGGTTTGCTGATATGTTATGATCCAAGACTGGTGAGAAGGAAAACACCCATTAGGGTTTCAAGGAAATTTATTAGGTAGCTGTCAATTTTGATTCTGGCAAAATGTTTTAGAAAGCAGCATGCTAAATCAATGAGAAGACTATATGAAAAGCGTCTCATCGGGGGGTCAGCAAGACTCAGCAGGATGTTGTCCAGTAGCGTACTGGTGAGACTTTCAAGGTAGCTGTTGTAGGGTGCTGGTGAGAAGATTTTGGAATTCAAGATCTTTTAAGTTCTGATCTCTTGATGAAAACCTCAGGTTTTCCATTAAATCCCAGTAAGTTCTCACAAACCCACAGGTGACTTAGATGTTGCAATTAGCTAACAAGGCACTTGTCCATTTAGGATGATGTACGAGTAAATACCTTTAAATAGAAAATAAGAGTCCTACTAGGATGAACAGACACAGGTTGAGGTTTGGATCTGCCAGATAACTAGAAATTAAAAATAAAATTACTGTAACTTTTTTCCTTTCTATTTTATAATAATTAAGAAAATATTATAACATCTGTGCATCTTTCTTTGTCCTGCATTATGATACTAGAGGTGGACCTTGCAAATATTTTTTTTTCTTTGCCAGCTGCTACAGATTAGACCTTGTCAGTAAAAGGTTCTGAAAGAACACTGTAGGAAGATGGGCTTCACCAATGGGTCCTTCTCTTTTATTTTGCTCTTATGGAGCTAGGGCCAGTAGGCAACTCACTATAGGTGACCCAGTGACACAGACACTCAAATAGAAATAAGCCCAGGATGAGTGCTATGCTCTATGACTAAGAAAAAAAAAATCAAAATAGAACCTCCTTAACAAAAATTAAAACTAACTTTTTATAAAACCAAAGTAATAAGCTAGTAATTTAACTGCCTGCTAGAACGAAAGCCAATGATTAGAAAAAGGAAATGAAATCAAGTTTCTACAATGCATCATCTGTAAATATATTATATACTCAATCAAAACTTATTAGATATGTAAAGAAAAAGTTAATTATAACTATAATTAAGAAGGAAAAGAATAGTAGAAGTAGACTCAAATATAACCCAGATGTTACAATTAACTGACAAGGACTTTAAAACTGTGATAAATATCTCAAATAATACAGAAGGAGATAAAATGGATAAACATTTGTAGGACATTAGCAGTATATACAGACTATAACAGAATAAAAAATTTTAGAGTTGAAAACATTATACTATCTTAAATAAAAGTTTATTATATTGAATTTAGAGCAGAGTAAACATTACAACAAAAAGAATCAGTAACTTGAACATTGGCTAATACAATTATATTGTAGTATGTAATTCATTTTATTTATTATATGTAATATATAAGAATTAGATATACATATATAGTAAAATATAAAAACATTACATAAATTGTATTGAATTTTTATATAAATTTAAATACACAGCAAAATATTTTAAAAATAATAAACTATGCCTGTGTAGCCTTTGGGACAATAAAAAGTGGTCAGATATATATGTGGTCAGAATTTCAGAAAGTGAGGAAAGAGAAATGAGGCAAAAATTTTTTTAAATGGCAAACCATTTTAGAAATTTGAAGAATAATAACACACATATTCAAGAAGCTCAGTAAAACTCAAGTAGAATAAATACAAATAAAGGTACCTATAGAAATGCCATATTCAGACAACTGAAGACCAAAAATATAAAGAAACACTTGAAAGTAGCCAAAGGAATAAAGTACATTTCACCCTTAGTAGAAAAATGAGAAGAGTCATGTTTGATTAGCCATATGAAAAGAAAATGGAAGCCAGAAGACAATAGAATGACATCTTTACAGGGCTAACATAAGAAAATAAACTGTGTAATCTGAACTTTATATCCAGTTAAATTATCTTTCACAAATAAAGTTACAACTTCAGATAACTGCAATTTGAAGATTAAACACATTCCCAAGAATGTTTATTAATCTGAAAAGAAACATGTCTGAATGGAAAAGTTGATCTAGAGAAAAAAAAAAAAAGAATAGTGTTGGAAAGCAAATATATTTAGGTAAATGTAAAAACTATCTTTATATAATTTTAGATTCTTTAAAAGAGAATTGACTATTTAAAGGAAAAATAACAGATTCCCTGAGACACTGCGCTACCCAACTTATGGGCCCACCCAAGCCACTTTCACTAGCTTTTCCATAAAAGTATCCAGTCTTGGCTCATGCTGCAAAATTTTCTAAATTTTTTCAAAGGTTTACAATTCTAAACAAGCAGCATCTAACCTCAGTGTGCCCTGTACATCTTGCTGAGTAGCCCTAAGGCTAGCACTACTGGCAGTCAGCTTCAGTTCATGGCTTGGCCTCTCCCAGGCACCTCCAAGCCCAGCATAGGTGGCAACCATGTGGATCACTTTGTTGCTTACACCAGGTGGGCCTGGAGAGGGCATAGGCAGCAGCTGATCTTGGTCTGCAGTGAGGCTTCTTCCAGGGAGTCGTAGGGCTAGTGTACCCAGTGGCCAGCTTCAGACTGCCCTGGAACAGTATCAGGCTGCCTCCATGGACAACACACCCAAGGGTAGACTGGACAAGCACCAGAATCCTGCTAAAGCAAATTCTGCTCTGTAGGGTCAGCCCCTGCACAATAGCTCCTCCGCTGTAGTCACATCCAATCCTTAGAAACAATTGACCTGAGAGTCAATTTCTCCCACTGATAGGCAAACAGAAACCAAGGCTCAACTACAGCAGAAAGGCACACATAATCTACATAAAGAACACATCTGAAGCACCTAGCTTATGTGACCAAGAGATTGAACCTTATAGAACACCTACTACATAAGGCCACTCTGCTAAGATTGGGAGACAGAGCAGCCTTTTCTAATATATAGAAACAAACACAGGGAGGCAGCCAAAATGGGGAGACAAAGAACACAACCCAAATGAAAGAACAGAACAAAGTTCCAGAAAAAGACTAAGCAAAATGGAGACAAGCAATCTATCAGATGCAAAATTTAAAACACTGATTATAAGGATACTCAGTGAAGTTAAGAAAAGAGTAGATGAACTCAGTAAGAACTTTAACAAAGAGATGGAAAATGTAAAAATTGAGATAGAAACCACAAAAAAGTAGCAGTCAGAAATGAATAATATAACAACTGAAATAAAGACCACATTAGAGGGAATCAATAGTAAATGAAAGGAAGCAGAGGATGAAGCAGCAATTTAGAAGATAAGACAGCAGAAAACAATCAGAAGAGCAACAAGAAAAAAGAATCTAAAAAAAAAACAAGAATAGTTTAAGGGGCCTCTGTGACAACATCAAGCATACGAACATTTGTATCATAGCAGTACAGGAAAGAGAAGAGAGAGAGAGCAAGGAATTAAAAATCTATTTGAAGAAATAATGATGGAAACCTTCCCTAATCTGGTGAAGAAAATAAACATACAAGCCCAGGAAGTACAGTCTCCACAAGATGAGCCCAAATAGGTCCACACCAAGATACATCATAATTAAAATATCAAAGATTAAAGATAAAGTAATGAAAAGCAAGGATCTAGATTGTTCTAACCAGCAAAGCTATCATTTAGGATGGGAGGACAGTTAAAGAGCTACCCAGACAAGAAAAAGTTAAGGAGTTCATCACCACCAAACCAATATTTCAAGAAATAGTACAGAGACTTCTTTAAGAAGAAAAATAAAAGATAAAAAAACATAAAAATAAAATGACAATAACTACATATATATCAACAACCCTTTAAATATAAATGGTTACAATGTAACCATACAACATTACAATGTAAATGTTAAACTACAGTTAAAAGATAAGGTAGCTGAATGGATAAGAAAACAAGACCCTTACATACCTGCCTTCAAGAGACTCACTTCAGATCAAAGACAAACATTGAAAGCAAAAAGATTTTTTAAAAAATTATGAAAATGGAAACAAATGAAGAAACCAACCCAGAGCTAGGGTGGTAATACTTATATCAGACAAAGTGAATTTAAAATAAAGGCTGTAACAAGAGACAAAGAAGGACTCACTAATTCCACCTTTGGGTATTTATTCAAAGAAATCGAGAATACTAATTTGAAAAAAACATATGCATCCATATGTTCATTACAGCTTTATGCACAATAGCCAAGATATGGAAGCAACCTAAGTGTCTCTCAATGGATGAATAGATAAATAAGAAGTAATACATATGTACAATGGAATATTACCCAGCTATAAAAAACAATGAACACTTACCATTTGCAGCAACATGGATGGACCTGGATGGTATTTTGCTGAATGGAGTAAGTCACACACATAAAGACAAATGACATGATTTCACTTATATGTGGAATCTAAGAAACAAAATGAATGAACAAACAAAACAGAAACTAACTTATAGATACAGAGAGCATTTTAACTATTGCCAGATGGAAGGGGGGTTTATGGGATGGGTAAAAAACAGAAAAAGTTTAAAAAATACAAATCGGTAGTTAGAAAATAGTCATGGGGATGTAATGCACAGCATAAGAAATACAGTCAATAATATTGTAATAACTATATATGATGTCAGATGGGTACTAGATTTTGGGGTGATCACTTCTTAAGTTATATAAATGTCTAATCATCTTCTACATGGAAACTAATATAATACTTTTTATCAACTGTAATTGAAAAAATATTTTAAAAAGCGAAAATAACAACAAAGTATTGTGTGGATTATAATGTATGAAAAAATAAAATGTGTGAAAATATGAGCCAAAGTATGGGAGAGAAAAATGGAAATATTATGCTGTAAGTTTTTTATACTGTATACCTGAAGAAATATAGTATTATGGTATTCCTAGGTGGTCTTCCATCCAAGTACTAACCCTGTTTAGCTTCTGAGATCAGATGAGATAGGGCAAGTTCAATGTGACATGGCTGTAGACTCTTATTTCTCTTTTCTTTTTTAATTAATTAATTAATTAGTTAGTTAATTTTTATAGTGACATTGGTTAATGAAATCCATTAGTTTCAGCTGTACATTTTAACAGTAAGGCATACATATATATATGTGTGTATATATATATATATATATATATATATATATATATATATATATTTGCATTAGGTGTTCACCTCCTATAGATATATTTCTTTATGTCACCACATATTAGACCCCTTTTACCTCATCTACCTTTCCTCTCCCCACTCTTCCCTACCTTCTGAGGATATTGACTCTTTCATACCATTATCAGAATTTAATTAAATACAGATCATAAGCCTAATTATGTTAAACTAAAACTTAAAAAAAGGTCTAGGCTGTAGATTAAGCAAATATGTTTTAGACAGGGAAATGAAATAAATAAGTAAGTATACTTAATTAAAATTAAAAATTTCCCTAATCAAAAGACATCTTTACAAAAAATATATTGGACAAAGGTCTTTCATAAATAAATTGTAATGAACTTCTATAAATCATTAATAAAGAGAAAAACATTAATAAAAGAATGGAAAAGTACTTAAGCAGATCATTACAAGAGGATAAAAATGGCCAGTAAATCATGAGATATTTCATCAGGGAATTACTAAGTAAACCACAGAGATTTTTCTGGATTCACAATTTTCTGGATTGTTAAAATTTAAAGACTGACAAACAACAAGTGCTTATGAGAGTATGGAGTACCTTGTTGAGAGCCATTCTTGCCGAATGCCCTACAGCTGAATTAATGGATAGTCTGTGCAAATGGAGGAAGTTTGGCTTAATGAAAAACAGGTGAGAGAAGTTATGTAAATGTCAAGCCAGTGGGCTCTGGCAGTGCCTGCAATGCTAACATATTCTGGGGGCTATAAAATTGTACAACTTTTTTAGAAAAGCATGTGACAATTTTTTATGAAGTCAAATATCTCTTACCCTTGACTCAACAATTTCATAGTTATTCATCCAGGAGAATGATAGTATATGTATTCAAAAGAATGTAGACAAAATGTTTATGGCAGTTTTATTTGTGACAACCATAGACTTGAAATAACTCAAATATCCTTCAACAAAAGAATAAATAAACAACTTAAATATTGCATACAAAGGAATGCTTCTCTGCACTATATAAGAAAGAAGTCTGATTCTAGACTGGACCCTGTATGGAGCCGAAAGACAGCATAGAGTACATAACTGAGTCTATTAAAAAAATTAGAATATAAGGAAGTTTACTAAAGAGTCTTACTGATGTTAAATTTATTGAATATAATGTAATTTTGTAAGAGAATACCTATTTTTAGGTAGGCAACAGCATACACTGCTAAAGAACCATGATGCATGTAACTTCTAAAATGTGTAAGAAAAATATTATATATTATATAAAATGTATATCGAGAGATGTTTATGTACATGCATACATATGGATATATGTATGTTTGTTCGTATAAAATGAGAGAGCACACACAAATGGTACAACAAATAGGCAAAAGCCTTTGGAAAATGAATCTCTTTTTTTTCTGTGTATGTTCTTATTCCAATTCTTGTAAATTTTGTATAAATTTGGAATTATTTTTAAATGAAGTATATTTTTTAAAAGAACTACTAAAAATATAAGGATGAATTTCAAAAAACTATTTTGAGTGAGATAAGTCAAAGACAAAAGTGTACTTACTGTATAATTCCATTTATATGATCTAGAATAAATAAAGTATATCTATGATATTAAAAATTAGAACTGGAGATACCTGGGCAGGGAGTACAGAAGTGTTTTCAATATTGGCTGGAAAGGAAACAAGAAAGCTTGCAGAGGTGATGGGAATGTTCTATACCTTGATTTTGTTGTTAGTTACATGGGTTATACATCTGTTCAGATTCCGGAACTGTATTAAGAAAGGTGTATTTCGCTCTATGTAAAAAATTTCAGTAAAATTGGGTAATTAAAAAAAGTGCATTTATAAATTATCATTTCAGCACATGATGTAGCTAAATGAAAATCAAGTTCCTTTTTGCTAACATTGAAGGGTCTGTATTGGAAGTTTGCTTTCTGGGCCTAATTGTAACATCATTAACCAGTGTGGCCTGCTCCTAGTTATTTTTTTATTTTATACTTTATTTTATCCATCATAAGAGTGTATATCTGAATATATAATTCACAAAAATACAGTTAAGTTTCCAGCACTGTGCTGGTAAATTAACAAATGACATTATGGTAAAGGAAAAAGAAAAATTTTCATTTAAATACACCTTCCATGGCCAGTTTTCAGCTACTGACTGATAGCACTAAAGAAGCAGAGTTTAGAAGAGATAGTCAATATCAGCAGTCACACTGACTTCAGCATGCTACTTGGTTTAACTATGTACATACTGTATCTACATATCCAAAGAATGCTTTTCATAAAACATAACAAGACCCAAAATAATAAACAGATCACTACCTGCGACCTGCTATTTGGCAATTTAGATACCATTGATTATTGGTGATCACATATCTGATTTTGATTCTTTTTTTATTAGTGACTTTTCTTTTTTAGCCGAATTTCAATTTTTTTATGTCTATAAATCTTGTAGCAGAAATCTGAGTAAGGGTCATTTAGATACTGCTGATGGTGATTATTTTTTACCTGGTGGCACCAGGAGATGTTTGCAGACACTGACATTGTCAGAATACTTTCTCTTTACTTGAGGTATTGCTTGAAAAGTCTTGATTTTGTGTCATCTCTGATTAAGGAGGATCTATCCTGTTCAGCGTGTGGATTCCTAAACCAGTGGATTTTAAACCTAGGACTTCTTTGAAAAATGTATGAAAAAGAAAGTTTCTTTCTCCATCTAGTCTCCTCTCCCTTTCCCCTGGTTGTCTTGCTTAAATTAAAGAAACATAAACTCTGATCTTAAGTCAATAGAAATGTTCAGAGCTTTTTACTTATTTTTTTAAATTAATGTTTGTAATATATGTTTTATGGACAAACCTTAAAGGCATTTATTATTGTAAAAAAAATTGCTAATCTGTTATTGATTGGCAATGTAACTCTATATTTCTGTCCTTATAGTAAGTTTTTAAAAAACCCAAATAGTTTTAAAAAGCTCATCTAGTTCCTGCTAACATTATCTTTGTGCATATTTTGAGACAGTATCCTTCTCTTCTACTATCTAAACTCATCATTATATCTGCCCTGTTTACAACATTGTAAAAAAAAAATGCAGCTATTTCATGATGTGTACAAATATACCTACCCACTTTAGTTTTTTTAATAAGTGTAATTCAATTTAATTTGATTGTTAAACTTTTAGTATTTGATAGTTGTTTATGATTCAGAAGACAAAATAACACATGGCAAAAATAACTCCTTGAATTTATCCTAAGGGAATATCATGAATGAATATAAAAACTTAATTTTGTAAAAGTTTATCTCAGTGTTATTTATATTTGTAAAAATTTTGACTAATCTAAATGTAAAACATAATGGTAAACTAGGTAAAATGATTTATATTGTATGACATCAATTGCAGATATGAAAAACAAGTGTATAGAATAATATTTAAAGACATGAACTATTATTGATATGTTAATGAGTAAAGTAGCATGTTATAAATAATTGTGTATATTATAATTTCACTTTTATTTAAAATGCATGCAAAAACATCCGTGATCATGACTGGGTGGTAAGATTACAGTAGGTTTTTACTTTCTCTTTGTGCTTTACTATACTTTCTAAAAATTTCAACATGAACATATTTTTATTTTAAGAAAAAAAGGTGAAATAATTTATATGACAGGATAATAAAAATTTAAAAGAAATATAGTTATTTGATCTTTTTGATTAGCGAAGAACTAGGTATAGCCCTTTTATTCTTAAGTGGCCATTACTGCTATGCCTATAAGGATTTTTCTTCTTATATTAAGAAGGAATTGAAATTTATACAAGGTACTTCATGTAAGTGAGTATTTATTATAACGCTTCATGCACATCAGAAAACCAGAAAAATATAAACTATCTGGTCACAGACAAAACAAAAACTGTAGAATTGTAGAAAATTCAAGAACTCTTTGAGGAAAAGCAGCATCTGAAATAAGAGAGACTGCAAACCAGCATTGGAAATTTCTTCCAGAAGCTTCTTTCCTCCTTCCTCATACTTTCCTTCATTCTCTTTCTTCATCTCTCTCTTCTTTCCTTTTTCCTCTCTTTTCATTTTTTTCTCTCATCATTTTTTTTCTTAAATATTTTTTTTAAATATTTTTTTTTTCAATATTTTTTAAATACCATGTTCTAAGCACTGGAGATACAGGCAAGGTCTCTGTCTACATTCTCATGGCGGGGAAAGACAACAGACCTTCACCAGTAAAGAAATATACTGCAGCTGGTGACAAGTACTAAAAAGAAAATAAAACCAGATGATGAGTTAGTGACTAGTAGAGGGTTTGAGGGATACTGAGGATGCTTTAGAGTAAGTGGTCAGGGACATCCTTTCAGAAGAGCTGGCATTGGAAAAGAGTTCTCAATAAAGAAAAGATCTAGAGACTAAACATTTCAAGTAGTTGCTAAGTGAGCAGAAGCAAGTGGTACAAGTTTTGTTGAAGCAGTAGCAACTGGGTAGCTCATGTAGGATCTTAGATTTTATTCTTGATATAATGGGAAGTTCTTGGAGGATTCTGAGTAAGGGTGTTACATGACAGGACACCTGACTATTGTGTGGAGAATTGACGAATCCTAAAGGGCAAGCCTAACAACTGGGCCACAGATAAAATACTATTGCGGTAATTCAAATAGAAAAGGGCATGTATCTTTGATTTAGTCATTAACTAGCTAGTTTCTATTTTCTCTCTAATCATGAATTCATTTATTCTTCTTATTTCTATTCTTTTGTTTTTTGCTTTTGACTCAATTTTTATCCTCTTTTCTACACTCAACTTGTTGATACCTTATATCTTCTCTGTCCTCATATATTTGGTTCTCTGTGATGCTTATTTCTAGATTCAGCTTTCCTGCATCTAATTTCTGGTTATACCTTCTTGATCATCTGTAAGTAACTTTTCTCCAACAATTTCCCAGTTCTCTTCAAGCTGACATGCCAGAGAAAATCAACTTAATTAAGCTTAGCTTGCTATCACAGGCAACCTCTTGTGTTCTGGAGAACCTACTGATTATCGTTAAACTTGAATTAAGTATCTGTTTCTGGTTTGTCTAAGAGAGAGCTCAGGCAAGTTGCACATGTTATGGAAATTTAGGGCTACCCCTTCATTAGGGACTGTGAGTAGAATGATTTAATGTAAATGGAGCCAGGGGAATACTGGGCATCAGAACTGGCGTACAGGTACAGCTATGCGGCGTTTTTTTTTTTTTTTTTTGGTTGTTAATAGATACCTCTACTGAGAAATCCAACACATCAGAAGAACTGAGAGTTAAAGAGACATGCTTTCAGAGAATAAGAAGAAATGGGAACTTTGTGTGTGTGTGTGTGTGTGTGTGTGTGTGTGTGTGTGTGTGTGTGTGTGCGCGCGCGCCACACTATAGAAGGAAAGCATGAGTTTTGGAAGTCTGAAATTCTCGGCATAGGGAAGAAAATAGTATTCAATTTAGAAAAGTTCATAAATGCCTCCTCAGTTTGTGAAAGAACAAATTATTGAATAACTGAGTGATTGAAAGTATGTTCTAACTATTCATGTCAATAATAATTGCGAAATACTTTTGGTAAATTTGAAGATTCAACTAAAACTAATAATAGTGCCTAGAAATGTCAGAAGTCTCTGAAATTTGTGTTATACCTAGGACAGTTTTTAACCAGATTAGCCAGTGAAGGTGAAATGTGAAGTACTAAGCTTTAGATAAAATTTTGTATCATTTTAATGTCTTACTCTGTGTTACATAGTATATGATTCTAATCAGTTCAGTTTTTTCCATATCATTGGGTTTAGTCTTTTAGAGTTTGTATCTCTAAGTACATGTAATAAAAACTAAACAGTTTATTTTCTGATAAATACCTAAGTAGATAAAAATAAAAGAAGTCAAATGATAGAAAGATTGCTTTCAAGGTATTAGTAATTTGTTTAATATATTTGGTAAGAAATTTTGCAACTTATTTCTAAAAGCAATTTGGTTAAGAAGAGTGTATCTTATGTTGAGCCCAAAACACAATTGAAGAATCTCCTGGAAACAGAAGAAATTATAACCCTAACTCACTTATTATTTCCTGTTTCTCAGCCAAGATCTGGGCTCTGCAATATAGTCTCTCGACAACCAGCATTTTTGCCTAAGAGAAAAAACACTGTGTCATCCATTTTAATTACACATCTTGTGTCTGACAGGAAGGCTACTATTGATACTGCCAAAGCTGTTAGCCTCTTTACAAGGATGTTCCTTGGGATTATGTTCAATGTTATGCATGATTGGATCAGAATTGGGACACAGAGAATTTTGGCAACATTTGAAAATTTTATACATATAAAAGGAAAAGAATTAAGTTATAAATGTTTGCCTACTTTGCTCTGTGAGGGCTGATAGGAATAATGGGTAAAAAGAATTAATTAAAATCTAAAAGCTAAACTGATCTACACAATACAGTGTGGAGGGGTATGGAGAAAGTATATAACAGTAAAATCCAGTGCTGGAACACTGAAGAGGGTTTTGGGAGAAAAGATCTTTGGAAATTAAAAATAGAGTCAGAGAGAGGAGATATTTGAGAACAGACAGTAACAAAGAGAAATTCTAGAGCCTATTGCTTTGTGTCATGTCATGTATCACCTTTTGTCCATCCTAAGATCCTTGAATAAGAATACATTTCATATTAGATGAACGTGATGGTATATAGAAATGTACCACAAGGCAGAAGCAAGAAGGCCCAATTGTAGTCAGGATATTTTGGGAAAAACACTAGTCCTAGAAGGCTCTCAGTTTTCCATCTTCATTATTCCAGTGAGAGAAGCGAGTTCAGAGAAGGTTAAGTATTTTGCCTGAGGTCACAAGCTATAGGGAAATCTGTACTAAAATTCAAGTATTGTTCATGTTTTAGCATGTATGTATAATCTCAGTTAATGCTATACAGTTGTATGGTATTAATATATTTGGTTTATTAGGTATCATTAAGGCAACTGATTTTAGGTGTGAGAAAACAGTTTTAAATGAATATTAGTATGTGAGCAAATAATAATAGTAATAGATCTTTTACCAGTTGCATCAACAAAAATTAAAAATGAGCAGTGGGTTACAAAGGTATCATCATGAAACTTTCAAACAACTACCTCACTGGGGAATTTTACTATTGGTTTAAATAAGAGCAACAATTAATTACTCGTTCCTGGCTCTATTACTCATTGACATCTTTTGAGACTTTATAATTGTCAGCAATTATCAACATTTATTAATCAGCAATAGTATATTTATGTAACTATTTCATCTAGCTTGACTAAAATTCTATGCTTAGTGAATAACAACTCCCAATTTCCACACACCCCCATCCCTAGCACCCAGCAAGCACCATTCTATTTTCTGTTTCTATGAGTTTGATTACTTTAGATATTTTATAAGTGGAATTTTGCAGTATTTGTTCATTAGTGACTGCCTTATTCTGTCAAGGTTTATCCATGTTGTATGGGCTATGACAAGATTTCCTTCTTTTTTAAAGGCTGAAAAATAGTCTAGGGATATTATATATATATATTACACATGTATTACATTATATATCTATTACATTTATATATATAATTATATTTTTTATTCAGCCATTGATGGGAATTTAGATTTTTTCTCCTCTTGGATAGTGTAAATAATGCTGCAATGAAAAGTGAATGCAAATATTTCATGAAAAATTGATTTTTTAGGTCTTTAGTTTAAATACTCAGAAGTGGGATTTTTTGGATCATATAGTAGTTCTATATTTAATTTTTTGAGAAACTTCTATACTTTTTTTCATAACAGCCATATCATTTTATATTTTCACCAACTACACAAATATTCCAGTTTATCTACGTTTTCACCAACATTTGCTATTTCCTTTCTTTCTCCCTTCTTCCAGCCCTTCCTTTCTTCCTCCCTTCTCTCTCTCTCTTTCTCTCTATCTCTCTCTTAATGATAATCATTCTAAAGTGTGAGGTGACATCTGATTACAGTTCTGATTTTCATTCCCCTAATGATTAGTTATGTTCAGTATCTTTTCATGTACCTATTAGCCATTTGAATGTCTCTTTGGAGAAATTCAAGCCCTTTGCACATTTTTAAATCAGGATCTTAATGTTAGTGTGTGTGTGTGTGTGTGTGTGTGTGTTTTGCAGTACAATTGTACAGTACAATTGTAGCAGTTCCATGTATATTTTAGATATTAGCCCTTTATTAAATATAAAGTTTGCAAATATTTGTTTCTATTCTGTAAGTTGCTGTTCATTCTATTTTTTTTCCTTTGCTGTGTAGAAGCTCTTACGTTTGATGTAGTCCCATTTCTCTATTTTTTTATTTCTGTTACTTGTGTTCTTGGTGTCACATCCAAGAAATAATTGTCAAAATCAATATCATGACATTTTCCCTCTGCTTTCTTCTAAAAATATTATAGTTTCAGGTCTTACATTTGAGTTTTTAATCAACTTTGTGTTGATTTTTGTGTGTGGTAAGAGATGTATCCACATCATTCTCTTGTGTGGATATCCAGTTTTTCCAGCACCATTTGTTGAAGGGATTATTCTATTCCCATTGTGTTGTCATTGTCATTCTTGTCAAAGATCATTTGACTATATATAGATAGACTTCTTGCCAAGTTCTCTATTCTGTTTTATTAGTTTATATGTCTGTCTTTATGCCAGGATTATACTGTTTTGATTATTGTAGCTTTGCAACATGCTTTGAAGTCAGGAAGCCTGATGGCTCTAGCTTGGTCTTTTCTCAAGATTACTTTGGCTATTTGGGTCCTTTGTAATTACATATGAGCTTTAGGATTTAAAAAAAATTGTGAAAATGCTGTTGAGAAGGTAGAAATTGTATTGAATTTGTAAATCACTTTGGATATTATGAACACAATTAACAATATTAAGTCTTCCAGTTCATAGACCCAGGATGTACTTTTATTTATTTGTGTCTTTAATTTCTTTCAGCAATGTTTTTGTGGTTTTTACTGTGTAAGTCTTTTATCTCCTTGATTAAATTTAGGCCTAAGTATTTTATTATTTTTGATACTTTTGTAAGTGAGTATATTTTCTTAATTTCATTTATAGATTGTTAGTTATTAGTGTACAGACATACATCTGATTTCTGTATGTTAATTTTGCTACATGACACTTTGCTGAATATGATTATTATCCCTAATATGTTTTTTTTGTGTTTGTGTGTGGAATCTTTAGGGTTTTCTACATATAAGATTGTCATCTGCAAACACGTAATTTTACTTCTCCCTTTAAAATCTAGATGTCTTTCATTTTTTTTCTTACCTAATTGCTATAGCTAGCAATTCCCAGTAGTATGTTGAGAAGTGGTAAAAGTGGGCATCCTTGTCTTGTTTCTAATCTTAGAAGACAATTTTCAGCTTTGCAATGTTGTATATGATGTTAGCTGTGGCTTGTCATATATGGTCTTTATTATATTGAACTAATCTATTTCTTGTTGAAAGTTTTTAATCATAAAAGAATGTTAAATTTTGTCAAATACATTTTCTACATCTACTGAGGTAGATGATTGTTATCCTTATTCTGTTAATGTGGTGTACCACATTTATTGTTTTTTATATGTAGACTTATTCATGTATTCCAAAAATAAATCTCACTTGATTATGTGTATAAACTTTTAATGTGCTATTGAATTTAGTTTGGTAATATTTTGTTGGCGATATGTGCATTTATGTTAATTAGGGGTATTGACCTATAATTTTCTTTTCTTATAGTGTCTTTGTCTGGATTTTGTATTAGGGTAATGCTAGCCTTGTTTGGAAGTGTCCCCTCCCCTTCAGTTTTTTGGAAGAGTTGTAAAGGAAGAATTGCAGTTAATTATTTAAATATTTGCTGGAACTCTCCAGTTAAGCTATAGGTCCTGGGCTTTTCTTTGTTGGATGGTTTTTGATTACTGATTCAGTTTTCTTATTTGTTATTGGCATTTTCAGATTTCCTATTTTTTCATAGTTCGGTCTCGGTAGGTGGTATATTTCTAGAAATTTTCTACTTCTATGTTACCCAACTTGTAGGCATGCAATTGTCTTTATATTTTTATATTTCTTTTCATTTTTGTAACATCAGTTGTGATGTCTTCGTCTTCACTTCTAAATTTATTAATTTAAACATTCTGTCTTTTTTTTTTAGTCTAAGGTTTTTTAAAATTTTGGTGATTTTAAAGATAACTCAGTTTTATTATATTTTTATTGCTATCTACATCTTTGTTTATTTCAGCTCTAATCTTTATTATTCTCTGCCTTCTCATAACTTTAGACTTAGTTTGTTCTTTTTCTAGTTCCTTATGTTCATAAATATCTTACATTTTAAATATGTTATATATTATAAATCTATTATGAATTTAAGATATTAATTGTATATTTTCTCATTCTATAACACAAAAAAATAAAAGCATTTTTAATTACTACAACAATACTTTCTTTTTCCTTATATATGTTAAATTTACAAAAAAGGAAATTTAGCATAATTTTTGACATAGATTTTTTTATATATCACTCTGTTTATATTAAAACAATCATTTAAATGACATTAATTCTTTAGTTATTTCTAAAATGTCTTCACATTCAGACTTTTCTAAATTATGTTTAGCTCAGACATCAGGGTCTATCTTTTCCCAAACAATATTGTCTTCTGTGGCATCAAGGGGACTGGTGATGCAGTAGTTATCAAATATCCACTATGGTCTCCAGAAATTTCTGGCACCAATTCTATAAGTTTTTGTGTTGCTCATTTTGATTTTAGTAAAAGGGCTGGCAATGAATCTATACCATTGACCACTGCTGACCAACTGTAATTATGAAACACTATTTGGTTTTCGATATATTAAAATGTGAAAACATGGAGGTCTTAGAATTAGTGACATATGGTATTTGAAAAGCTTTCCCTGGAGGCTGTGATTGACGTATCAAGGCCAACTTAGAAATAATTTTTAAAATATTTAACGTTGTGCCACAAAGCTATATCCTCAGTCCTGTCCTGTTCAAAATATTATTAAAAAGTTTGGAGAAATGTGGCAGAGTGAGAGATGTCTCCAGATCTCTCCCCTTGAAACAACAATAAGCTGAACATCTAAAACTCAACAAAAAACACCCAAACTGCATATCGGATGTCTGAGCATAGGATCTGAGTGTAAGAGCCCCAAGTGTCGGGAAGTGGACTGGAAGAAATTAAGGAGCTGCCTCTTGTAAACATTGGAGCTCCTTTAGGAGTAGGAAGAGGGCAGAAAATGCGGCAAGTTCCGTGAATAGCCCTGCCTGGGAGGGCTGTGAGCTCCAGGCAGCCAGCCGCAAGGCCCAGTTAAGTTTTACCAGATATGGTCGCAAAACAGAGGCTGAGGCACAGACCCCAACTCCCAACCTAGAGGGCGCCTCCCCCATAACCTCTGAGATCAATTGTCGTGGAGCCCAGGGAAATCTAAGACAACACTACTGAAACTGTCACTAATACTGACAGAGACTAGATTGATGGTAGTAAGCACAATTAAATATCTATAAGGAAAAAAAAAGCATTGCTAATGCTTCATAAAGCAGGGATCCAAGAGGCTTAAATGCTACCTACTGGAAACCAAAAGAAAAGAGCTTTCTTTGCAACAGTCTAAAGAGAGACCTTTATATAATAAATTCTCTTCCTGGAAAAAATGCTGAATACACTTCCATTAATGCCTAGGTGGAGAAATAGTCCATTAAACACCATGGATGACCAAGATGACAAAACATCTCAGAAAAAAAAGAAAAATCTCCAGAAAATAAACTTATGGACATAGAAATGTGCAACTTAAATGACAGAGAACTTATGATGGTACTTCTGAAAATGCTCAGTGAGTTCTGAAACGAGTCATATAAACAATTTCAGGAATTGAATGAGCAGAATGAGCTCTTCAGCAAGGTGATTGAAACCTTCAAAAAGAACCAAATAGACTTTGTGTAGATGAAGAATACACTATAAGAGTTGAAAAATGAAATAGCGAGCTTGGGAAATAGATTCAAACAAAGGAGAAAAGGATCAGTTACATCAAAGACAGAAATCTAGAAATAAATCAGAAAGAAGAGGAGAGAAACCAAAGAATAAAAAAAAAGGAAAGAAATACAAGAACTAGCTGATACCTTCAGGAGAGGAAACATAAGAATAATTGGCATTATCAAAGGCAAGGAAAAGGAGCAGGGACTAGAAAACTTTTTTAGACAAATAGTTAGCAAAAATTTTCCAAAGCTAAGGAATGAGCTTGAGCTTAGAATTCAAGAAGTCAACAGAACACTCAGTTATCTCAACCTAATACACCTTCTCCAAGACACATTAATTTAAAATTATCAAAAATCAACAACAAGACAGAATTCTCAGGGCAGTCAGGGATAAAAAAATGGTAACTTATACAGAAAAACCCATTAGATTATCATCAGACTTCTCAGCGCAGACCCTGCAAGGCATACAGGAATGAAATCAAATATTTAAACTATTAAGTGAAAGGAACTATAAGCCTAGAATAATGTATACAGCTAAGCTCTTCTTTAGATATAAAGGAGAAATAAAGACCTTTCCAGTCATACAAAAATTGAAGGAATTCTCCACAATGCAGCCTGCACTACAGGAAATACTGAAAGGGATCAGCTCACCTAAAACAAAATGACCAAAACAAACAAACAAACAAACAAAAACAACAAAATAATTAGTAGTAAGGCAATTAGCAGGCAAATAGAAGCAGAGGAGCTCAACCCTTACTAAGAACAATAAAAAGAGAATTGCTATAACAAGATATTAATGAATGTTAGCATACATAGGGAAAAGTTGAAATAATGATGACTGAAAAGGGGAGGACTCAAAGATCTAAATTCACAAAAGGAAACGGATATAAGGCACACGCAGAAGAAAGTGGATGACTGTGTGTGTGTATCTATCTATTGGTAGATAGATAGATAGATAAATAGATAGATAGATAGATATAGATATATAATAAATTCTCTTCCTGGAAAAAATAGTTTATATATATATATATATATATATATATATATATATATATATATATATATATATATATAAAGTTTTATATATATATATAAAACTATTCTTTACATATTCGTAATGGTAACCTCACACCAAAATTCAGAACAGAAGTTTAAAACATAAAATAAGAAGAAACAGAGGGAAACCCACAGAAGCCAACCAAAATAAATAAAATAGAAACAAAAGGACAAGGAAGCAATAGGAACACCAAGTTACCAGAAAGCTAAAGATAAAATGGCTATAAGAAGATTTTATATTTTAATAATGACTCTAAATGTAAATAGATTGAATTCACCAATAAAAAGACACAGAGTTGCAGAATGTATAAAAAAACAAAACCCAACCATATGCTGCCTCTAGGAGACACATCTCAGCTCCAAAGACAAATATAAACTCAAAGTGAAAGGATGGAAAATTATATTTCAAGCAAATGGCATTCAGAGAAAAGCAGAAGTAATAGTACTAATATTGGACAAAATAGACTTCAAAATAAAAAAAGGTAAAGAAAGATACGAAGGGACACTTCATAAAGATAAAGAGAATTATGCACCAAGAAGATATAACACTTATTAATATCTATATTCCCAATCAGGGAGCCCTGAAATATGTAAAGCACTTACTAATAGAACTAAAGGGAGAAACAGACCAAAACACTATTATAGTAGGGGACCTATATACCCCACTGTCAGATATGGACATCCAAACAGAAAATCAATAAGAAAATAACACCCTTAAGTGATACATTAGTCCAACTATACATTATTGACATTTACAAAGTTTTCCATCCCAAAACAGCTGCTTATACATTCTTCTCTAGTGTACACAGAACATTCTCTAGGATTGAACACATAGAGGAACACAGAGATAGCCTTAACAAATATAAGAGGGTTGAAATCATACCAACCTTATTCTATGATCATAATGCTTTGAAACTAGAGATCAACTGCAGAAAAAAAATCAGAAAGAACCACAAATACATGGAGATTAAACAACACGCTACTGAAAAATGACTGGGTCAGAGAAGAAATAAAAAGAGATCAAGAGATACATATAAACAAATGATAATGGTAGTACAACATATCAAAAGTTTTGGGACATGGCAAGAGCAGTCATAAGAGAAAAGTTTACATAATTACAGTCTTATCTCCAAAAACAAGAACTAGCCCAAATAAACAACCTAATGCTTCATCTTTAAAAACTAGAAAAGGAAGGACAAATGAAGCCTAAAGTTAGCTAGAACAACAATAAAAAACAAAAGAAAAAATAAATGTAACAAAGAGCTTGTTCTTTGAGAAAGTTAATAAAATTGAAAAACTCCTGGCTAGACTCACTAAAGAAAAAAGAGTAAAGACACAAGTAAACAAAATCAGAGATGAAAGAGAATTTATGACAGACACTGCAGAAATACAAAGGATCATACTATGAAACACTACATAACACCAAATTTAATAACCTGGAAGAAATGGACCAGTACTTAGAAAAATACAATCTTCCTAGACTGAATCAAGAACTAGAAAATTTAAATAGACCGATCAGCAGTATGGAAATTGAAACAATCATCAAAAACCTATCAAAAAGTAAATGTTCTGGACCAGATGGCTTCACCAGTGAAGTCTACCAAACATTCAAAGAAGATTTAATATCTATTCTCTTCAAACTTTTCCAAAAAATTGAAGGGGAAGCAATTCTTCCTAACTCATTTTATGAGGACAATATTACCCTGATACTAAAACCTGGTAAAGATAACACAAAAAAGAAAACCACAGACCAATATCTCTCATTAACACAGATGTAAAAATCCTAAATAAGATACTACTGAACTGAATACAACATATTAAAAGAATTCAATACTAAAATCAAGTGGGTTTCATTCTAGAGGCACAGGGAACATATGCAAAGTGATCAATGTGATACACCACATAAACAAATTTCAAAAAAAAAATCATATGATCATATCAATAGATGCAGAAAAAGCTTTCGACAAGATATAGTATCCATTTATAATCAAAACACTTAGCAGAATCGGTATAGAAGGAAAGTACCTTAACATAATAAAGGCCATATATGAAAAACCTTCAGCCAACGTTATACTTGATGGTGAAAAACTAAAAACCTTCTAAGATCAGGAACAAGGCAAGGCTCTTCACTGTTATTCAATATAATATTGAAGGTTCTAACGAGGTCAATCAGGCAAGAAAAAGATATAAGGCATCCAAATAAGAAATGAAGAAGTCAAACTGTCACTATTTGTGGATGACATGATTCTCTATACAGAAAACTTGAAAGACTCCACAAGAACACTGCTAGAAACAATAAACAAGTACAGTAAAGTTTCTGAATATAAAATCAATATTCAAAAATCCATAGTGTTTCTATAATGTAATAACAAAGTGTCAGAAAAAGAAGTGGAAAAAATAATTCCTTTTGCAATTACAACAAAAAGAATAAAATACCTAGAAATAAATCTAATGAAACATGTTAAGAACCTATATAATAAAAACTATACAATTCTATTAAAAGAAATTTTAAAAAATCAAGGAAATGGCAAGATATTCAATGTTCTTGGGTTGGAAGAATCAACATAGTTAAAATGACCATATTATCTAAAGCATTATACAATATGCAATCTCCATCAAATCTCATCGGTAGTATTTTAAAGAAATAGAACAAAAAATCAGATATGTATGGAAGCACAAAAGACTTTGAATTGCCAGACTATCCTGAGAAAAAAAGAATGAACATGGAGGCATCACTCTGCCTGATTTCAATTTATACTACAAAGTGATGGTAATGAAAATGGCATGGAATTAGCAGAAAAACAGATACATGGCCCAATGAAACAAAATTGAGAGTACAGATGTAAATTCGTATTTATATAGGCAAATAATTTTTGACAAAAAAAGCCAAAAACATACAGTGGAGAAGGAAAAGCCTCTTCAATAAATGATGATGAGAAAACATGGAAAGATACCTGCAAAAGAATAAAACCAGACTATTTTCTATCACCACATAACAAAATTAATTCAAAGTTGATTAAGCACATGAATATAAGACCTGAATCAATAAATTGAATAGAACAAAACATAGGGACTAAACTCAAGGACCTTGACCTTAAAGAATATTTTATAAATTTGACCTCAAATGTAAAAGAAGTAAAAGAAAAAAATAAATGAATGAGACTACATCAAACTAAAACACTTTTGTTCAGCAGAAGAAATTGTCAACAAGGCAAAGAGACAACTATCCTAAAGGAAAAATATTTGCAAACAATGCCTTCGATAAAGGCCTAATATCCAAAATATACAAAGAATTCACACAATTCAATAACAACAACAAAAAATTAAACAATGTAATCAAAAAATGGGCAGAGGATCTGAACAGACACTTCTCTAATGAAGACATACAAATGGCCAGCAAACATATGAAAAGATGCTTAACATCTCTAGTTATTAGGAAAATGCAAATTGAAATCACAATGAGATACCATCTCACAGTGTTAGAATAGCTATATTCTAACAGGACAAGTAATAACAAATGCTGAAGAGGATACGAAGAAATAGGAACCCTCATACATTGCTGATGGGATTGCAACTTGATATAGCCACTATGGAAACAGTATGGAGGCTCCTCAAAAAAGTATGAATTGATCTACCATATGACCTAGCAATCCCTCTACTGGGAATGTCCCCAAAGACTGTAAAATCCATATTTGACAAGATATTTGCAGACCGATGTTCATAGCAACATTATTCACAGTGGCCAGGACATGAAAGTAACTGAAATGTCCTACAATAGATGATTAGCTAAAGAAGCAGTGATGCATATATACAATGGAATATTACTCAGCTATAAGAAGAGATGAAATACTGCCATTTGCGACATGGATGGACCTAGAGATAATCATGCTAAGTGAAGTAACCCAGACAGAAAAAGTTGAAAATTACATGATATCACTTATATGTGTGCTATAAACCTAAAAGCAACAAATAAACAGGACAAAGAAACAGAGACTCATGGACATGGACTATAGACTAGTGGTTACTAGAGGGTACGGGTTTGGTGGGGAGAGGGGAGGTAGACAGGGTAAAGGGGATCAAATATGTGGTGACAAAAATAATCTAACTATGGGAAGGGAACACAGTGTAAATATATATATATATATATGCCTTACTGATAAAGTATATATCTAAAACTTATTGGTTTTGTTAAGCAATATCACCATAAAAACATAAATAAATTAATTTAAAAAATTTTTGTATCGGGTGGGTAATCTTTATATTTTGCCTTTGGCCAAAGAAGTGGGTTGTCTCTAAATATAATTATTATATTACCAACCATAATAATCTTTCCGAGGGTTATTTCTCAAATAATTTCAAAATCAATAAATACCCTTTAGCCTCCTGCAAAAAAATCATTAATAGTCTAGAAGACATGAATATCAAAGTTAAATATTACATGAAGCTGGAGTATAAAGTAAAATGTCTTTATTATTTAATAAAGAACATAATTAAACCGGAAGAATTTAATAGGGGTATACGGTGGTGCTTGTGCATGGCTGCCTCTGTTCTTTCGGAAGTTTCCAGCTGATTCAACTTAGTTCAGCTTGGTGAAGTGTCAAGAACCTTTCTTCAGACCTGTAATTCAAGTTCAAAGCTTTGTTTGGGGTAGGTGGGGAGAGCTCGGTGGCAGAGTAGTGGTGAGCTAATCATAGTAGCATAAGGGCACAGATGTGAGCAGACAGGGTGGATGAACATTTACATGGAAGTCATATTGTTGAGAGTGTTGTCCAGTCCCCCTCTCCTGATGGCTTTGTACTTCATTGTCTGAGCATACAGCTTGTCTTCTAAATCATTAACGGTTTTTTTTTTACTTAAACCAAAATGTTCTTTTTTTAAAAAATTATTCTTTTAAAAGAAATCCTTTCTTTTTGTACAGCTCTTGAAATGCTTTTATATTTGTAATGTCAGTGAGAAGTTTAAGATTCATCTAACAGGTTCTTCACCACCTACTTTGAGATTTAAATATAGTTTGACATCTCACTTTAATATTTGACACTTGTCATCTTACGTTCTTAGCTGAAGCTTCCATTGTAGCATTCTCTTACAAGGGTACATTTAAGATGTTACACTAAAATATATAGATTATTACTGGTCAAAGTAGAAAGATTACTGAGTAGATGAGCAGAAACTTCAGGTTCTGAGATTGAATCTACAATGAATTTTTCATATTAGAGATTTTCAACACTTTTGTGGGTTTGTTTTGTTAAAATGCACACAGTAAACAAAAATTACTCATGTGACATATTCTTACACGCAATTATCAGCATCCTAGTCATAAATCTGATGCTTTTGCATTTACTCAAAATAGTATATTGCCATTCAGGTGAGAGAAATGTGTGAGTGTAGATATAAACTTAGACATTCTTTGCTCTAGAATACTAAAAATCATGAAAATTTTGTTTTTTTTGTTATTATTAACATATTCCTTGCAATATGGTTCAAAACTACTAATGACAACAGTATACTGAGATTCTTGTTTAAAACTGCCACCATTAGAGCCAATTGAAGTTCGGTGTTGCTCCAAAAGGCAGGGGAGAGGGAAAGGGTAATAATGGTTGTGCTGAAGTATGGTTAGCATTTGCTCTCGGTTCCACCTCAAATGATGGCACTGAAGAATCACAGGTCATTGAGACAATAGTGTTACTAAAAGTATATTTTAGAAAGGCAAAGTATGCCCCAAAGAGGCACATGGTCCCGAAGCTGTAACCAACACAAAGGGGGGCCAAAATGACTACAAAAGGGTAAAAGAGCCTCAAAAGGCCACCAAAAAGAGAACCCAGGAGGGTAAAAAGGGTCAAAACGGGAGCCCAGAAGGGCAAAAGTGGGGGGGAATCCAGAAGGACAAAAGGGAGGAGAGATCAGAATGGCAAAAAAGGGTGCTAAAGTGGGAGTGTATGCTTTATATTTGGGCCATGATGGGTGGTTCCAAAGGCATTCCTAGGTCATTGTCAAGTGAGGTCACTTTAATTGACACCTGGCTGCTATAATTTTGCCTAGTGTGCATGTGCGTATCCAGAAGTCTATTACTATTGGGGTGTTCTTTGGACGATGTCTAGGCTGGGCCCTTTTCCTTTGTTCTCCCGTCACTTATGTCTGACTAGCTATCTAACAGAACTTGTATGTAATTCTGAGAAAGTTATTTTGATCCTTAACTTTTCTTCAACTGAAAATAAGAAGTTAACCTGAAGGTCACTTTTAGTTCTAAGATAATTTATTGCTATATACAAGATGAGGAATTATAGTTAATTTGAAAACATGTAAAAGACAAGTATTTTAGTTGAGTTATATGAATACACAATAAATATATTTTTAAAATGAAAAACTTTATACAGATTTTAGTATTTAAAATTTAATGTAAGTACTGATTTTGAAAGAAGAAAAAATCTCCAAGATAAAACATTAATTAAGATTTTCATCTATAACTTTGATTTTTCATTTTTAGATTGCTTAAGTAATACCTTAAGTATTCTTCAATGAAGGGGAGAAGAAACAGTATGTCATAATTGAATTTATTACTTCTAAAAATTGCTCATTAAGAACTATTACCTCATCTAGTCTGAAGGTGCAACGCTTCTTTTATGTTAAGAGCCCTCTAGGAAGGTTAGTTTTTTTATAATTTAATTCAAGCGATATGATAGCAGAAAGCTCAAGAAAAATAATCAGAAAATTGAAGATTTACTCTTTAAGAAACTATCATTGTGCTATTTTATCCTATGTTTTACATTTTCGTAAGATGTTTTGCAGTCTAAATTCCTATCTTTAAATATTCGTTTATGTCACAAAATAGCATTCTGATGTTTTTACAATATAATCCTAATGAGATATGATGTTACTTTAACAATGTATTCTTTTTTTTCTATTCAATCTGATCTGCAGTAATTAAAGATCTGGAAAATCTTTGGGAAATATTACTACATCCCAATTTCAAAGATTCTAATTCTTTGGTTGCATATGGGAACCAGAATTAAGGTACTTTTGACAGTTTCCTATTTTTGCCTCCTGAGATCACTATCTAAAATAACTTCCTTGGGTTAGCATTTATTTTGAGGGAAACTGAAACAAAGACAACTTGCAATATCTATTCTTACCTACTCTCTCCTAGAATATAAACCTTGAGTTTTTGGGTTGTCTATGGATTTCACAATAAAGACTAGAGTTCTCTGCCCTCTGTGTAGCCATATATAATCATGGGACCAATCTTTGTCAAATAGAATATGAGTAGAAATTTTGGTTGCACCTTCCTCGTTGTTCTTTAAATTGTGAGGACATGATGTCATTTTTCTCTTTCTCTCTTCACTAGTTGGTGGTGAGCCACCTTGCCCATACAGAAGAAGGTTTTCCACTTTTGCAAGTCTGGGAAAATACAACAGAAGCCTGGATACCAGACACAGCAGAGTCTCTATACGAGTACACACTTGTGTATTAGGCTATTACTTAAAAGAAAAATAAACTTCTCTCTTATTTTTCTCTCTCTCTGTTATGGCAGCTTAAACTATATCATAATTATTATATTGTCTATATATAATTATAAATGCATAAAATTGTATCTAAAAGAAGAATTACATTATGGAAAACATTTTTCTTTAGTAACACGTATTACACCTAGATAGATTTAAGACAAAGACAGAATTCTCTAAGAGGTGATGCTTTCCTCATTTTGACCACTTTAAATGTGAGAATTTTAATTAAAATTGTCAGAGTTGTCATACTTCAAGAACTTTCTAAAACAATACTTGAAATAGTATTTTAACTTAAGCAGTTACAAAACCACATGAAATTAGAAAAATGTGATTGAATCTTCTCTGAAATGAGAACATTATACATATTTTGATGTATTAGCTTAAGCATACAAATATTCAGCAACAATAAAGGTAGTTTGTTGTTTGTAATATGAACTTCCAGTTCTTCTAAATTATAGACATTTTTCAGATAAAGTTATTGATAAATCATCTGCAAATTTTTTTCAAAGTATATTTGTCAGGTTAATAAATTTATATTTTTGAAGAAATCATCTTTAGGCATTTGGTGAACACCAGAAGATGAGAAGCAAGGAATTAATTTGCAGTTCTGAGGGTTCTTTGTGAATTGGCTATGTTATTATTTTAAAATTTTTATTTTCAGTTTCAGTGTATTTTTGTCTCTGATAATATTTTGTTTCAAACACTACGTTTTTATTAAAAGTTTTCCATGACTATTTATTTCCTGTGATATTTCCTGCAAAGCGCCTGTGATTATTTAACTTGAGAATGGCTTCTCTCTCTAATTGGAGAATGCTGTTATGCATTTATGTGGGTTATTATTTTCTATATCCTATGTGCTCTTGGATTGATCAAGAGATCAATATATTTACTAATTCACTCATTCATTCATTTATTCATTCATTCCTAATTACAGGCACAGTAGTAAGCGTTGTCACTTTCTATTTGGAGATTAAACTAAAGATAGATGCCTTTTTTGAAAGCATCATGACATTGCCTTAATGAATATTCCAAGCACCCATCTTGTGGCATTGGCTATCTTGGCATTACCTTGAACCATCCCATGCCCTTGATGTGGATCCCATTTGTTCTTATACTCCTACCTTTGGTGGTTATGTTTCCCCTGTAATCATATACTAACACTATTCTTCTACAAAAACATTAGTTTTTTTTTCTTTTACAATAACTTAAAGCTAAATGTTTTCATTTGGTTTGGATACATTCTCTAATTTCTTTCTTTTTCAAAAAAAATCTATCTATCTATCTATCATTTATTTATTTATTTATTTATTTTTATGGTGACATTGGTTGACAAAATCCAATGTTTCAGCTGTACACTTTAACAGTAAGGCATATTTATATTTACACTGTGTGTTCACCTCTCATAGTCACCACACATTTGATCTCCTTTACCCTACCTCTCCCCTCCACCCTTTCCCCTACAATTTCTTATAAATACTTTACTTTCACTTTACCATATTTGAGACTTCTAGTGTATATGGCTTTCCTTTTTAATTAAAAAGTGATTGTTTTGGTCTTTTTCAATAAGATGAATAATAAAAATGCAGGTTTTGTTGTTGTTGTTGTTGTTTGTTTGTTTGTTTTGCTAAAATGAGAGTCTAGAGAATTCACAGAGCCATTAATATAGAGAAAGTTTATGTTCTGAAAAGGTCACTGACTTATATTGGCTGAAATTATTTTGAGCCCCAGTTTTCTTTATCATTCAGAGCTCCTGAATACATTATTGTTAATCTCTTTGTTAAACTAATGAATTATTCTATATATAATATTTATGCTCAAGTAATGTTATAAGGGTAAAAAAAAGAAAATTTATTAACAGAAATGTACAGACTAAAAAGTAAAATGTAAAGCAAATTAGTCTGTTTCCTTTTGGCTTCTCTGATTTTCGTGAAAATACATCGAAAGTTTAGTGCTATCTCAGTTCATCTCTTTTATAAATAACTCTGTGTCTCCTATTTGAATTGAACGTAGATTTGACATTCTGAATGCAGCCCAATGTACTTTAAGATTATAAACATTTTAGTTTTAAAATTATGGCTTAAACTCTATATAGAAAGATACTTGGCTTAAATGGTTTATTTATCATTTCCTCATTATGGTCTTCTTCTGTCTGATATAAGGATATAGGTGTCTATTAAATCATGTAGGAATGTAAAGTGTGATAAACATTCTTATTCTGTTCCATTATGCTACCTATACTACTACTCAGTGAGGACACTCTGAAGTGAATAAGGTAAAAAAAAATTCATCTTCTAATATATTTAGATCACACATTTCAAGCTGCCAGAATTGGTTCGGCATCTATTTTCCACAGCCTGGCAAATTAGGCTATTTTAATGTGATAAAATATAGTCTTAAAATTTTTTTTTTAGTTCAGTATCTTATAAAGGAGGCTTACAAAATCACTTTGTCTATGTATGTGAGTGTCTGTCTACTCCCATATGCTGTAACAGACAGTTGGCATTGCCTTGGCAACTTTACAGGATCAAATTGCTACATTCAGTATTGAGTGAAAGCAAAACCAGCGCTGCCTCTTTACCCCATCTGTAAATGAGAGAAAATCAATCTCTGTAGGTTTGAGTCTTTTGTTGTAGTCAGATAGTTATAAAAATTATAATAAGCTCCTTTGGGACAGGGAGATTTTTATTTGATTTTGTATCTACAGAGCCTTTCCGATACGTGACTCCTAGTATGTACTCAATAAATCTTTCTTAAACAATGGATTTTTTTTAAAAAAAGGAAATCATATCATTGCTTATGAATTGTTTTAAAAAGCAGTACTTGGTGATGATCACAGCTTTAGAACTGAGGTGAGTGACTCACAGGAAGCTTCTTCAAAGTCTACCAAAGTCACCGCAATAAATTTAATAATAATAAAAAAAAATCTTACATCTGTGAAAACTGATCTGTTTTTTTTTTTCTTCCAAATCTCCTATGAATGCCTGTTACTGATGAGAATAACCCCGAATTCTGGGAAATGTAGTTCCCAGGCTTTCAGAGCCTGTGATACAGGGGAGAGAAAGGAAGAAAGAGATTCTTGATGAATTGCCAAAAGGTAATCCAGCATAAAATGTTCTAGGCACGACTCATACAATTTGCCTGGAAATGGCTGCATGGATGTCAGTCATAAGGTAAAATTCAATGTAACTGGTCTTGACCTTAGGCTTGTACAAGGATTGATTGCATACAAGTTTCAAAATGATCTCATTTGAATGTTTCACTATACAATTTGAGATGACAGTAGTTATATATAGGCAATTCTTGCATATGTCCTTTTGAGATTTTTCTTATAGGTATGCTCATTGAATTGTCATTTTGAGGAGTCCTTATAAATGAAGGCTAGTTATGGGAAAAACTTGTGTAAATATTTTTTATGGATATAAGATTTTCTGATACTGAAAGTTACAATTTTTCTTTTAGAGAAAGCAGAATAGACTAACTATTGGTCTTAATAAGTTAAACAGGATCTGTAGATCCACCCTTCCTTCCCCTGCCAGGTTAGATTAAGTAACTGCAACAAGGCAAAACATCTGTAATATTTACACATTTTCTCTTATAGTTTTATCATTGTTTTGAAATTATTTTTGCTAATTTTTTAAAAAAACTTTCACTAAAAGCTGAGAGAAATTTATTCTCTGTAGTGTTCTGAATGAGATATACCATTCCTAGGCCCATAATCTCTGCTTTCTGAAAGTAATAAAAAGATGATATATTTTGTCAAATTCATAAATGAACAAATAAAGTAAAACATTATTTAGAGTATCAGTGTTTAGAACATTTTATTTTATTATATTTTATTTTATTTAATCTTATTTTGAATTGTCTCTTTGAGATAGCCAATGGCTAAAAAGTGAGTTTGGCCCTTTTTATGTTATTCTTTAATGTTGGCTCAGTGCTACATAATGCCTTCCAGAAATCATCTCCACAAGGAGCCAGCAAGGCCTACTTCTAGATACCTCTTTCTCTAAACAGGTGTAAGATGTGTTGGGATTGGTGTAGAAATTAATGCAATAATGCTTCAGGAAGACAAACGAGTTGCAAGACTTGTATTACAAACTATTATTCACCCATCAGGACTCAAGTTTTTATGATTTGGACAATTTCTTGCCTTCCTTTTTTCTTTCCTTTATATTTATGGTTATTTATAGTATATACCTCAATTATTGCATTTTCATTTTTTAACTCAATTTACCAATATTGAGTGCCTGCCTTGCATTACTAAATGTTATACTGAGATTAGCATACAAACAAAATATAATATTATCTCCCCTTTCAATAATTTGCAGATTAGTTATAGAAACAGATGGCAAACTAAACATTTAATAATTTGGGCAAGATATATGCATAGAGATGTTCATTGGATGCAGTAATAAAAAGAAAATAAACTAACAATGCATCTAATATAGAGTGGGGTATGGAACTGGAAGAATATATTATTCAATTTTTATACCTTGCAACAATGAAAAGACTCTCAATGTATAATACATTGATTAATATGTTCTCAGAGCAACATCCGTAATAAATAATTAAAAATATATTTTTGATCACTCGAATCATCACATAACATATATTTTTGAGAACAAATGTTAAATATTTAAGAAGAACATAATTCTATATTAAATTCTGAGTTTATCCTATATACTATATTATTTATTATATGTTTCAAGGGTACACTATAATAATTCAACATCTGCCTATATACTCTGTATTTTAAACTACTTTTTTTGTGCTTATCACAAACCTAAATTAGAGAAAAATTAGAAAGTTTGCTTTCATATCATGGTAGTGATGAAAGTGCAATGTTTCCATATCTTTGAAAATTGTTCTTCCTGTGCTACCATGGCTATCTTTGTTTTATAATTAATTCTAAGGGTAATATTGGGAAGAGTTCTTGGATTTTTCAATGGGTGGTCTCAAATTTTCTAATTCAAGGTATACTGAGAATAAATCTTTCCCCACTTGAGAGAAAGATTTTGTTGCCTGTTAGGTACACACTTGACTCATCTTTAACTCATAACTGATGCATGTTCCTGGACACATCACACCAGCCTCCTACAGCTTTTCTTCCCACAGCTCACTACTAACTCCACATGGCACAACACCCACCACTCTTCAGGCTGGTAGGATAGCTAGAATATATTTTCACAAAGATATGCAAGAAAGACCACACATGGCTCTCCTACACATCTCAGAACAATCATGCAGAATGAAGCACATTCTATTTTAGTTTCATATCTCTGTTTTCCAAAGGTGAGTAGGTAGATACAAAGATGATGATGCTATAAAAATTTTTATGGCCAAAAAAGACCTTTTAAAATATTCAGCAAATACATTCCTAGGGTTATTCAATCACAAAACTAACTTAGTTTTTTTGGCAATTCACCCTCTATTTTCAAATAAATGCTAGATTTTTTTGGCATAAATTTTTCTCCATTACCATGAGTCTGATCCTTATAAAGGTACCCAATCTAGATAGTCAAGTATAGTCTACTCTTACATTTTAAATGCCAGAAAGCCTTATTATTGCCAGCATTTTAATCCTTTTTGAAAACAAAATAGAACTAAGACAATAAGTTGGGGCACATCCAAGTCAGAATGCTTCACAGATTCCAGAAACAAAGAGGTAATTGTTACAACATGGGAAGATATATGATATATTTTTGGCATTTAGGTATTTACAAGTTACCTCAGTTTCAGCATTAATATTTCATCAGTATTCTGTAGCAATAAACTGAGAGCTAGGTGACTGGATCTTTACCTAAGCTTAGTGCTTTTGAGACCACAGACAAATCACCATATTTCTTAGTCTCAATGGTCTTCTAACTAAAACTGGGTATGCATATTTATATGAGACTTGATAAATGTAAGATGACTCATTTGGATAACACACACACACACACACACACACACATACACGTTTTTATTAGATACAACTCTAGAAGAAAATCTGGAGGAGGGTGTGGGGAGGGCTAACATTTATTGAACATCTACTAGAAACATTTAATATTATCTTCAAAAGTACTATAGTTTTAAGCCTCTCCTTTTCTCACTACTAGTAAAAGTATTGTATTCTTTTTATAAAATGATTTTTATATTTAAATGTTTGAATTTTTTAATTAAAAAAATTAAAATGTGCCTCAAATTATTGTCTTGGTTCTATTTTGTTTTCAAAAAAGATTCAAATATTTGCAAGAAAAAAGCATTCTGGCATTTAAATTTTTAATTTCTAAAAAATTATAGGGCATTTTATATGTACATATTTGTACATGTTTCTGATTTCTTTTAAGGGGAATTTCTTATTACTGCATATAAACTATTCTGAACTTCTTTATTCATATTAAAAAATTATTTTCTAAAGTTATACTTTCATGCATATCACTGATGAGAACATCACAATTACATCATTGTGTTTGTTTCCAGCACATATTCCAGTGCCAAAAAGTATCATTTTTACAGATATTTACTACCTGATTAGTAAAAAAAAAAAAAAGACATTTATTTTTGTTTCAATTTATATTTATTTAACTATATTGAAAGTGAACATTTGGTTTTATATAGATTTTTACATTTACTAAATTAATCTATCTGGGATATATTTTGTTGTATCAGATGAGGTGAAGATCTACTTGGGGATTTTTCCTACTTGCTAGCTCATCTTTCCAACATTATTTGTTTCTAAGAATCATTTTTTTTATTGATTTGTAATACCTCATTTATTAAATGTTAATTTTCTTTCATTACTGATACTAGAGTATGCTTCTAGGGAGTATATAACCCTTTATTATTATTATTACTTTTGCCATAACACCACTCTGTGTTTATAGCTGTAACTTTAAAATGTTTTAATAGTTCATGGTAGTGTTTTTTTTTATTTTTATTAATATTTTTCCAACTAATTTTTGTTATTCTCACTTTATTCTTTTAGATACACTTTAGGATGAACACATACACACATATGTGTGCATGCATGCACATACAAACACATTTAAAAGAAAAAAATGTGTTTTCATTGCAAGAGTATTACAATTATTTAGGAACTGATGTATTTAAAATATTTAATAGTCATCAAGGAACAAAATATATGTAACATATGCCAGTCTTTTAAAATTTTTGATTATTGAAAAGTGTGTTTAACAGGTGCTATGATAAGTAGAAACTATAAGGAGGGAGGAATCATAGGAAGAATAGAAGCATGGACAGAGGGTAGCTGAGTAAAAGAGCAGTGGAGGAAAGAGTAGGGGATTCTAGATGCTGAAGTATGACAACGCAGTGGGAACTCAGGAGCGTCCTTAGTCATCTAGGCGAGTCCTGACCGCAATTTCAGCAGTACCTTAAAATGTATCCTGAGCTCTTAAAAAACTGGCGGTGAGCTATTCCTGTTTTATTGTTATATTATGGTTTATTGTTTAAGTTAATGTTTATTTTTTGAGGTAGCCTTATTGTGTCTCTCTTCCCTGCAATGTAAATAGTTTAAATAAAAATTATTACGTTTTACTTTAATACACTACTAAATTTGTCATTCTAGAGTTTTGTTTTGAAACTGTGCATCATATTCATAAGTGAGATTTGACTAATTTTGTTTGTATCAGAGATTGGAAACTGTCTGCTAACTCCTTAATTTAGTCACCTCAGCACTCTATAAATGTTGAGATTGATTATTACAAAAAAGAAAGACATGTTATTCAAAGTTGATGAACACTTTGAATATGTGTTTTCCCTCCAGCATCTAACATTCAAAGCAAGAAAAATGTTTTAGAATTTTAGTAGAAAAATATGTGTTGTATTTACCAAATGCATTCCACTGATTTAAAGCAGTGCTTTATTCTGATTATCATTGGCTTTTCATTGATGAAGTTTTTCAATGTAAACAGAACTAAAAAGTTACCTAATGGGTAATAACAACAGAACATTTAATAATATATTGTTTGAACACTCACCAAGTTTTTAAGAACTGGGCTAAATAGTAAGATTTAAAGATTCATATGACTGGCTGTCTGTTCTTATACAGCTAAAAATTCTGGAAATAATGAAAATATATACATTATTTATTATAATACAGTTTGAAAAGTGCATCTAATAGAAACATATACAGGACGATCTGGGTTCATAAAAAGTTACACACCGAGTACTTTACTCTTTTCTGTTCTAGGCTTTGTGGCAAGTAATTATAATAAAATAAAGAACAGGAAACACTGGTGGCTGGAGTATCTTTATCAGTTCAGTAAAGTCTAACTTCTCTACCAAACATTTGTGTGACTAGAGGTAAATTATTTAATCTCTATGCCTCAATTTTCTTGTCTATTAATTTTTTTCATAGAATTGTCCTGAAAATTAAATTACTTAATTCACTGAAATTTATCCTAGCACATATTATTATATAATAATATAAAATAAGGCTCTATTCTTATGAACATAAAGAAGAGAAATAAAGGCAAGAAGAAGGGGAGGAAGAGGCAGATGTAACAGAAGCAATAGCAGCTATAAGGTAATGAAAGAATACAACAAATAGGCCATCCAAACTGTAGGAAAAGCATTGTATAAAGAAAACAGTGCAAAATGTTAGATGTAGGGCAGGGAGCAGCAAAACCTTCTCAGAGGCAGTGACTTCTTTGAATCCTCTAGGAGTTCAACTTAGTAAACATGGGAGGAAAGTTCACTGTAGAATGAAGGATAATCTCGCCTCTATATCAGAAGCAAGAGAATGCATGCCTAGAACATTGAGTGTTAAGGTTGGGTTATTATAAGAACTGATGCTGGTGATTTAAGTGGGGACACAAATGACAAAGATCTTTCTGTTAGGACTCTTGCTAGTTGCAAGTAGAAACAAAAAGATAGCTCAGAACAACTCAAGTAAAAAGAAAATTTTTTAGTTCTTACAACTAAAAATACAGGAGTAGAGTTGATGGGACTTCAATAATGTCCCCAGGATCTTGTCTTTCTCTGTCTTTCCACTCTGTCTTTTTTTTTTTCTAACCATTTATTCTCTCTCAGTGAAAAGATCTCTCACAGTTTCTAATACAGAAGAAAAGACAATCTTTGTCTTGACCCCTTAGCAGGGGTTAGTAAAATATGGCCTGAGGATCAAATCAGATCCAGAACATTTTATGGTCAAAACATTCGTGTCACCCCAAAATTTATATGTTGAAATCTTAACCCCAATGCACTGGTACTAGGAAATGAGGCCTTTGAGAGGTGCTTAGGTCATGAGGGTGAAACTCTCAAGAATGGGATTAGTGCTTATAAAAAAGACCCTAGAGAGCTATCTTGCCTTCTCACCTATGTGAGGAGACAATAAGAAAACAACTGTATGCAACATGGAATTGGCCTTTATCAGAACCTGACTATGCTTGCAAACTGACCTTGGATTCAGAGCTTCCAGAATTGTGAGTAATAAATATCTGTTGTTTATGGTATTCTAAGAAGCCTAAACTAAGACAGTTAGCAAGCTAAAGATTCTTTTCCTCGTTAAAGAGTTGCAAACAAACACAAATAAAAATGTGTATGTAATTGGAACAGTATATGGCTGGATCCATGAAACCTAAAATGTTTGCCATCTAGTCCAACCTCCCTTTTTTGGTGAAAGTCCTATGATTACCTCTAAATCTGACTGACTTGGCTTGGGGCCTGGACCCCTCACTTTCTGCTCACACTGGTTATGTTCAGATTAGTCAGTCAGGGTAAGGTTTCCTGCCCACCCTAATTAAAGATGGAACTAGCTTTTAATAAAGCACATGGACTGGGAATGGAAGAGGTACAGTTGCTCTGAGAAAAATCAGCAGAGTTAATGGGTCATAAAATAATAAATGTCCAACATAGCCTTACAAACCACTTTGAAGAGAATATACTCTCTTCTGAGAGCATCAGATAACTACTGAAGGTTTTTTACAATGTGAACTGGCATGCTTATATTTGAATTTTAATGTATATAAGTGTCAGAATTTATTTACTAATTTCAAACTATTATTTCCTGTGACTTTCTTTGCCCCTTTGCACTCACAGAATTTTTCCCTCTGCCCCTCAAAGGCCATTTTTCTCACCAGATCACCCTGACTGAATGTGATTGATAGATTCTGGAAGCACAAACACAGAGGACTCAAATGATCCAGACAGGAAGATTTAAATACATGCTAGCAGAGTAAGTTTTTCTGTATCTAGAAGCTAGATAAGATTTAGGTTGAGAATAGGGAAAGAAGCCATGACAATTGAAAGGGACTGAGAATGGTAAATTAGTAGAAAGCTTTCTTTTAGAGGGTAGATTCTCAAATTTTAATGTTATATATGTATCACCTGACATATTGTTAAAACACATATTTTAATGATAAACGAGATAAAACCTGAGAATATGAATTTCTTCCAAGATACTAGGAGGCAAAATTGCTAGTGGTCCATGGACCCTGCTTTAATTAAAATAGCAAGGGTATAAAGTACTAGGCAGCTATTTGAAAGCTAATTCAGGGATCAACAATCCTATTAAAATCTGTAGAGGTCACCTGATTGGATACCAATTCAAAGTGACATTTACCCCACAGCTTTTGTTTCTTCTCAACTCTATCATTTTATTACTTGTGAAGAACCTACAAAAAGATGGTCTATACAGAAAGCAGATATTTGGACAATTTGGTGGTGGCGGTAAAATTCAAGGAAAGCCTGTCCAGTATAGGGCTAGAGATAATCAACTTGAAATTTTCTTCTGAACGAGGGTAGCAGTAAACATATAACCCCTTTATTACTCTAGCTTTACTATAGTGTTGGATTGAAATAGGAGGCAACACAAAAAATACAGACATAGGTATTCTAGAGGAGAAATGATAGTGTTAGAAACTGGAATTAAGATAGGCAGTTGAGATAGAAAAAAGAGACCTGTCTTGAGAGATGTTGTCAGTAGAATTAATAAAATTTAGTCCTTGATTTCATATGGTGCATAGAGGAGGAGAAGGAATCTTGAATAATATCTAGTCTTAGAATTTGGGAAACTAAATTTTAATGTTGTTTATTGAACTAGCTAACATTTGCGAAGGCACAAGTGGAGCTGTTTGGTACTAAATATTCAGGAACTATTTATAATGAGTGAATTTTGGATAGAGACTGAAAGGAATGGTGAAAATTATATAGACAGAGAAGCCGAGTTGGTGATGACTTTTCCAGCAGAATAAATGGCATGTACAAAGGTGCAGGGATGTGAAATGTCATGAGTAGCTCACTGTATGATTAATGGCAGGAGGGTATGGGGCAGGGAGCTGAGTAAAGTGAGCTTTGAAAATTAGGTAGAAATAAAAATCTCAGAGATTTTTAAGTGTTAAACAAAGACTTGTATATTGTTCTTAAAAATTAAGAAAGTCATTCTGGAATTTAAGCATAGGAATGACACAATCTAATATAGAGTTTAGGAAAAGGGAAGGAGTGCCATAATTTCATCAATGCATTTTCTGTAGCAGGGTTTTATTAATTATCTTGTTTTATTGTGGAGGAATAAATAGTATTGAACTTCTAAAAAGCTGATGATGAATTGCTACAACTCTAAGCAGGAGAGGTGAAGCTCCATTCTTAGGACACAAGGGATCTTTTCTTTAAGAATTGCTCCATGTGTTAGTGTTCATTTTCAAGCTGAGCTGCATAGTCAACTATGATTTTATTACATTTGAATACAATGACTTTGGCCACCTGCACACCTCCATTGCATTTTATTTTTTTGGAGTGGCAGGTACAAAGTCTTTTATGTATCTGTCACTAATATACTCCAAGATTTCTGGAAAATCTATAATACTTCTGTTAATATATCATCTAACTTTTTTTTCTTGGAGACAGCTCTCCTAGAGGCCTTTAAAATATACATTTCTCTTTAGACTGGAACATAGAAACTGTTTGAGAACTTCCTTTGAATTAATTTTGTGAATTCTATTTTCTCTGGTATTGAAATTTCTGATTCTTTGATACCATCTCTTTCTCTTTTGGTTTACTCCCACATTTTAATGAAGTACTCCTCCTAGTGAGTTCTTGATAAGTGGTGAATGGGAGTTATAACTTTTTAGATATTGCTTGTCTAAAATTATTTTATTCTTTTCTTCCAAAGACCAATATTTCAGGTGAACATAGGATTTTAGATTACAAATATTTTTCCCCAAGGAAGTCGGAAATAATGATCTATTTTCATGTATCTCTAGTATAGCAGTTGATATGTTCGATGCCATTCTGATACCAGATATTTCATGTGACACTGTTTTTATTTTTATTTGGATATTCTATGTAGCTCCAGAATTTACCAATAATATGATTTGTTGAGAATAGAGTTTCAATTATTTAACTGGATTTCTGATTTTTTTTTTTAATTTTAAATCTGGGACATTACTTCTTTATCCTAGGAAATGTCCTTATATTATTGTCTTTCTAAATTTTTTCTTTAATTTTTTACTTTCTTTATAGAAATTATAATATTTAGATGCTGGAGCATCTGAATTGTGCCTTTAATTTTCTTATCTTTTTTCCTCATTTATATCTATTTTTTTAAAATATATTTTCTGGTAGATTTCTTTAGCTTTACTTTTCAAACTTTCTATTAATTAAAATGTTTTTACTATAATTTTAGATTCTGAAGTCTCTTTATTCTCATTATCATTTATTATTTATCATTACCCATTCTTATTTTTCAAAAACAAAGCTTTTTTTAAATCTCTCTGAGGATATTAAGCATAGATATTTCCTTCATGTTTTCTTTTGTTCCCTATCTTGTCACTATTTCTTTTGATTTTTTAAAATTTTCTTAGTCTTTGCTATTTTTTCTAAGTTTACTGAAGGGATCCCCCCCCCAAAAAAAAATATCTGGAAATATTTTATGTTGTAGGCAGAGTACTAAGAAGGTCCCAAAGTTCTTGTCCCTGGTATATATGTCATGTATAATCCTCTCCCCTTGGGTGTGATGGAAATTGTGAATATGATGGGGTAGTTACTTCTTTGATTAGTATACATGATATGGTAAAAGTGGTGGGATAGTCACCTATAGAATTAACTTATGTTATAAAAGACTCTATCTAGGCAGACTGGAGCAAGAGTCTTTGGTTGGCGCTGAAGAAACAAATCACCCTGTGTGGAAAGAACCACATGGCTAGCACTAGAGGCGATAGCATCTCACATAGCTGAGACTGGCCTTCAAATAAAAGTCAGCCAAGAAAACAAGAAAATAGAATTTTCTTATTGTACAACCATAGGAAATAGAATTTGTCTGACCAACTTAATGATCTTAGTAATGAATATTCCTTAATCAAGGTGTAATGAGGACACAGCTTGGCTGACATTTTGATTTTAGTCTTTTGAGATACTGAGCAGAGAATTTCATTCAGTCATTCTTAGTCTTCTTATCTAGAGAACTGTAAAGTCATGGGTGTGGTTTTAAGCTGCTAAATTTATGATAACATTTCACACAACAGTAATATACCTGGTGTTCATTCTTTGTCTTTTCCTATTTGAGAGAGAAATACCACACAGATTAGAATCTCTGAGCACATAAGCAGGTTATAATTACTGTCACTTAATTCATGTCTCTGGTCAAACTTTATATCCAAAGATTGTCCTTTCTTGATCATGTTTTTAAAAATAGCAATCATACTATTTATCTCCTTACATTTTCTAAATTTGTTGAAAAAAATAATCTACACATTTAAGAAGATTAACAAACTTTAAGTAGGATAAATGCAACGTTAATTGCAGATACATTCTAATCAAGATGTTGAAAGCCAAAAACCTAGAATTTAGTAAAAGAAAAATGATTCTTTATATTCAAGCTAACCCCAATAAAATTAACAGCTGACTTCTCTTCTGAAACCATGGAGGCCAGAAGGCACTAGGATACCACATTTAACATATTCAGAGTGATTGAAGTAAAAAAAAAAATAAAATAAAACTGTGAATCAAGAATCTTATATTTAGCAAAACTATCTTTCAAAAATTAAGTTTAAATAAAGACATTCTCAAGTAAGTAAAAACTGAGAATTTGTTGTTAGCAATTCCACTTTACAAAAATACTAAAGCAATACTTAAAAGCTGAAAGCAAGTGACACATGGCAGTAATTCAAATCCACACACGGAAGAAAGTTTCAGTAAAGGTGGTTATGTTGGTAATTATACCTGACAATGTAATTGCATATTTATTCTCCCTTTTTAAAAAATTAATTTAAAAAGTACTTGCATAAAACAATATGTATATAATTATACCATTGAACTTAAAACACATACAAATCTAACATATTTGACAAAAACATCACAAAGATTGTGAGTGGGAAAAAGGTTTTATTTGAGGAAGGAAATGACACCAGATGGTAGCTTGAATCTGCAGGAAAAAAATTGAAGAGAATCAGAAATGATAAATAGGAATATTAATATAATAAACTCTATAAAATGTATTTGTTTTTCTTTCTTTTCTTCTCTTTAAAAGATGTAATATTATAAAATGTAATAATTATACCAATCTATTGTAGGGTTTATAACATATTTAAATGTAATATATAGATAACAACAGCACAAAAATGAGGAAGATGCAGCTATATACAAGTAAAGCTTCTATATTTTCCTAGAATAAAGTTACAAAAAACCTGAAGAAGACTTTGGAAGTTAATATATGTAGTACATATTATTATATATATTAAATTTAATATGTTAATATTAACAATATGTATTATATATTAATATGTTAATATTAATATATCATATCTATTCTTTAGAGCAACCACTAAGAATTATTAAATCTAACTATATTCATTAATAAAATTAAATGTGAATGAATTAAATAATTAAATCAAAAGTCAGATATCAAATCGAATTAGAAATGAAAGACCCAAATAAACACAGGAGATACCCTTTAGATTTAAAGATACAAATAGGTTGAAAATAAAAGAATAGGAAAGATGTACCATGTAAGCATCAACTGTAAGAGATGAAGTGAGGCTATACTACAATCAGACATAAAGGCAAATAAATTACTAAGTGAAAGGCCACAGAGTGATTAAGCACAGCCTATTGTTTTCATGAGGAACAAATAGCAGTAACTGAAGAGCTTTTTTTCTGAGGCCGGTTAATTATTTCAAAGAATACTCTCTCTCCTATCTGGAGCAGAAGTGTTGGTGTCATCTACACTTCTGAGGTACAACTCTGGGATCTTAGGGGTGGATGAACCAAGGAGGAACATCACCATTTCCAATGCAAATTCTCTGTCTCCATTTTTTCAGAATAGCATCCTTCTTCCACCATAAACTGTGCCCATGTTCTCAAGACTAGGTTTTTTTTTTAGGTTCAATTTCTCTAAAGCTGGAGTCCTCTGCTAAGTTGAGACAGAGTAATTTCCTAAAGGAGAATTTCCTAAAATAAAGGGATTTAGGGTGAATGTTTTAAGTTTTTGACCTTTTAAAGATTTTGAATTAATTCTTTTTTTTTTCAAACCCTGATCCATATTTTGGTGTTAATCTTTTCTGGGTTTTCCAATAGGAATTTACTTTTGCCTAGTACCATGTCAATTACTTTCCATTTGCTTTTTATTTTCCAGATATTTACTACTTCTTTGATATATTATCTCCTTCTTTCCACTTTGTCTTTTTGAGTTTATACTTTTTTTCCCCTTTACTGTGCTTTTAGTGGGATTCCAGAGGGAGCAAAGATAAATGTAATTATTCAATGTAGTCTAATCTTAACAGCTTAAAAATAGGTCACCAAAGTAAAAATAATACAGCTTTTAGTTAAACAGATCTAGGTTTAAGTACTGGCTCAATCTTTTACTGATGGTATAATAATAAACAGTTTACATATTTTATTTAGCCACTATTTTTTCTATAGGAAAACATACATAATAATACCTATTTCATAGGTGTTATATGACAAAATATATATATAATGTTTTCATGCTTGCTTTTTTGCAGCTATAATCATCATCATCATCATCATCATTATTATTATGTGGGCTCCAAATAAAAACAGTATGGCATAAAGTGTCTTCAGTTGGGTTTAAAATTCTTCAGCTACTTAATAGTGTAACATTATTATTTAATTTAAATAAGATTATTCAAATAACCAGGGACCAATATATTACAAGCTATTGTTATGCCTTCTTGTTTAGAAAGTTTACTTTGGAGAGACAATGGATCACAATTTTGGGGTCTAATAAATCTGAAATAAACACAAGAAGGCTGAATTTAGTTCTGAAGATTGGAGTGGGCTGAGGTAATCATTAATAGAATGGCCACATAGTTTTAGTGGTATAATAAGAATTTAAATCTTTATAAATATGAGATTTATGAGATGTCATAACTTACATATAATTCTGTAGGAAGAATTCAAAATATATAGTTTTATTTGTCTATTTTTTCAGATAATTGAATTTAGAATTTTTGCATTTTTCTCTTTTTTGTCTTTAGATTTTTAACTATAACAGCTTTATGACCCTAAGTCTTCCTTAATTAAAATAACTTGCTTGTATTAATGGGCGTGCTGTCTTTAGCTATGAATAATTTATTTACAAAATAACAAGCACATCCTCATAATTCCAAATTAACTAAATGAGTATTAAATAGAAAGTTAAATAGCTCCTGACATTCTTCTGAACCAGTAGCTCAAGATTCTGATTGACAGGAACTATAAGAAGTAATAATAATAATAATAATAATAATAAAAATTTTAAATGTTCAAGAATCAGAAGAAGTAAATGTAGCTGACTGTTATAAATAATAAAAGTTTGCTACTATTCAATATTAAAGTGTACATCAAGGTATTTTAAAATGTGATTAGTATCAAAAGCAAAACACTTTTTATTTGTAAAACATTCTTTTCTGAACAAGACTTCTAGTCTACATGTGCCTCATAAATGTTGTGTCTGTGTAAAGTGAACTTTATCAGAGAAAATAAGTTTTGAATGTAATTTCATCCCATTCATTAAGTATTTTTCTGAGTGTCTGCTTTGCCCACATTTCATGCTATAGAATTTAGAATTACTGTGTTTTAATGCTAATGACTAAGTTGTCTATGTATTTTGTAAGCATTCCCAAAGAAGGTAGACTATAATATAGTAAAATTGTTGAAGCACAAATATTTATCTCTGATCCAATAAGATTTTATGTACCCTGCAAATGCAATATGATATATTTTATGTTTTCTCTGTCTTTGGTTCAATGTACATTCAGTTTTTTCTCATGAAGATAATTTTACAATCAGTAAATACCTCTGAACAATATTTTGTTATAGTTTCCTGGGTACTGGATGTTTATAGGGAGTCATTATTTTTTTCTCCAGATAGAAATAAGGAGTCAGACAACCCAAACTCACATTGTTTATATTTTAAAATCATGCTTGATATCTAAGCTCTAATTATTTTTTATTTTTACATCTATCATATTTATATACTTCCCTCCTCCACTTACATTGAAGTATAACACTAGCTTATCTAGCAGCTTATGTACCATAAACATCAAAGTCAAGTTCAGACAGGGTGCATTAAATTAAGTAACAAAATGAAGAAAAATCTGTTTCAGTTCTTGATTTTGCATGGATAGGAGAGAAAAAAGGAATTTTTGAACCTCTCTATTGCTTAAAAATCCAATTATGTTATATTATATAATTCAGTTCTACACAATCATATATTTGATAAATCTGTATGTATGTTCAGGTATAAATAAGAATTTATATGTTTGTTGCAACATAATAAACCTGTTACAGTAAATAGAATTAGTTTTGTGAAGAACATGGTTATTTAGTAAAAGCAACTAGATAAAGAGTTGAGATTTTAAAATTCTAATACCAGTTCTGTCATTGACCTGTTTTGTAAACTTAACAAATAACTCATTCTATTTCTGTTCTAAAATAGAGACTGACGCATCAGCTCAAGTACTGGTTTTGTGAGAGAGAGAGTAATGAAAAACAAATGAGAAGTGAGTGTACAGTGACTGCTATTGAAATACTTCATAGCCTTAAGACCAGTGGTAAAGTATACCTAACTTTTTACTTCTACACATATTTGGATTATGGAGTCTTTAAAGTAAAGTCTTCGTTTAAAACTCTGAATGTAACTCTTCCTGAACCATGTTGGTTTTAGTAGAAAGAACATTAGCCCTGGGCTTTGACCTACTGCGTTCTAGCCCAATCAGTGCTACTAATTCTTCAAGGTCAAATGACATTTCTTAGGAAACATATTTTCTCATTTGAAAAGACAGGATAATCATTCTTCCTATTCATATGGTTATTGTGAGGATCACAACACTCTGAAGGCCAGAAAAGTTGTTTGCAAATGTGAAATGTTATATAAATGTAAGATAATATTTCTAACGGTATTTCAGAATCAAATATATCATAGGTTAATGATTGGGGATATTCAGAAAACTGCAATGACATTCACCGCAAGAATGTTCATACATGTAATTTTTTTTTTTAGTTAAAATCGTTTTCCTTCTGCTAGAAGTTCTAACTGTAGTTATTAATGATCAGACCATGATTTTGTAAACTTCTGGGTTAACCACTCAATTGCTGTCTTTCTTTAAAAAGTGATCTGTGTGTATGTGTGTATTTTTTCCCCTGAGTAGTCATAATCTTCATTCTTTACCAGCCATGTGTTAGCTTTCAAAATTCAAATAAAAACATGCTATGGTCACTAAAAATGTTTAGTCACTAAAATTTAACAATTCTTTTCACTTTTTCTCATTACACTGTATATAATATTTGAAACTTGATCTTTTTTTGTTCCTTATTTTCTGAAATTGTTGTTCATTTGTTTTCTTTAAAATGACCTAAGCTAGTATGCCAATGAGTTATTTTTTCATTTCTTCCTTTTCTTTGCATATCCACCCACATTGCTCAAGAAGTGTAGTTAATATGCAAAGTCTGTCATCATCCCAAAAGAAGTTAAAAGCCAACTCTGTCATTATCCCTAATCTCTACTATATCTCCATTATTACTTTTTATTACTCCTCTATATATCTTTTTAATTAAACCTATTGTTATTGTTGCAGCAATTGGAGTTCTGGTAACACACCTCTAGGTCTTTATCACTGATGAGAAAATGAATATGGGAATTATTTATTAAAAGTATGTTATTAGATAGAAGACAGGTCAAGCCTACAACTGGCTAACCATGTGGAAACAAGATTACTGTATTCTTGAGAGCAGGAGCAGTATGGGTTACAGCCAGGGAAGATGGAGAGCTGTAATTGCAGGGGTGGGAGCAGTCTGCATTATATATAGGCTGTGATAGGTGGTTACAAAGGCGTTCTTAGGTGATTGGCAAGTGAGGTCCTTTTGATTGACAGTTGGCTGCTATATAATTCTTTGCCTAGTGTATATGCACTTACTCAGAATTCAGTCTGTTATAATTAAATTCATGAACTTTCCGACATAAACATAGTATTATAATGAAGCTTAAATTGTGGGCAAATTAGGATAGTACTTTCTGCACAGGAGTGTAGCTGTATTAGGCCAGCTAAGATTATGACTCTTCTTTCTTTTGTCTCTGGAGATGCATCAGGAATTGTCTAACAAATCAACAGGATGTTCTTTGGGCTGTCTCAGAGCTGGGTCCCTATTCCTTTGTTTCCCTGTCCCAAGTTTTACTAGCTACCTAACAGTACCATATCATCAACATGCCTTCCTGGTGTTTCTCACCTCTATGATTTGGGTCATTCTCCGCTTTTGGCCTCAGCCATTTCTCTATCTTTGCATGCCAAAATGCTAAGAATTCAATTGTTGTGGAAATGATATGATTTCTAAAACTTTTTTTTACCAGTTAAAGTCAAAAGACTAGAAGTTAGTGACCAAATAAAAGTAAACTAAAGTTTAAATACAGTAGATTGTGTTTTTAAAATTACAAAAACATTAAAAATGAGATCACTATAGGTTGAAAGTTTATGTTCAATTTTACTCAATTTTCATGAAGTGAATTTATTCTCAGTGGGAGGGGGTTGATATTTATTTCACCTTTTTTTTTGCAGTGTGGGAGCAGTTATATAGAGTCAAATTTAATCTAGATCTGGAGTACATTGTGTTAACTGTCTTTTTTACCCCCTTTCTTAATAAAAGAGACAAATTTATGTTCTATCAATCAAAAAATGATGAATGAATGCTTAAAGTATATGTAAGAATTTAGGATTTTGGAGGATACGAAAAATCAGGCTCTGTTTTTATGTCAAAGAACCGAGTCTTGATGTATGTGAGAGGAGATATGTAAAAAATATTTATAGTACTAGATAAAATGATATAAATAGGGAGAAGGAAAGAAAATGCTCTGTGGATTTTATTATATTTAATAAAATATATGTGGCTTGATGTTTATACTCATATGCAAACTGCAGTTTTTATTTTTCCTGGATGTTTGCAATTTTTTATAATGAGAAATGGAATGATGTAGTTTTTAGGCTCATGAGCTCTAGAGCCAGACTGCTTAGGTCAGACATATAATAACTTACTACTTTTATGCCCTTGGTCTTTATTAGCCTCACTTTGCCCCAGTTTCCTCATCTGTAAATTGGAGACAATAAAAATAGTACATACTTCACATAATTATTATAAGATTTAAATTAGATATATTTGTAAAACACTCTGAAAAATATCTTATAGTTAGTGATAAGTATGTGAGAGCTCAATTTCTGATTGATGCTACTTCTGTTTTTATTTGGATTAAAAATGACCTTAATTTGAGACTTATTTTTATTGTAAACTTTAGTATACTTTTATCTAAGCATCTGATAATAGACAATTATCAAAAGTTTTGGTCATAAAATCAGGCAGGTATTAGACAGACTTTGTTCAGAATTGTGTATGAAAAACACTCTATCAGTATAAAATTATATGTTCTACATGACATTGTTCTTTAAGGTTTTGAAAGATAATTCAACAAAAAAATTTCAATGTTAAGAATCATAAAGAGAATAATTACCCATTTTCTTTCAGCATTTGTCCTCAGTTATGTTCTCTGGCTTTTATAGAAGTCTCTAAGAATAAGTAAAAACTTCTATCAGTATGTATGTATGCTCTCTTTTGCTCCAGGCTGTTTCAAGTATTAACAGTTCAAAACATGTGAATATAATTTTCCACTTTTTCTTTTTAAAAAACTTTACCAAGTTGGAATCTATGCATTTATCCTTATTTAATATTAATTCTTATTTAATATTGTTTCAAATGCAGCAGTTTGCTTTCAGCAGATTTACAAAAACTAATTGAAATGTGCAAGTCTTGATTATATATAGTTATAATTAAATGATGAGTTTTATTTTGCTGTTTTAGTAAATAATTCTCAGAACTTCATATTATGAGATATGACCATGTTTTATAATTTTATATTTGTACAGCTTGAGATTAATGTAATATTCTTTATATTTAGATGTTAACATTAAAGAGGAAAATTCTGGTAACAAAGTTTATGTAATTTATTTTTCAGTTATAGATAATTTGAATTTGAAAATTTGCTATTTTGTCTGATACTGTTGTAATTATTAGCACTTTAAAATTTAAAAAAAAATTGAGATTTAAAACTTTAGACACGAAGGTCAACTTCATAGTTTGTTCCAAAAAAATTATGATCATTCATGAAGGAAAATAAATAACAATGTGTACAAATAGAAATATGACAAATTTCACAGCATCCCTTTAATCATGCAGAGAAATATTTGTCAAAACACTTAGCTCAGAGTATTGTTTTATATAATTATAATAAAATATATCTATTTTCAAAATAGATATTATATTTACAAATATAACATTTTAATATATAAAAACATAATACATAAGTTATTATATTATCTAAAGGTATAATATATCAAAATAATTATCTGAAAAATTTAGACATAGGATCTATATGAGTAATCATTTTTAGTATTATTAAAATTTTTATCATAAATAAATCAGAACTAGAGCTTAAGAACCTGTTTAAAAGCAAGAGTGGCTAAATCCTATGAGTGTGGAACTATAGACTCTTAAAATCCAAGTAAGTAAATGTGAAGATAATCCCAGACTGGAACAGAGTTAACATAAAGTCCTCTTGCCTGCAGGATGAAGAGGGATATAAAGGACGGTATCCCTGAAAGCAAATGTAATAAAAAAAAATATTTTAACACTTAAAATAATCAAGGAAGGGGCCAGATAGATGCTTCCAATAATGACATATGCATGAAATAGAAAAATGAGACATTTCCAAATATTCTTTTGTGATTAATACAGATAAATATACAGAAAATAATTACAGAGTAGTAGAGACAATCATTAATTATAATAAGGCTCTAAAAGACAAGACTTAAAACAATTCATCTGGTTCTTACTTTTTTTCTCTACCTTTATACCAAAACAGTAAAGAGCTCAATATCTTCACTTACCTCCTCTCTTTCATTTTCTCATCAAAAATATTTTTTATGTATTAAATGGATTAAATTATTCTGAAAATATATCAATAATTATTATATCATTTTATGTATATGGTTTCCTATTCATTTCATTTGTTATGTTGACCTTGGGGTTAATAATTTCTCTTTATTTCCTTAAGCTAGAATTCTGATTCTAAGTTTTAGATGAGTTAACTAAGTTTATCCAGTTAAGTGATTTATGTTTCTCATTTTATCCATCTATAAAATAGATTACCTACTGAATTATAACACCAAATAAACTTGAAAAATTGTTGGTCAAAATATCTTTTTAAAAATCAATTATAAATAAAATAATGAAGAAATATTAGTGTACCAAAGACAACAGAATATTTCTAATTCACAAAGCAGAATTACATAATTTACATGCAACTGGTTAAAGAATAAATTGTACCATAGGAAGTGTTCAACTATAATAACCAGGTCAATCAATTCTGCCACTTGACTTGCTGTTTTGTTGACCTGTTCAAACTACTAAAATTATTAGGAGAGAGAAATGCTCTTGTTTATACATATTATAATGTAATTTAATTTGGTCTACTTTATGAAAGAATAAATGAAAGGTGTATTTCATACATAAACATAGGTATATCACACACCCAATCTCTCGAATGTACAGATGATGCCTAATCACATTTTGAAATGTCTAATACCTATTTTTTTAAGCTCAAGACTTTTATTTACTACTGATCATTGTTTTAAAGATAGTTCTTCCTTTGATTTAGTTTAGTTATATCTTATTTTTTGTTTATCTACTGATTACTCATTATTTAATTTACTTGCATTTACTATATTGATAGAATATTTTGGTAAATGACCCTAAAAATAGATTACTTCTTTTGAAGAATTTGGGTGAAATTAAAAGGGAAGCTTAATTTACTCTTAAGTGTTTAATGAATATTTCTTGATGGTGATAAAGAGTTTAGGTTCAATTATAGTATCATTTCAAACTAGATTTTGTTCAAACTGTAGTGTTATTTCAAAACAGATTTGAAAGAAAATCTTGATTTCCACCTTCAACTTTTTTTTTACATTTATACAATTTTGAAAAGAATTTATAAAGATGATGATCTAATAATAAATTTTTTAAAAACCTTTTATAATAATTTTAGAATTCTTTCATTTTAATAACAGTAATATACATTTATTTTAAAATTTCTCATGTTAAACTTTTTTCTCCTTAATTATAAAATGAAATGCATTCAAAGATGGATAAAACTAAAATATAATGATCCTACAAGTAGTCTTGGGTTAGTTGGAAATAAATAATCATTTAAATATGTTCCACCTAAGAAGTGACACAAGAAAGTTTGGTTTGCCAAATTGGTTGAGATATGCTAATGAAATCAACTAGCAAATAGCAAAATAATTTTGTTTGCTATTTTTCACTGTCACTAATTCTAGTTATGAGTTGAAACAGGATTATAGAATTTTTTTTAAAAAAATCCATGTTTAATTGTTTTAATATTGATTGTCTTTCCTAGAATTTAAATCCTTAATTATTCTGTAAGCATTTCAAAGATTTGCCATTTTTTAAAATTGATAACATTGCTTTCTAAAGCTCCTTTATAAAAATCTTTTAAATACTTCTCAGATATTCAAATATATTTAAAGTTTATCAAATGACACCCATTTTTTAGATGGGAAAAGTGGCAGAAAGATTGTGTACTTTATCTTTAGTTATAAATCTAAAATAATTTGAATAATTTAAAAGGTAATTTGAGAAAATAATTCTTTTTTTCATTTATTTAATAAACAAAAAATATTGCTATCTACTATGTATTTGTTGTATGTAATTAGAATAGACTTCATGTTTTGAAATGAAAGTAAACTGAAGATTGTTACTTGTACAATTCTAGAAGTAAAGTTTCTTCAATTTACCGGAGTTGTAAAAGATTATTCTAAAAGGAATCAGGTTATATCTGTAAAGAATTGGGAGTAAAAACATAAAATATATGTCAATTATTTCATTTGGTTGTTCTTAATAATGCCTCAAGATTTGTAAAAACTTATTCAAGCAAAGCCATATAATACTGCCACAATAAGTCTAAAATTACTGCTACCTGGGATTACTGTATTATATCATCTCAGCCTAATTAATTTGTAATCAAATAATAAGATCTTAGTAAAGCTCTGGTGTCTGTTTTCCACAGCTAGTATGATTCTAATTTACTTATTTCCATGGAATTACAGCAATGTTCTCAGAAATTATATCTAGGTACTAATAGAGGATAACATTGCCTTAGAACTAATGAGTTAATAGAGATACTTTGGGTTGAATAGATCCATAGGAAATAATATCATATATTAATTTACTAGATTATTTTATACTTTTATTCAATAGACATTTTGAAAATTTCTGTAATTTCTATTTTTTAAAAAAAAACTGAATAAGACAAGCCCCTAGATTTAAGAAGATAAGAGTCTATAGAGATAGTGGTCTCCAACCAAGAATTATCTTCTAAGTGAGTATAGTAGTAGGAGAAATTAGTTCCACATGAAGTGGTCAGGAAGGGATCTGAAAATATTGGTGCTAACACTAACAATCAAGAATATAAGAAGATAGCTGACATTTTAGGTATATAGGATATTTGCAAAAGAGATAAAAGGTAATTTCCTTTACAAGGTAAAAGAAGTAACTGAAAGAAGCTATTCTTTGGTATATTGTAAGCAGTGAATATTTTATGAGTGAAGTTTATAAATAGAGGTGACAGCAAAGGTGTAGACGAGCCTAAAAAGGTAGTTTAAACAGATTGCAAATATATTTGAACAGTGAGTTGTTTGGATTTCATCTACTATGAAACAAAAGTCCATAAAAGGTTCAATAGGGAAGTGAAATGATCATGATTATATTTTAGAAAGCTATGGTGTCAGAGTGGAGGTGTAGGAAATGAAGAGATAGGACAGAGGAGAGGAAGAATTTAGATTCAATAGTAAGCTATTGAAATAATTAATGTGAGAGATTATACAAGTTTTAAACAGAATGTTATAGAAAGAAGAGAAATTAACACAGGGAGGTTACATGTAACAGAAAAAGAGTTTTTAACATTTCAATTTGTTGAATAAATATTCTATTTTTAATTTTACTGATTAATCACAATTGTCTATACATTGGTCTAAAAATAATTTTGTTCTTCTCATTTTTGAGTGACTTTCAGTAATAAAACACACATTCTCTAAATGGGTGCAGATGAACTAGACAATGCAACCAGACTGAATGTTATAAGAATATGGTTCCATCAATTCTGCCTTAAGGTAGCTATTTAACTGTTCAAGTTTTCTAAAAATGTCTCTAGAGCTGAGATTATTTGGAACACTACTCTAAAGTCTAGTTGCACATTCTTGAGGCTGGAACTTATTTTATTGGGATTAAATTAGCGAAATTGTAATTGCCTGAATATTTTTAGGTGAACATTTTACTCCACTTCTGTTCATCTGGCAAAATTAAAAATCTTTAAGAAAACATGACTTTGCCACCAACAATAAGAAATTATAGGTGCAAAATATGGATTCTCTTTCTGCTCTGTGTTGACATCAGAGTGATCTTTGGCTCATCTTGCACAGCAAATTCCAGGCACGTTCAGAATGGATTATGGCACACTGAGCTTCTTCTCAACATATTCTTACAGTCAGCAGATCTCAGTAAGCATTCCCTGCAAAGGGTATTGTAATCTCCCACTGCATGATTTTTTTCTTCTTTCTTCTTTTCTGTGCTTTGAAGAGCTAGACAAGAAAGGTATCTATGCTGAAAGCTGAGTAAATCTGGAGGGCAAGTGCTGACGTTCATAAGATCAGAGTCACTATTGAAAGAGCTGACCAGCAGGGTAAACAGTTTGCTAAAGCTTTAATAAATGAGACTAATAGAAATGGTATCAGATTGGTTAAACTGCACACTTTTCATTTTCATACACAGCTAGTACTCACTGATCTCTCTTTATCACACAATTACTTCCTTCCCCCTGCAATTCTCTTTGCTTCTTCTCTCACTTAACTTCTCAGTCTGTATAAACCAAAGATAGCATTCTAAAATAAGATGTGATTATTGGAAACATTTTGTTGATAAAAGATATTCACACAACAGGAGGAATTTAAGTTGTTACTGACATTTCTCCAAAAAGAGTGGAATTCTTTGCAGCTGAAAGACTACACAGTTGAATTTCCATTTAGCAAACCCCAAGACTCTGAGAACTTCCTAGTAATCGAAATACTGCAACTTTAGAAATATGGACTTAAATGAATAAATGGCATTGTTGAATATGCTGTGGTGCAGAATTATGGCTCTCTAAGGAGTATCCAGTGTCCTACATAATAAATCACAGGAAAAGATTAAAAATAAATTAAGACAATGCATTACTTTTTATTTTATTCTTACACTAAGAGCCTTGGAAATGTAGAGAAAAGGTTGTTTCTTACATTATATTTTTAGCCAAGTCTCTATAAAAAAGCTTAATGAACACTAAATGTATGAGCAAAATCTTCAACAGCAACATGTTTTAGTTCTTAAGCATTTAAATTCTCCCTAAGCTAGAATTTTTTTGTATAATGTAACTGCCTCACGTGATGCTATATCTGTTTCTGACCACAATGGTAGTCTTAGATGTTTTAAATGCTTTCAGATATGTGGATATATTATCTGTGCTTTAAATTAGAGAAGGAAGACTGCTAGGGTGTCCATTTATATGTTATGGTGATACAGAGAGAACCAATTACAAAATATCCTATGGAAACTTCCTTTTAATTTTACTATTCATAAACTTCTTAATGCAGTCATATTACAGTATTTCGTATAATAATTAAGTAAAATAATATTTGCTTTCCCTCTAGTGACAGCAAAATTCAGGTAAAGTTTATTTCTACAAATTTGTAAACTGGTTAATGTCTAGCAAAGATGAGTAAATAAAAAACATATCAATGTTAATACTTATTTTCTCAACCTTATGGTGTTTCATATATCTGGGGTGATATTTTGATTATATTATTATGATATTCTCTTTTGACTTCTGTTTATAAGAACTTCTATCTAGCTAAACTAAAGCTTCTGTTATTTTCAGAGGATGGATAGGTGAGATTAGGAATTTTATAGCAAGTATGCAAAGATTAAGATAGAATTAATGCTTAATTTCTTAAAACCAAAAAAATAATTTTCCATAAGAAAATAGATTTGAAATAAGATCTTGGAGTAGGTATTTTATATTAAAAAATTTTCCCTAAATGTAGAGAGGTCACACCTTCCACCTTTATGGATAGTCTTTATGTTTTGATACTAATAGAAGAAAGATATGATGAAAAAGCAGTAGACAAGATCACTCAGAGACTGTCTATTTTGGTCTCAAGGAATTTTGAGAGGTAAACAAAGAGAAATTCAAATGAGTGAACGGGAGAGGAATCTGGGCACCAATCTCTCATTTTCAAATGTTGTGTTGGGCAGAAGGAGGCATGTTATATAAGGTGAAAAAATTCCCAAGACTTGGAGCACTTACTTAGATTCATCTCTGGAACTCTGAAAGGAGACTGTCTCTCAAATGGCCATGAAAAACTAACCTTTGGAACTCAGCATGGTTAGGATGAAGATGAGATGTGGTTTACCTTTACTTTTTCTGAGTTTCTTGCAGTAACTGTGAGTGTAAGTAGAATGAATTATTCTTGTATAACCCTGTTCCCTTGGGGACTTTTGAGATGATATGACCCTGCCACAGTGGTTAGATGTTAGAAGTGGGTTGTCTAATCCAGGCTCTGGGTAGAAGATGTAGAAAAGATTCAAAGAGATTCACAGAACTAGCAAGAGCTGAGGTGAGGCCTTATGAGTCAGAGCTCCCCACTAGTCCTTGGTGAAGCCTTGCAGAACTCAGATTATAAATTATAGAAGAGGTTCCAGCAGGAACAGCAGCAAGCAGACAGATAAGAAACCTCCTCAGAGCCTAGAGGAGCCAGTGGACACAGGGCTTTCCAGCACTTCCTCACTCGGATGACATAAGAGCAATGTGAGCTTATTCAAAATACTCAGTGCACTGCTTTGAGGAAGAAAAGAGTAAAGGGGCACAAATTTAGAGATGGAACATCTACTAAAAAGTCTGGGCAGTCCAAAAAGACTCTTTAAAACAGTTCTGTGAGAGATTTGAGCTTTGAAGTATACAAGCAGAAATGTAGAAACTAGAAGAGACTTAAATACTATTATTTGGCAGGAATTAATTAATCTTCTATGTAGGATGGGCTTGGATAGAAGATTGTGCCAGTTTTAGAGAATAAGGAGTTAAATTTTTCTATATAATTCTCAGTATAATGTGAGAATATTTAAAAATCTTTTAAGTTTGTATAATGTTCTGTACTCATTTTGGTCTTATAACCCCAGCAAAATATTAAAATATTACTCAGATAATTAAAATTATAATAATTGGGAATTTCTGCATTAAAATATGGATAGTTTATTACTGTATTGGAATTCTATTGTTTTAGAACAAATTGTTACAATTTACCTTGCAACTTAAAACAACCTAAATTTATTAGCTCATAGTTCTATAAATTAGAAGCCTGGTCAAGCTCTACTAGGTTCTTTGCTTAATCCCCCAAGGCTGAAATAAAAACATCTGCTGACCTGAGCTCCTATGTAGATGCTCTGGGGAAAAATCTACTTCAAGCTTATTCATTTCATTGGTAGAACCCAGTTCTCTGTGGATTGTAGGGTCTGAGGTGTTTGTTTTCCTGCTGGCTGTCATATGGGGACTACTTTCTACTCCTTGAAGCCACCTGCATTCTTTCTCATATGCCTCCTTTATCTTCAAAACAGCAATGGCTGGCAAGTCCAAACTTTCTCATGCTTTATATCACTCTGATATCCTCTCTTCCACCAGTTAAAGAAAACTCTTCTTTTAAAAGTTCACGTGATTAGTTATGATGCACTTACTAGAAGATTAACTAGAAGTCAATTAATTAGTAACCTTAATTAAATTTGCAAATTTGTTTTTGTCACATAACATAATCATAGGCATTATATCTCATCAGATTCCCAGTCCTAGTGCTGTGTTTTAATGGTGTGTAATCATATGGGGTGGGAGAACAGAATCATTTAAGAATTGCTCCTACCACTATCAATTTTCTTGTGTACTTTTTCTCAAAACTACAGATCCTAATAAGAAAGGTACTCTTGGCTAAAAAAATATGTACTGTTGTTGATTATAGCCACGATTTAATTACTAATTATTAATAGTCAGTATTATTAAAGATCTGCCAATGTTATGTATTACCTATCATAAAAAAGCATGATGAACTCTGCTATGTGCGAGGGGTATGCCCAGGCAAATTGGGCACAATGTCTTTCCCTATAAAGCTCACAGACTTCAAGGAAAGACAGATATATAGATAGATAATTACAGCACAATTGATAAAGATTATCATATACAGCCATATAATGAATGCTATGGAAAGACAGTATCATGTGAAGTCACTGGATAGTTCATTAAGAAAATCATATTACTTGTTTGCTGAAAGCTTTTGACTATTATTTCTAATGATTAAGACAATACAGGCCTACCGTGAAAAACTAAAAAAATATAAAATAAAAATAGAATAATAATCACATGTATTTCCATTATCTATAAATAACCTTTATTTACATTTTGACATATTTTTCTTTATGTCTTATTTCATGTATATATTTTCTATATATTTTATATGATTAAAGTTGCACTTCATGTACACTTTATTATGTATCTTTTATATGTAATGTATTCATATTTTTCTGTATATAAAAATTTCATAAATATTTTAATTTTTGTAATATTTTATCATATGAAAGAACTAAATTTAAATTTTACTTATTGTTGAATAATTTAGTTATTTCCAATATTTTCTAATTATAAGGAGCTTAAACTATACTGTTTTCCATGTCATATTCATATGATAAAAGAAAAATACAATTTTACATATGTTGAAAATAATTGCAAATAATTATAAACTGATAGTCAAAATCAGTACAATTATTTTTTACATGAAGAACTATACAATTTAATATAGTCAAACAACTGCTTCACTGAAATAATTCTAAGGATAGTAAAATAATTTTTTTAATTGTCTGTTTTTCCCACTTTCATAGACTGCATTTGTCAGCGTTCTCCAGAAAAACAGATACACACACACACACACACACACACACACACATCCTATATATCTGGATGTTTGTGTATAAGAGAGAGATTTTAAGAAATTGGTTCAAGGGATTGTGCAGGCTGGCATGTTCAAAATCTGCAGGACAGGATGGCGATCAGAAACCAAAGTATGAGTTGCAGTTCTAGTCTGAAGGCAGTCTCCTTAAGAATTCTCTCTCTTGGGGGTGGGGATGGGACTTGGAGGTCATTCTTTCTCTTAAAGCCCTAAACAGATTGCACAAGGCTTACCCCACATTATGAAGGGGACTCTGATTACTCAGAGTCTACAGATGTAAATGTTAATCCCATTCAAAAAGTAACTTCACAGAAATATCTAGAATGAAATATGTGGGTATTGTGGCATAGCCAAGTTGACACATAAAAAAATCATTACACTGATTAATTATAAGGATTCACTGTAATGAATATGGCTGTTTGAGGTCTGCATATAGATTTTCTGTGTTTCAGAATTGACTAGACTTAAGATTTCTTTTCTAAGAGAGATAAGAACATAAAATGAGAAAAAGTAAAGAACTAGAAGGTATTAGTTGTCAGTATAGAGCTAGTAGTAATAAACAGGACTCATAAATGGATAAAAGTTTTTTTGCTGTCAACTATTCTAGTAGGAAGATTAGGTATTATTTACTGTTTTGATAAAAAAAAATCTCTTCAACGTGGTCATTTTAATAAATTAAAAATTGAAGTAGACAAAATTTAAAAGAAACCCAGTGTTTTAATTTTCGAGGCATATAATGACCCAAAAAGGAGTAACTGAAAAACTTAACTAGTCTAAAATGTTTTTCTGCAGTTCTAGCCTCAAGGCAGTCTGCTGGCAGAATTCTCTCTTTTGGGGGTTGTGGGCGAAGGTTGGTCTTTCTCTTAAAGCCTGCAACCATTGGGGACCTTTCTTTTATGAAAAACTGGAGAAACATTGTAATTAATATATTTCTGTGTGTAAATTTTTTAAAACCTCTCAAAAAATAGATCTTCGACTTATTTAAACTAAATCCCTATTTTGTCCATACCATACATATATAGAATCTGAAAAAAGATTGGATAGATAAACTAAGATAAAGTTCAGCTTAAATCCTTTCTAAATTATTAAAAATTCCAAGGGATTGTGAGTTAATGAAATGTATTATGCTTATGTTAATTTTTGCATTAACGTATATTATGTTTATATATATATATATATATATATAAACATATGTGTGTGTGTGTGTGTGTGTGTGTGTGTGTATACATATATATGTATATGTATATATTCTCCCCATGGTAGTGTTCTATAATTTGTTTTTCATCAAAAAATTTTGTTAGATATAGTAAAAGGAATATTACTGGGTTTTGAAAATAATAAATTAGAAAAAAGCAGCATGTAAATGTGATTTTGGAAAATTTGTTTAAATTTTTGTCCTTATGTATAGAAATATGTTATAATTTGTGAGTAAAAGTGCTTGCTAAAAGTGCTTTGAAATGAACTTCAAAATCGGTAATAGAATTATTGGCTTCCTGACTTAAACAAGAATTCCACCTTTACTAGAGTTTTTTAATCCTTTATCCTAGATTACATGTTTTTTTATCCGAGGCAGGTAATAACGGGTTAGCATATGGAATGCAAATCCTATTAGACATGTAAAAAATAGAGTATCTCAATTCAAAATACTACTTAAGGGCAGTATTATTATTTAAGAATAAGAGTTAAAACCTACCATTTTCTTAATTTAGCATAATGTTATTCTAAGATTTTAAAAACTGCAAATAAATAATACATTATACATTAATCTAAAGATGATTTTTTAAAAAAATTTCTATTGGGTTTACATTTCAGAATAATGTTAATATTTTTCCAAAAAGAAATTAACATTTATGTTTTATTTTTTAATATTTTTTTGACCTTTACATACTAATAAAGGCAAATAAAATGAGTATAAAATATTTACCTTAATTGTTTTGAGTTTTGTTGCTTCTTATGAATCTTTTCTTAACAGTTTAATTATTCCCAGTGTTATTATAGAAAAAAAATATTAAATTAGCCACTGACGAAACATTGAGAGTTTCAAAACAATTTCTAAAAGCAAAAGAGGAACATGCAGGCAACACCATTTAGTAATATAGATAGCTTGACTAAATTACTTATAATACAGCAGAGTTACTATTTTTATATCATTGTCTTAGAGGAAGAGAGAACTGTTTTAAAACCATTCTTACAATGAATAAAAGTCACTTTTTCTGAAGCTGGTGATTCCTCTATAAGAATTATGATTTTGCAAAATACATTATACTTTTTTATATTATCTTACTGTAAATTATCAATACTCTTTCAAAAGCTAGAGAGATCACAGAAGAGTATTCTTTATCTGCTAAATTTCATATAAATACATATTTGCAACTAAAATCTTAAAAATTATCTCCACCTACTTGGATTTTAAGTAATACAGAAATACTTACTTTAGTTATTCTGCCATGGCTTTAAAAAGTACTTTTTTTTTTCTTACAAAGTGAACAAATACATCAACCATTTTAAAAATAGTATTTTACATGTGTGATATGTATCTAGTGGACTACGGAATGATGGAAAGGGACCACCCACACACCAGCTATAACTCTTGATTTATTTAGCCAAGAATATCAGAATGAACAGAAATGAGATGACTACACACAGTAGACAAGAATAAAGTATGCTAGTATGGCTTTCTTTTTTGTCCTTTTGCACCTCTTGGGCACATAGATGCTTTATATGCAGGAGGCACTCTACCAGATTAAAAAGAAAGTCAAAAGTAGCTATGTCTCTTCCTTTTTATTCTCAGAATTAAACTAGTATTCATGAAGAAAGTATAACATTTTTATACCTCTGTTTTATAACAAAAAACAGCAACAACATTAAAAATATTGACTAAATATGAGTACAAATATAAATACTAATCTCACCAATGATAATGTTAACATTTTACACTTACTATATTCCAGGCACTGTTTTTAACGTTTTACATATAATACCTTATTTAATTATGAAAAGTTATAGTAGACAAATAGCTGTTATTATACTCATTTTACATCTGGAAACTAAAGGCACTGGAAATTTAAGTTATTTCTGCACAAAACTTGTTTTAAGTGTTGGTTGAAAATAGTGAGCTTATAAAATTTATGAGTTAAATTCAATATTCCCCCAAAACATCTGATTTGGCAGCAAAGAGAGAAAAATATCTCACTAAAGTTCTCCTGTCTTTAGCATCCTTTTCATCCCTTCCCACTATCTTTTCAACTACAGCCCATTTTCTTACCTTAATCTCTCACACAGTTTCTCTATTATTTGCTTCTTTCATGTAAATGTGATATATACAAAACAATATTGGCAAGACTTACTATATTGGTCAATTTTATGTATCAACTCAACTAGGCCATGGTACAAAGGTATTTTATCCTCGATGTTTCTATGAAGGTATTTTTGGATGGAATAAATACTTAATCAGTAGATTGTGAAAAAAGTACTATTTTGTTTTGCTTTTTTAAAACAGTAGATATTTATCATACTTGCATATAGTTTTAGTTTTCTAAAACTTATTTTAAAGCCCAAAGTTAGGCTTTAATGATTCATCTATGCTGTCAAATGCAGCTATACTATATTTATTTTCACTGCTCTGTAATACGTCATATATGAACATACTGTAATTTTTAATTTATTTTCTTCTTTATTGGCATTTACTTTGTATTCAGTATTTTGCCCAGGTCTGTAATTCTTCTTGTACATGTTTCTAAATATACATGGAAATGAGTTTCTTTGAATGTATCTTGGAATCAAATTATCAAATCAAATAGGGCAATAGGGTATGTGAATCCTCATTTTTTTCCTCCAGAAAATGCCATACCTTATTTATGAGTAATGTACATGTTTCCATTGATCCACATTTTTTCTCAATATAGACTTCTTAAAATTGGCTAAGTAAGTAGATGATAAAATGGAATAAATTTGTCTTATTCTTATGATATGTGAGCATTCTTTATTATGGATACTAAATCTTTGTCAGTTGTATATATTACAAATATCTTCTACTTTGTGGCTTATTATTTCACATCCACTGACATTTTTGATGAACTGAATTTCATATAGGTAGTCAGATTTATAGCTTTTTTCAGGGTGGAAAAAAGCTCCCTCACTGCAGCTCATAAAGATGATATTCTATACTTTTATTCATAAAGATTCTGTTTTGTTTTTCACACTTAATTCTTTATTTTCAACTCAAATTGATGTGTGAGGTCAAAATTTTTTTTTCTAAAATGGACTCACCAGTTATGCTGATGACATTTGTTGATGTCTCTTCTCTCCTCCCACCCTCACCTTGTTTTCCCAATCTGCTATACTACTTTTGCCATACATACCAGTTCCAGGCTCTCTAACCTGTTTCACTGCTTAGTTTTTATCTCTTTCTACAAATGATACATATCCAAACACCATAGCTTTGTAGTGGGTTTTGATAGCTGAGAAAAAAAGTATCATCACTTTATTCTTTTACCTTTGTTCCAATTGTCCTTGCTCCTGTATACTCCACAAAAATTTTAAGATCTGCATTTCAAATTCTCATTAAAATTTGATTGAATTGACTTTGTAGATTTATTTGGTGCAAATTTACATATTTTATCTTAACTGCATGTTCCTGCCCATGAACATAATATATCTTTCTATTTATGTCTTTAATGTCTATCAAAATATATTAACTTTTTTATGCATGTCTTACATATCTTCTATTGGATACATGCCTAGATATCTCATCAGTAGCTAATACACAAGGGTGTATCGTAAAATAATTGTATGTTCTTTATGTTGCTGAAATCCAGAAATGCAATTAATTTTAAAAATATTAATCTTGGTCAGAAACATAGCAGAATGAGAGATGTCCCCCAGATCTCTCTCCTTGAAACAATAATAAGATGAATATCAAAAACTCAACAACAACAAAAATACCCAACCTACACACGAGCATGACTGAGCATGGGATCTGCACATAAGAACTACCACAGACATGAGTTGGAGCTTGGAATTCAAGAAATCAAAAGAACATTCAATTATCTCAACTCCAAAATGACTTCTCTAAGACACACTGTATTAAAATTATTAAAAATCAATGACAAAGAAAGAATTATCAGGGCAGCCAGGGAAAAGAAGATGGTAACCTATAAAGAAGAACCCATTAGGTTATCATCAGATTTCTCAGCATAAACCATACAAGCCAGAAAGTTGTGTAATCAAATATTCAAACTATTAAGTGAAAGGTACTACCAACTAGCCAAGAATAATGACTCCAGCTAAGCTCTCCTTTAGATATGAAGGAGAAATAAAGATCTTTTCAGACATACAAAAACTGAAGAAATTCTCCACTATGAGGCCTGCATTACAAGAAATACTGAAAGGAGTCAGATCACCTTAAACAAAATGACAAAAAAAATACATAACTATGAATAAGGCAAGTAGCAGGCAGATTGAAGCAGAGAATTGCAACCCTTACTAAGAACAGGACATTATAAGCTTAAATAATAAGAAGAGATATTAAGATAGTAATGAACGTTCACCATACATAGGGACAAATTGAGACTATAACAGAAAAGGGGAGGATTTAAAGATAAAAATTCTCAAAGGGGAATAGAAATAAGGCACACATGGAAGTAAATGTATAACTGTATATATATATATATATATATATATATATATATATAATGGTAACCATATGTCAAAGATTCAGAACTGAAGGATATAACATAAAACAAGAAAGACCAGAGGGGAAAATCCATAAAACCCACCAAAATAATAATGATAATGATAATAATAATAATAATAACAACAACAAAACAAAAACAAAAACAACAACAACAGACACACAAGGACAAGAAAGTAAGGGACACACTGAACTACCAGAAAGCAAAAGATAAAATGATTATAATAAAATCTCATATTTTAATAATCACACTAAATGTAAATGAAATAATTTCACCAATAAAAAGGCGCATAGTTGCAGATCAGATCAAAAAACAAAACCTAACTATATGCTGCCTGCAAGAGACACATCTCATTTCCAAAGAGAAATATAGACTCAAAGTGAAAGGGTGGGAATATGATATTTCAAGCAAATGGCATTCAGAGAAAAGCGAAATAATGGTTCTAATATCAGACAAAATAGACTTCAAAATAAAAAAAAAAGGTAAAGAAAGATACTGAAGGACACTTCATAATGATAAAGAAAATCATACACCAAAAAAAATAACACTTATTAATATTTATGCTTCTAATTAGGGAGCCCCAAAATATATGAAGCAATTACTGACAAAATTAAAGGGAAAATAAACCAAAACACTCTTATAGTAGGAGACCTAAATACTCTGCTGTCAGATATGGACAGATCATCCACACAGAAAATCAATAAGGAAATAACATCCCTAAATGACACTGTACATAATTGACATTCACAGAGCCTTTCGTACCAAAACGGCGGCCTGTACATTCTTCTCTAGTGAACATGGAACATTTTCAAGGATTGACTATATACTGGGACACAGAGATAGCCTCAACAAATATAAGAGGGTTGAAATCATACCAATAATACTCTATGATTGCTTTGAAACTAGAGATCAACTGTAAAAATAAAGTAAGAAGTATCATAAATACATGGAGATTAAACAACATGCTACTAAAGAAAGACTGAATCAAAGAAGAAATACAAAAGAGCAATCAAGAGATACAAAGAAATGAATTATAATAATAGTACAACATATCAAACTGTGGGGACATGGAAAAAGCAGTCATAAGAAGAAAGTTTATATTATAGGCCTATCTCAAAAAACAAGAATGAGCCCAAATAAACAATCTAATGCTTCATCTTAGAAAACTAGAAAAGGAGGAACATATGAAGTCTAAAGTCAACAGAAGGAAAGAAATAATCAAAATTAAAGCAGAATTAAATTAAATTGAAAACAAAACAAAACAATAGAAAAAATAAATGCAACAAAGAGCTGGTTCTTTGAGGTCAATAAAATTGACAAACTTCTGGCTAGACTCACTAAAGAAAAAAGAGAAAGAATACAAATAAACAAAATCAGAGATGGAAGAAGGGAAATTATGACAGACACCACAGAAATATGAAGGATCATACAAAAATACTATGAGAAAGTCTATAACATCAAATTAATAACCTAGAAGAAATGGATCAGTACTTAAAAAATATATAATCTTCCTAGACTGAATCAAGAAAAACTGAAAAATCTAAATAGACCAATTAACAGTATGGGAATTGAAAAGTCATCAAAAACCTACCAAAAAGTAAAAGTCCAGGACCAGATGGCTTCACCAGTGAATTCTACTAAACATTCAAAGAAGATTTAATACCTATTCTCCCCAAACTCTTCCAAAAAAAATTGAAGAGCAAGCAATACGTCCTAATTCATTTTATGAGGCCATATTACCGTGATACGAAAACCTGGCAAAGAAAACACAAAAAAGAAAACTACAGACCAATATCTCTCATGATCACAGATGCAAAAATTCTAAATAAGAGACTAGCAAACAGACTACAGAAACACATTAAAAAGATTATACACCATAATCAAGTGGGCTTTATCTCAGGGGCAGAGAGATGGTTCGACATATACAAAGTGATTAATGTGATACACCACATAAACAAATTTAAAAATAAGAATCATATGATTATATCAATAGATGTAGCTAATGCTTTTGACAAGATACAGCATCCATTTATGATCAAAACACTAAACAAAATTGGTATAGAAGAAAAGTACCTTAACATAATAAAGGCCATATATGACAGACCCTCAGCCAACATTATGCTTAATGGTGAAAAACTAAAAACCTTTCCTTTAAGATCAGGAACACGACAAGGCTGTCCACCATCTCCACTATTATTCAATATAACATTGGAGGTTCTAACGTGGTCAATCAGGCAAGAGAAAGATATAAAAGGTATCCAAATAGAAAATTAAGAAGTCAGACTGCCACTATTTTTATATGACATGATTCTCTACATAGAAAACTCTAAAGACTCCATAAGAACACTACTAGAAACAATAAGCAAATACAGTAAGGTCTCTGGATACAAAATCAATGTTCAAAAATACATAATGTTCCTATACTCTAATAACAAAGTGTCAGAAAAAGAATGAAAAAAATAATACCTTTTGCAATTGCAACAAAAATAATAAAATACCTAGGAATAAATCTAATGAAACATGTGAAGAACCTATATAATGAAAATTATAAAACCCTATGAAAAAAAATCAAAGATACAAAGAAATGGAAAGATATCTGTATTCTTAGACTGGAAGAATCCATATAGTTAAAATGACCTTATTACCTAAAACATTACACAGATTTAATGCAATCCTCACCAAAATCCCATTGGCATTTTTAAAAGAAATCGAACAAAAAATCATTAGATTTGTATGGAAGCACAAAAGACCTGGACTCGCCAAAGCCATCCTGAGAAAAAAGAACGAGGCTGGAGGCATCACTCTGCTTGACTTCAAATTATACTGCAAAGTGACAATAATCAAAACGACATGGTATTGGCAGAAAAACAGACACACAGACTAGTGCAACAGAATTGAGAGTCAAGAATAAACTCATGTTTATATGGGCAAATAATTTTTGACAAAAAAGCCAAAAGCATACAGTGGAGAAAGAAAAACTTCTTCTATAAATGGTGCTGGGAGAACTGGAAAGCCACCTGCAAAAGAATGAAACTAGATTATTGTCTATCATCACACACAAAAATTAACTAAAAATGAATTAAGGGCCTGAATATTAGGCCTGGAACAATAAATTGTATTGAAGAAAACATAGGAATGAAACTCAAGGACTTTGGACTTAAAGAGGATTTTATGAATTTGACCTCAAAGGCAAGGAAAGTAAAAGCAAAAATAAATAAATGAGACATCAAAATAAAAAGCTTCTGTACAGCAAAAGAAACTGTCAACAAGGTAACGAGTCAACTATCTGAATGAGAAAATATATTTGTAAGCAATGCCTCTGATAAGGGCCTAATACCCAAAATACACAAAGAACTCATATGACTCAATAACAATAACAACAAAATCAAACAATCAAAAAATCGGCAGAAGACCTGAACAGACACTTCTCTCTATACTACATACAAATGGCCAACAAATATATATAAAGATGCTCATCATTACTAGCTATTCAGGAAACACAAATCAAAACTACAATGTGATACCATCTCATACCTGTTAGAATGGCTGTTATCAACAGGACAAATAACAAATGTTGGAGAGGATGCAGAGAAAAAGAAACCCTTACACACTGCTGATGGGACAGCAAATTGGTATATCCGTGATGGAAAACAGTATGGAGATTCCTCAAAAAACTAAGAATTGATCTACCATATGATTCAGCAACCTCTCTATTGGGTATTTACTCCAAAGATTTGCAAACTCTTATCTGAAAAGATGTTTGTACTCCGATGGTCATAACAGCGTTACTAATGGTGGCTAGGACATGGAAGCAACTGAAGTGTCCTATGATAGATAGACTAGATAAAAGTGGTGGTACATATATACAATGGAATATTACTCAGCCATAAGAAGAACTGAAAGACTGCAAATTGCAGCAACATGTATGGACATTGAGATAATCATGTTAAGCAAAACAAGCCAGACAGAAAAAGTAGAAAACCACATGATATCACTTATATGTGGCATATAAACTTTATATGTGGCATATAATCCGAAAAGCAACAAACGAACAGGACAAACAGACTCATGGACGTGGACAATAGACTACTAGTTACCAGAAGAGAGGGTGGGAGATAGAAGGGAATTTGAGGGGGGTGGTAGATGGGGGTAAAAGTGGTCAAATATGTGGTGATAGAAAGAAATCTAACTATGGAAGAGGAACACACAAACACAATGCAATATATATATATATATATATATATATATATATATATATATATATATATTCATATATATGCCTTACTGTTAAATTGTGCTCCTGAAACTTACTGGGTTTCATTAACCAATGTCACCATTTGGTTATATACAGATATAGATATAAATATAGATATAGATAGATAGATACATAGATAGAAGATAGATGTAATTTGCAGTTGTCATATACATATGCATAATTCTTAGTAAAATATTATTTGATAACAATTTTATTTTAGTGAACATTTACTTTTGTCTAATATGAAGTATTATAATTATATACCAAGGACTGAGTTTAAATTTCACATAGTATCGATTTTCAGATTTATGGTAGATTATTCTTTATTTGATAATGATAATTTCTTCATAATTAAAAAAAAACAAGATTTTAAAAATAAAAATGGTATAAGCCATAAAAAAATAAAATATCAATCTCCTAGCTATCCATCTTGCCAAGCTCTACGATTATTTCTAATAATTATGTTCCAGAGTATTTTGAATTTTACATGTAGAAAGTCAAATGATCACATAAGATGACAATTTTACTTACTTTCTAATCATTGTCTTTATTTTTTCATAAATGTTAAAAATATTTAATAGAATTTAAAATAGAAAAGTATTTTACATTAAGTAGAATCTGATCTTGTCTCACCAATTAACTAGTATCATCAGCCTGGTTAAGCCATCTTGCTTTTCTGTGAGGAAATCTTAAATAGTTTCAATACAGTTTATTGTCCCTAATCTTGCTTCTACTCTATCACCCACAATCTAAGCTCAGTAGCACAGCCAGATAGTTTTTTATAACCCTCTAATAGTTCCAACTTTGCTATAGAATAAAAGCCAACTCTTTACACGATGTACAGTACTCTATAAGATCTCTTCTCTTAATTTCCTTTACCAACCTTAGTTCTTGCCACTTTGCAGCAAACTGTTGATTTCCCACCACATAGAACTTCCTCTGAGCTTACTTATAATTATGGTGATGGGCATCTCAAATGTCCACTAGCACAACCCTACTTAAAATACTTGTTTCTCTTGCTTCTTTGCCCAAGGACAGACTTTAACAGCAGAGTAACTTTTTGAGCCCACTGTAGGGCAGCCCAGAAATGCTGGAGAAGTGATGCTCCAAGGGCATCCCTTAGCCTGTGAGGGATAGGAATCAGTGGATAAACACTCCTGCTTCTCTTCCTCTTCCTGCAGAATTCTGAGCTGCCTTGTACTCACTTTGTATTAGCCATGCTTCTTTCTCTGCCTTACTTTCCTTCCTTCCTTCCTCAGTATCATCCCTCAAATAAACTATGCGTATCCAAGCTCTTGATGATTGGATAAATTTCAGGGAAACCCATTCCACTTGGCAACACTGGCCTCTGCTATTTCTCAAATATACATGCTTATTACTGCCTAACAGCAATTTTATTGCCAGGAATTCTTTTCCTCCAGATATCTGTTTGATCTCCTTCATACTTTTTGTATGATTGCCAATAACCCTCTTCTCAATGAGGCTTAGCATGACTACCAGTTTAATGCTCCAACTTGTAACATCCCTTCTATCTCTATCCTCTTGTACTCCCGAGTTAATTTAGTCTCCTCTACTTTTTTCTTTATTTTTAATATTTTATTTCAGATTTAATGTTTATCATATTTATTCAATATTTATAAATATTTACCATATTTCAGCTTTCAATATTCTATGTAGTTTGCATTAATTGTATTTATTGTTTGTTTTCTATTACCCTTTACTAGAATATAAGTTCCTCAAAATCAGGAATTTTTATTTTATTTCTTTATATATCATGAATGCCTAGAAGAGTGCCTAGTAAAAGTTCAATCAACATGTTTTCAGTAAGTGAATGAATGAATCAATAAATCAATGGGCATCTTTATCCTTTAGGTGATGTCAAAGTAAAAGATTTTAATGTTTCTCTATTAAGAATATTTACTATAACATTTTGGTAACAAATCTTTATCAATTTAAGGAAGTTCATATCTGAATGTCTTCTAAATCAAATTGGTCTGTAATTTTTCTTTCTTCATTGTCCCTATCTAATTTTTTTTCATGAAATGAGAATAGTAATGTTTTACTTTCTTAAAGATGCTTTATAATGATGGAAAAATATATTACTTTAAAATCTTACAAAACTTTCTCCCCAAACTATATGATCCTGCAGGGTATCTGTGTGTGTGTGTGTGTGTGTGTGTGTGTGTGTGTGTGTGCGTGTGTGTTTAACTATTGCTTGTTTCTATAATTAATAGGAGACTGTATAATATTAAGTCAAGATTGATCTAATTTTATAAGAATATAATAATTGTAAGTACTCAAATGAATTGGAATAAAGTTCTTATTTTATTTTATTTTTATTCATTTTACTTTATTATTTTTAGCACCTTATTTTATTTTATTGTTAGTTTCAAGTATACAGTATATTGGTTAGACATTTATATAATTTATGAAACAATCCCTTGATTATTATTACCCCTCTGGTTCTATACCTAGCCATTGCATTACTGTTGTCTATATTCCCTATGCTGTGCTTCCCATTCCCATGACCTATCAACTACCAATTTGTATTTCTTTAATACTTCACCCCTTTCTCCCAGTCCCCTAACTCTTCTCTCTTCTGGCTATCACCAGTGTCCTCTATATTTGTGAGTCTGTTTTCAATCATTTTTTTTCTTTTTGTTCCTTAGTAAAACCATGTTATTAATCTTTCTCTGACTTATTTTGCTCAGCATAATAACCTCTAGGTTCATCCATATCATTGCAATTTCATTTTTTTGACTGAATAATATTCCATTGTATATATGAACCATAACTGCTTTATCCAATCATCTGTTGATGGGAATTTAGGTTGCTTCTATTGGCATAAAGTACTTAATTTTATTTTATTATCTTTATATTCTCTGTTGCATCTACATCTCTGTCCCTTTTTGTTTGTTTATTTGTTTATAATCTTTAGTGGTTGCTTTTCTCCTATTTTCTTCACCAGACTCTCCTAAATTTTTTCTATCATATTGTCTGTTCATTCCAGTATCAAATTTTTGGCTTTATTTTATCTTTGCTTCTGGATTTTTAAATTTCTGTTCTTTATTATTTTCCTCTTTCTATTTTCTTATCATTTATTCTGTTCTTCCTCTAATATCTTAACCTGAATACTTGTTTCATTTATTTTATTTTTCTTTTGGAATATAACCATGTAAGGCTGTATATTAATATTGATTTGATTATATTCCACAAATCTACTTCCTCAACTCTCATAAGAAGACTGGCTAATATTTTAAAAATTTCAAAATAATTATAACAAATTTAGTTTATTTATAGTTTCTACTATGTGCTAGGCACTATGATAAAGAAGTTGAATAATTTGTAGTCCTAACTTCAAGCCCATCAAGTTTATATTCCAGTGAGAAACAAATACATAAGGCAGAAAATGTACAATCTAGTGGCATGGGTACTGCAACACAAGGGATAAGAGGTAGCATTAGGGTGCAATTAAAAATTAATATTTCATTTAATAATATTTCTAAAGCAAACGATAGAGGTTAGAAACAAATATTCAATAATTGAGGAGATATTTTGAAGTGCTACAAATGTGGTCATTAAAATGAAAACAAAAGTTGCTGCTTTTGTACCACGATAAATTTTGATGGCCAAGAAAAGTGGGGAATTTCTCACAGTTGCTTTATAAGTTTTGATATATGTTAGTGTTTGTAGTATTCATTCAAAGTATTTTAGTTTTCACTATGATTTCTTCTTTGACTCCAGGATTATTTTGTCATGTATTTCTTATTTTGTAAATGTATAAAGATTTTTAAAAATTATGTTTTGTTGTAATTTATATCTAATTGTATTAGGATTCTCCACATAAACAGGACTAATTGGATGTATATATGGTTCATGTGATTTTGAAAATTGACATTCCAAGATCTGCAGGGTGAGTTAGCAAGCAGGAGATGCAGGAGAGCTCATGTTTAAGTTGAATTTGAAGTTGATGTTCCAACTTGGAGGCAATCAGGCAAGAGGGCAGCCTTTTTGTTCTATTTAAGCTTTTGTTCTATTGGATAAAGCACACCCTTTGCTTTACTGAGTCTATCATTCAAATGTTAATCTTTTCCATAAATATCCTCTCAGACACACCCATAATAATGTTTGACCAAATGCCTAGGTACCCCTGTGGCCTCATCAAATTGACATATAAACTTAATCATCACACTATCCTTACCTCATAATGGTTATAGAATATGATCTCTATGCCAAGTCTTTGAAATTTGTTGAGACTATATTTATAGCCTATTTATGATCATATTTTACATTTTTTTTGAAATTTGTTGAGAATATGTTTATAGCTAATTTATGACCATATTTCACATGAGCTTGAGAATAATATGTATTCTCTAACCGTTGGGTATAAAGTTTAAGTATGCATGTGTGTGTGAGTGTGAGTGTGTGTGTGTGTGTGTGTGTGTGTATGTGTGCGTGCGCGCACGTGTGTGTGTGTGTAAAGAAATATATGAGTTTGAAACAATGTAGTCATTTTAGTAAATAGAAACCTTTGAGTCATTTATATCTAAAATTATGGCTAGGAACTTCAGAACTCAAACTAACAAAAATATTAGATTTCTGGACTTCTTAATTATACATTGTACTTTTATTAATTAATTTTATGTTTAAAAGCAATTGAATATCTATTCTCTTTTCATTTATTCAATAATTCATTCATGATATTTTCTATGTGATTATTTTTTTTCTCAGTCAAATGTTCTTTCTGGTTTCTTAAAACCTAAACTTTGGAAATAAAAAAGGGACAGAGACACACTTATTCTCTGCTACCTGCAATTATGGCTATTATCTGAGATAAAGAATATAGAATGGCCAGGATAACAAAATAGAGAGACAGAAGAATTGAGAGGAAAGAGGAAATAAAGGGAAAAATAAATCCCTTATAAAAAAATAAATATATTTTTAAATCAATTAGATAGAACTTTCCTTGCAACTAAGGTAAATTGGTCATTTCTATGCTCAGTATATTCTTTCTGATTGTAAATATGCCTTCATAAACTCACATTTTTTTCACAATTGCTTGGGAAGTCAAAATGAGCCAGAGTTCGCTTATGTTCATTTGATTTATGGAGGGCTGAGAGTATAAGATAAATTACTAGGAAGGTGCCTTTGAGCAGCCTGATCTAAGAACCTTGTTGTTACCAATACATGAATCATACTAACTTTAAAATAGACATAAACAAATCATACTCATAATGCTCTGGACAATATTGAGTCTAGTGCTTTTGCTGTTATCTTGCTATGTCTCAATTGGCAACTTTGGTTTTAAAAATAAAAATTACCACTGAAATGTTTTAACTCTAGACCACAGTGAATGATTACATAATTTAGTACATAATTTAGTAGTTTTTTTCATGAGAGCCTTTTTGTTTCTCAGATAGCCTAATCACACTCCAATTATATCTTTTCTTTTGTATTCTCTGATAGATGTACAAGCTTTGTTAATTGTTTAAAGAGACAGAGACAGAGAGAGAGAGAGAGAGAGAGAGAGAGAGAGAGAAGAGGACAAAACTCTCTATATACATATACATTTTAACTATGACAAATAGTTATATAAAATGTTATAATTGTCTAAATTTACATCACAGAATGCAAATAAGAATAATTTTATGTGCTTTACTCAGATCTCCCAGAATATCTTTTGCTCCTGGTTGAGTGTGTAGAGGGCTACTTTTTGTTTGCTTTTGCTTTCAATAGCTTGAGGAATTTAAGAAGTACTGCCTTTGCAATTTGAAGGCCTCTTTGCCTTTTGGAATGATACTCCTTCACTAATGACTGATGGGTATTGGAATAACAATCTCCTATTCCCTTGTCTGGGCTCAAGACAACTCTAAAGAACAATTTATACTCCAGAATAACTCTGTGGGGTCAGGCTGAAGATACCATTATGGGACATGGGCTTGCATGGCTTGCCTACTCTTCTTTCTCCTGTTTCTCCTATAGCTTTAATGGTTTCCTGAAGAGAAGTCTTTATAAATGACTTACCCATGAATTCTCAAAGTCTGTTTCTAGGTACTTAGCATAAAGATATTTAACCTTAAAATCACAGGTAAAATATGTCTCTTGCCTCATTTTTAATTTATTGGAAAATATACTTGAGTTTACACTTTAAACTCTAAAATTTTCAAAGTTTTATTTTTGCAATACAAATAGTAACGCAATTTTATGCTTTGTATTTTATTCATAATTTATTAAGTAATAGTTCTGTGATATGCAGTTGATTCAAAAGCCATAGCATTTCAAAGTCCCATTTTATCTATAGAGTTATAATACACTAGACTTGAGTATCAAAAATTACCAAGAATTTGCTAGTGTGTACTACAGAGTGTGCGGTCACATTTGTTCTCATTAAATTCTATGCTGTAAGATTTTAGAAATTTTCAGACTTCATTGTCATTTTTAGAATTCTTGGATTGTTGAAATAAACTGACAGTTCTGTCAGCATTAATATATATCTAGACAGGTCTCTGAAAAAAAAACTACACAAAATAAATATTGTCTTTACCTTTAGAGAATTTTTTACATAATATATAGTTACGGAGATGGTTCTCTTAAAAAAAATCAAGCAATTACTCATTTGATATTGACTATGTTTAAATATTTGTAGCTGAGTCAAACAGTGGTGGTTTCCTAGGAGGAGAGTGTACTGCCAAGAGAAACCAAAAAGAAAAAAGAGGGTTTTTATAAATGATGAAGCCATAAAAAGATAAAATAGAAGTTATACACCCCCAAAAATCATTCAACTGTTGTCACAAAGTATAGAAAACTAAGTAGAACAGAAGTGAGAAAAAGAGAATAAGGGACAAATAAATAAAAATGAAGGCTCTTGAAGGTACTTGGCTCAATAAAAGAGATATTTAATCTATAACAGTGGTTATAATCCTATACTATGTGCAATAAATGTGTTATATAATTAAAAAGTACTCAGTTATAGTTTAACTCAATTTCTTTAATTACAAAACCTAAGTTCTATTTCCTCTCCAAATAATTGTGCAATATTTTATGAAACTTTTTTCTTCTCAGGCCACAATGGAAGTCCCTATAAATTATAAAAATCAAGATTGTATAAGTCATGTTTTATAATATACATATTTGTAAGTTAATTTTGAAAAAAGACAAATAAAGAGAAATACAAATTATAATTTTAATTGTAGGCTATTTTAAAACCTTCAACACTTGTATGTGGGATCACTTCATAAATTATATAAATGTCTAATCATTATGCTATACATCTGAAAATAACAAAATATTTTTAAATCTCACTGTAACTGAAAAATCAAAAAAAGAGGACAAACGTGAAGGGGAATAAGAAGTTTAAATTTCCATGTATAAAACAAATAATTCATGGGGTTGTAGTATATAGTATAAGAAATATAGTCAATAATATTTTGATAGCATTGTACAGTGTCAGATGCTTGTTAGACTTATTGTGGTAATAACTTCTTTAGATATATAAATGTTGAATAACTATGGTGCACACCTGAAACTAATATAATATTGTATGTTAGCTATATTTTAATAAAATCTTTCGATAAAACCTAAAATATTCAAAACTTGGTAAGTGCTTAATTTATTAAGAAAAAAGAATATAATTCCATATCAAAATGTTGGTGAATATTTTTTTGTTTTAGGTATAATTATATTATATATACGAACCTATTTATTATATATGTATATGATCTTATTTGCAAGTAAGTGGGCAAATACTGTAGTAGGCAGAATTCTAAGATTATTCTCAGTACCCTTATACTTGTATAATATCTTCCCCATAAATACATTTAGAAGCTGAATATAATAAGATATCACTTTTATAATTATGTCATATTCTGCAGCAAAAAGATTTTCCAAATTACGTGTGACCTCATCCAGGAAGTTTTTTTAAAAGCAGATAGTTTTCTCTGCAAATTGCAGACAAAGAAGTCAGAGAGATTAATTCCTCCTGTTATTGAGAACACAAACTACCCGATTTTGAACTGCCTATGAGGGACGTGTCAAGGAATGATGTGTGGCCTCTAGGACCTCGGAGTAACCGATAGAATAGCCAATAAGAAAACAAGGACCTCGGTTTTACAGCTGCAGTGAGATGAATTCTGCCTAAACTCCAGTGAGCTTGGAAGCAGATTCTTTTTGAGTCAAACTTCCAGATGAGAAATTGCAACTTGTCTGACAATTTGATTTCAGCTTTTGATACTCTGAGCAGACGACTCAGCTAAGTCATAGCTCCAATACACAGAAGCCATGAAAGAAGAAATTAATGTTGCTTTAAGTTGTTACATATATAATAATATATTACATAGAGGTAGACAACTAATATAGTTGGATAAGTGTATATTGTTTACAATCCCTTTCAAGTCCTTAACAAATTCTACTTTTGCTTCTTTTGAATTCATCACATAATATGGTAAGCCTTAAGGCAGGGGCAGGAAGGAATTTTGTTTGGGTTACACACAAAATAGAATTTGATTATTCATCAAAATTATATTTTAGAAGTATATTTTTTAACATAAAAAAATGTTCCCAGTATATTGTTAATAAAAAAAATTAACATAGTGGTCGATTTATTTTTGTCTATATATGTGTTACATAATTGTGGACATATAGGATACATACACTAAATACAAAATAACACTTTGCAAAGTAAATAACAAATGTTGATGAAAATTTTCAATGATGGGTGAAATTTCAATGATGGGTGATTTATATTTTTAAATTTTCTACAGTGAATATTAACTGTGTAATTAAGATATATATGTGTATATTTATATTCTGGAAGGATATATATATATATATATATATATATATATATATATATATATGTAATCAAACATAGTCCTATCAGAATTTCATGAAATGTAATGTGAAGTCCTGGGCTTTTATTTTTCTTTTCTTCTATGTTTTTTCAAAAGTCACTGGTATTATTTTTATTGAACTGCTAAAGATGTTTGTAATATCTGTGCATTAGTCTGAGTTCTCCAGAGAAACAGAACCCAGAGGATGTATATAAATATATATAAGAAGAGATTTATTATAAAAATCAATTATGGAAGCCAGAACTTCCACAATCTGCTTTGAAACCTGGAGAGCCAGAAAAGCTAGTGGTGTAACTTAGTTTGAGTACAAAGGTCTGAGAACCAGGTTACAGCAATGTAGGTCCTAGATTCTGAACACTCAGAAACATGAAATTCCAATGTTCAAGTGTAAGAATATATGGGCATCCCAGTTTAAGAAGAGAGAGAGAAAATTTACCCTTTCTTTTATCTTGTGCTATATTTGGCCCTGAAGGGATTGGGTAATGCCCACCTATGTTTGTGAGAGCAGATCTCTTTGCTCAGTCTACTGAATCAAATCCTAACCTTTTCCCCAAATAATTTTTTACCAGTTATCTGGGCATCCGTTAGCCTAGTCAAGTTGACACATAAAATTCACCATCATAATCTGTCTAATATGTTAGAATAATATAACTAAGAATCACCCTTGCACCACATATTGAACAAAAATGCCAAAACATGAGTCTCATGGTAGATCTCTCATATACAAATCAATAGGAAGAATGTATTAATGCCTCAACAGTGCCCTAATAAGTATTATCAACAAGACTGAGGTAATGTGTCCTTGTCTAGTTGACTTTCGAATACTGTTTATGCATAGTACACATTTCTTTGTACTGTATTTACATAGCTTAATGGGGTTTTGAAAGGTCAGAATCAGAGCTGTAGACATTTGAAACTGTGAATTACATACAGAACTGCTGTTGAATTTTTAATTATATTATTAAGGGGTTTACACTAGGTTAGTTTCTACCAAAAATAGATTGCTCTTGGTATACATTAATTTAGAACTTTTATTTTCACTTAATTTACAGACCTCTATATCAGATGAAAAATTACTATGTGCCTGGTTCACATCAAATAAAAATCTGGTTCTCCTCCATTCTGTGTTTTCTGGTAGTGTATTTGACGTCTTTCTTTCTCTAATTGTTTAATACCAAGAATTAACACTGGAACAAGATGAACGTGTTTTCTCAAAGTACTGTGGAAAGCTTTGAAAATGGAATGCTGATTTAAGATACTGATTTGTTTAAATTGTTTTTTTTTCATTACATTTTTTAGTGTGTCATACGCATTTTAAAATAATCCTAAAGGGGGCCATAACAATAAATGAAGTTCCAAGTGACTTAAAAGAAAATGACTATGACAATGAGAGTTGTGCAGAGAGTTTGCAACAAGAAAAGAAAAATTTCTTCAATCACAGTGACTTTATTCTCTTTAAAGTTGGTTTCTATCAGAGCACATTTGAGAATAGAGTGTCCTACATTTAGGTGAAACTACATTTATTCCTTGCTAGGAGAAGTTTGTTCTTTGTCTAGGAATCTAATAAAATGGAAGAGAATAGATAAATAAGTCAGAAAGGAAGTGAGTTCTTATCAAGTAAACAACCCCTTTGCCACTTTAGTAGAAAGTGAATGTTTCAGAGGTAAATGAGTTTTCAAAACTGTTTTAAGTTTTAATAAGTTTCCGCTGGCTGCCTTTGTGAGAATAAAATATAAGATATTTGGGTAACCTTAGGCTGTCCATTGGACCAAAAACATTGTTTTATTTTAAGAATGAAATATTAATGAACATAAATTCTTTGATGATAATAATAATAAGATAAACTATACAACGCTAAAAGATAGTTAATATGCAAAATAAAAAGCAAAGTTCAAAAGTCTTTTGACAAGTTAAATTGAATGGAATAAAACATTGTACATAAAGTATAACATTCTTTATATAGGTCTAATAATATATCTACAAAGTAAAGATTTAAGGAGATCTGATTGGCAAAAGTTTGTGTGAATGAGTTTTTCCATTGTTCTTTGGCTCAGTTACAGCAAAAATATGATTAGTATTGGCAACCCAAGCTTATGCCAGTTTAAACTACATTAGTGCTAGCTTGATTCTTATGTGAAGTGGGAAAATCAGTCCTCAAGGATTTGCACTTCAAATACACCACATCTGGCCTATTATTGTATTCAGTTTTGAAAAGTTGCAGTTTTCATGGAAAAATACAAAGGATAGTGAAGATTATCCAACAGTTTTATTGAGATATAATTGACATCTAACATTATATTAGCTTCAGGTGTATAACATAATGATTTGATATTTGTATATATTATGAAATGATCACCACATAAGTCTAGTTAACATCTATCACCATATATAATTACAAATATTTTCCTTGTAATGTACTCCAATTATTGATATATAAAAAGTGGTTGAATAAAATGTAGTTGTTTGAGAAGGAAAAACTTAAAGATTATATGTGAGTTGTATTATTATAGCAAAATAGATTTACCAGCTATAGAACAGGCTTCTTGAGTTTGATCCAGTACCATTGGGTAAGTTGCCTAACCTTTGGGAAATTGCATTAATATTCTTTCCCCATTCCCTCACACTGGTAAAGCAGCGTTAACAGGATCTGCTTTGTAGAATTGTTGTTATCATTAAAAGATATGTGCAAAGCACATAGAACCTTTCCTGGAATATAGTGCTCAATAAATTTTAATTATTGTTTTTGTTAATACAATTACTACTAAATGTTTGGACATAGTTCATGTGGAAAGGGAATCAAGAACTAGTTTAATTGTGCAGAACAATTAATGGTGGTTAGGCTTAAAGTAAGATAAACTTAAATCAAGACCTTGAAAATAAAGTATCATAGTCCTCCTAATGAAATGATGGACTCATGTTCTCAGATGATTTTTAAAAGTAGAAATTGAGGATTATATATAAGAAAATCCTAGAACAAATGGGAGATTCAAAGAGATAATCTTTATAGTTCATTTCAATATTGAAGATATTGTATTTCCAAAAATGTTTTAGAAAAATATTTTTTGCTTGAGAAAATAAATATTCACAATATAAATTATATTTTATTTGTCAGTTATACTTCAAAAAAGCTGGGGAAATATAATAAAATATAGATCTTTATAATTTATAGAAATGAAGATAATACATGTGCCTTAAATATACTTTATGTTGTTAAAGAGATGTTAAATTGGTATTTTATGTTAAGTAATGTTGAGCCTTGGCCAAAAGCAGAACATAGATGCTATTAATAAGCAGTGTTTCAAATTATTGTAGTGAGACTGGGTGACAAGTTTAGATGACAAAGAGAGAGAAAATTTTGATTCTTTCTCTATTTTGGGTGCTTTGAGAAGTCTCATATCTAAGTATAAGAATTCTCATATGTAAAAAGACTATTAAATGTCTTCTTTTCTAACTTCTCTGAAAAAATAACAATCACATGTAAAATGATTCCTCACAGGTTGACTTTCCTATGTAGGTATTTTCAGGTAGTTCCAATTAATGGTAAGACTATTTTTCTTCACTTATGTAACCTCATCAATTTCCCCAGTAGGGTTATCAAGTAGAAAGATATTTATTTGCATGTATATTTTAAATGAAATCTATTATAGCTTTAATTAGAGAGAAGAGTTCAATTTTTAATAATGAAGTCTTAGGTCTATAATACTAGAAGAACAACAAAGCAATGAGCAGAGGCTCTGTATAAACACTGATCTGAATGTATTGGTAGTATCATACACACACACACACACACACGTACACACACACTATTGCATATGTATAGCTAGAAAGAAATTCTGAGTGATATCAATATACTACATATATAGTTTCTCTTCAAAGTTTCTGTAAATAGTGTTCTTACCCCTAATTTGTGTTAAATTCAAGTGGATTCATTCTTGGAGAATTTTAAGATTCTTTTTAATTCTCAAATTTTATTTTCCTTCCATTTCTAGGACATAGGAGGCAGCTGTGAGGCATCATTATGATGAAATGAAACAATTAAAAGATTTTTTTTAACACAAAAACTAAATTTTTTTGTAGATGAAAAGCAGAAGAATTTAGTAGATATAGTTGCATTATTAATTTATTTGTTAACTTAGATAAGCGTTTCTCTTTAAAGCAATGATGATGAAACGAGTGACTTGGCATCGTACACATTACAACTGATAAAAAGAAAACGAGCTAACTTCCACAAAAGAGCATTATACCCTTTGTCTTATTGAGCACTGTGTAATGCTGTGTGTGCCCTGTGAAGATTTTAACAGTTTCACACAGTAAAACAATGAACCATAAAACCCTGTACCTTGTCTGTATTCAAATGGTAACCTAGCACTGATCTTTTTGTACTGCTATGCTAACTGCAGGTGCTATATGATGTTAAATCTTATTTAACCTACCAATGCAGAATGCCAATAAAAATTAAGTTCATATTCTGCATGAATTTTAAAATAATGCATTTTACATTTGCATTTGAACAAATACTTGCCATTATACTTTTGAGGTTCACATTGTCATATATAGCAAAATTTCCAAAGTTCATATGAAAATTACTTACATATTGAATTATCTATTTCTGCCTTCACAGATTTGTGTCTTTATTTGAGATGTGTTGCATGTGGGCAGATGTTTAATTTGGAATGATTTCCAGTTGTGCTTTTAAAAGCTTATTATTATAGTGTTCTTCATTTTGTAAAAATACATGAGCAGAAATGAAAATGCAATTTGGATTATAAAGACTTATTTAAATAATTTTTATTTTGTGGTAGAAAAAATAGATTTTGAAAAGATAGTGAAAACTTTTCTGAAAGTAAGATTATTTAATGTAAGACTTCCTACATTTGATAGCACTTAGTCTTGTTTATATATACATAAACAACAGTTCTCATTCTATTATAAGGTTTAAATTTTTTGTTTGATAAAATAAGACTAAGAAAAAAAGAAATATTTAAAGGCCAGAATCAGTTTAGTGAGGTCAACTACTATAAAACAGTTCAAAAATTTTATTCAAAATGAATGTACAATAATATTCTTTAATAATAACTGAATTATATTAACAATTCAGAAAACTAAAACTCAGAAATATAAATATAAAAGATTTAAAAAACCAAATATTCAATTTAGTCAACACAGATTTTCTGAATAAATAATGGTTACAAAATATTATCAACATCTATGATATATATAACATGCCCAGTTAATAAAGATGTTACCTTACTGAGGAGAATTATATTACTTTTCTTCTCCATCTTTCAAACATTCACTTGTTCATGTACTCATTCATTCAATCAAGTCTTAATGCAATGGTTAATATATGTAATCTACCATAGTAGCTTGCAAAAGAAATGGCCACAGAATTTTCTGTATTCATGCCCCTTGCAACATGATTTTGTAGCTCTTCCTATCATGTGTTAGAGTCTATTCTCCACTCCTTGAATATGAGTTGGCATTTTAACTTGCCTTGGACAAGACAATGTGACAGAAGCACATTGTGTAAGGTCTCAAAATCCTTGCACATGAAAGCCTCTCTGGGAAACCTGTCCAGCAACCAGAGGAACAAAGTTGAGCAAAATCCTTCAGGATGATGAGACTGACATGGCCCAACCTACCTTGTCTCCAATGAGCCCAACTAAAATCAAAAGAACTCTCTATCTATGTCCAGCCCTAGCAGAACCACAGAAATATGAACTAAAGATTGATACTTTAAGCCACCAAGTTTCTGGAAGGTTTGTTTTGTAGCAAAAGCTAACTGATAGTTAATCTACTCATTAAGAAGATGATGTATATGTAAATCATTAGATAATCTACTTTCATAGTTAACATTTTACATGTCATCATTATAATGTTTTTACTTTTTACAGCTAAGAGTATGAATTTAGAATTTAGCAAATAGGTATTTTTAGCTCATTTTTTTCCTTTGGTTTAAGTTTAATACTGTCAAAGCATGGTTTCCCTCCAGAATTTGCCACTATTATCTCACCTTGGGAGAGGTTTTTCTTATATAACAAGGACAAAATACGCTATTCAAAAACTAAGTGAGAACATAGCATGTGCTATTCAACAATTCTGGAAAAAACAGCATTGGTTTATATTCCTAGTTTATGAGATCAAGAAATATTTTTTATGTACTCTCCTACTTTTATTCATTGATTAAAAATTAGAATTAAAATTATATGCCAACTGTTTTTTTTAACGATACAAGCACTTTATTCAATGACAAATTGAAAATCTGTACTGTAGTTCTTTTAAAATCTATTTAATTCCATTTCTAAACTCTGTGTATTAGAAAAAAATCTTTGTTTTCAAGAAAATAAAATTTGAAATAATAAGGAAAAAACTGAAAGATGAACTGTAATATATTAATAAAATCACATAAATTCTATCAGCCAGTAATTTTAAAGGAAAATGTTTTAAATTCATCAGTATTGTAACAATGGTAGTTTACAGCAGAAGATATAAAATTTGCAACTGAGAAGTATTTGAATTTTTTAAATATTTGAAAGTCATAGTTTTTTATGAAAAGACTTATTCTATACAAGCAATATAAAATCATAAATGAGTAGTTGATTTTGTTTTATTATAATCAGTATTTTTTACAATTCACATATTTATTAAATTATCTTTGTAATATTATTATAAATATTTAGCTAGTAAAATTAATTCCCTTGTGAGATGTGCTTAGGTTAATATAATTTTTTGAATTTTATTAAAATTTGATCGGTAAACAAAATATTAGTTTTTTATGTACAACATAGTAATTCAACATTTATTTAGCTTATTATGTAATCACCAAAAGTTTAGTAATCATCTTTCATCATACAAAGTTATAATATCATTGACTATATTCCCTGTGCTGTACATTACATCCCATGGCTTATTTGTTTTGTAACTGAAAGTTTGTGCCTCTTATTCACCTTCCCTTTTTCACATATTTCCCCCAATCCCACTCTCTCTCCTCTGGCAACCATCATATTGTTCTCTGTATCTATTAGTCTGTTTCTAATTTTTTTATTTGCTTTATTAATTTTAGATTACACATATAAGTGAAATTATATTTTCTTTTTCTGTCTGACTTATTTCACATAGCATAATACTGTTTAGGTCCATCTATATTGTCACAAAGAGCAAATTCATTCTTTTTTATTACTGAGTAATATGCCAGTGTGTGTGTGTGTGTGTGTGTGTGTGTGTGTGTGTGTGTATCATCTCATGTATCCATTCATCAATAGATAGACTCCTAGGTTGTTTTCATATCTTGGCTATTGTTAATAATGTCACAGTGAACATAGGGGTGCGTATGTCTTTTCAAATTAGTGTTTTCATTTTTGGGGGGATAAATACCCAGTGGAATTGCTATGTTGTATATCTTTTTGTTTCTGTTGTTGCTGTTGTTAATGTAACTCTACTATTGGCTTTTGTTTGGATATTTTCAACTGATAGTATTCTCTGTTGAAATTTTACTGATGTTATACTCTCTTAAAATATCTTTAAAATGGTAGTGGAAGGAAATTGAAGATGATAAAAGATGTGACATTTTGCCTATAAATGCATTTATGTAATGAAGAAACAGAACAAATCTAAGTGGATGTCATGGCCTTTGTCTTTATAGAAAATATAGATAAGATTTATTTATTGATAGATGAACTAATTACAGTTTGATAAATTAGAATTTTTCTATACTTTAAAAATATATAAAATAGTCTCTAATTTTAGCTTTTAATGCAATGTCAGTCATCTAATTTATTTGGGATGAATAATTTTTAATGTCACATGTGTTTCATGTGTGTAAATAAAGATGGCATTATAAAAAAGTATACTTCTAATTAGTTAAGTTTACTAAAACCCCTTACTTTCTGATTTGGCTTCAATTTATATGGCTGTTGTGAATCATATATTTTATCTTTATATTTTAATATCTTAGGAAAGACATGTAAACAAAAATTATAATTTCAAGTTATTCAGCAGATCTTGAAATTTTTGAATGGCTTGTGTTTTGAAGTTTATTTTCATGCCAGTTGAAGAAAAGTTAAGACTCTAAAAGGTGCTTTTCATGAAGAAGAATTCAGAAATAATAAAAAAGTGAATAGCCTTTTTAGCACATTTTTAAATAAAATGATAGATTACATTTAATTTCAATCTTTAAAAATTTGTTTATTTACTTACTTAGTCAAACCTAGACAAAGTGATTACTTGATATAATAAGATTTGAAAATTTATGTTTAATAAGTTTTGCTACAAGGCCTAAGCATTATTTTTATTTAATATTTTACAAATAGAAGTTCTAGGGTGTCAGTTTTTTATGTTTGAGGAAAAACATAATTTTTCTAAAAGTTGCTCAAATAATTTTTTTTTTTAAGTTAAGATATCTTGAAAAGAAACGTGGTAGTCTTGGAATAATGCTGTATCATCAAAAACACATCTCTTATTTAGAAATTAGAAGTAATTTAAAAGTTTTTACACCCGGGACTAACTTACATTGTCATTTATTTTATAAATAGCTTTATAAACTAAGATATGACAATCCTTAATAGTATAATCTTGATTTAGATACTCAAGAACAAAATATTTTAGCATATGTTTAACCTAAAACTATTTCCATTAGTAACTTAAAAAAAATTACAACTATTTTATGAAATACAGAGAGAGATTTAAGAAAATTTGTAGGTCAAAGTTGAATAGTATATATTCGACACTAGGTAATCTTTATTCAACGCTATAAAGCACAAAGACATATTCTTTGTCCTTTCTTAATTTTTATTAAAAATAAATTAGATTGTTTAAAAAAACTGAAGTTGAATATATGTGACTAAGACTCTTTTGGGGCAAGATGACATAAATTTAAAGAACTGATATGTAGTACAACAACTGTATGCCATGGACAGTGCCAAACAGTTTGTTTAATGTGACATTTATAATGTGGCTTAATGGATGAAGAATAAGAGGTTAAAAAGAGATATACAGGGCTTTGGGTCAATAATTCATCTTTGTTTTCAAATCACTTTTTCGAATTTTTAAATTATTTTTATGTTGATATTCCCAAATCATTTTGGGGAAAACAAAGCTCTAGTCACAATTAATAAACATGAAAAAAGGGCTAATCATTAAAGTTTGCTTAAATTTCAAATTTTATTACATTGTAACCCTGTTTTGATCTGTGTAAATATACTGAAAACAATTAATAGTGACTTTGGTGAGCACTTTTGCAGTGGTAAAATAAATAATAATATGTAAGAATAATGTTGACAATAATAATAATGGTTTCAGGCAGATAGTTTGGTCTTTGAATAACAATAGATCGTAATTGTAAGTAAAACAATTTTGTAGTAAATCTCTTTGAAAGCCTGCTGTTTTTCTGCTTTCTAATATCTATTCCAAAGCCTATTTTGTAATGCCACCTGTACTCGTTTGTAAATATTCAGGCTAAAATCACATGCTTTGTTGTCACAAACAGGCTAATAGCTTGCACCTGGACTAAAAAAATTACTAAGACCTTGCTGGAAAAAAATTCAGTATGTAAGGAGGCAGCTTGTGTACTTTCCCCTCATCTTACCTGTTGTAACTTAAGCTTCTTTGGTGCAAAAGAGAGAAGTTCTTTCTTTATGGTTATCCACCCAAGACTTAAAAAATAAAAAAGTTGCATCTTTTGCCTTTCAATCTATCTACTGGAGTTTATCACACTTAATGTCTTGGCAACACACATTCTCTCTCTCTCTCTCTCTCTCTCTCTCTCTCTCTCTCTCTCTCTCTCTCTCTCTCTCTCTCTCTTCCTCCCTCTCTTTCCTTTCCCCCAGTAACAATAAAGGAAAACGATACTTCCTTAATGTAGTTTAACTCGAGATTCAAGGTCTTTAGAAGTGTTATGGTGGATATGCAACCAAAAATCTGAAATGTTTCTTTTAATGACTATGTGTTATATTTGGTTGTTTTCTCTTTGCAAGTTTCAGAGTGAAGTACGGTTAACCAGGTGTCTGTCCAATGGGAGGAATGTTTCAGGTAGGAATAGGTGTTTGATGAAGAACTTCCAAGGAACTAAAAAAAGGAGAACAAATCTCCATGATATTTTTACTTTCCAAGCTGATAGAGAATGTTCTTTCATTACTGCAACTTCTGAAGTCCAATAAGCTGACTAATAACTGTAGTCATCAAGTGAGAACAGTTGTTTCTCACAAATTTCCAAGTAAATTCTGCAGATATGAGATATTCCATTCTGGGTACATGAAGAGTTACAAGTGCTAAGTTTTAGCAGAAAATTGATTATTCTCATAAGAAAAAAGAAAGGTGTAGATTAGCCTCTTCCCAAAGAATGGATTAAACACCAAACTTCCCAGTCACCTTTTCCTATTTTCCTTTGTTATATCACTGATTTTGGTATTAGTAATTAGGAAGAAAACTAATAAAACAAACAAACTTAATTACGTTGATTGGCATCCAAATTGGGGAGGGGGAACGGAGGTGGAGTAGGGAAGGCAACAAAAAGAAATATTACTTTATGAAAATACAAAATCAACATATCAGAAAAAATATTCCAATAATTTAGAGGTTAGAGATGCTGAAAATTGCAGTAATGCTTTATAAGTATTGCTCTTTATAATGTTGCCTTTGTATTTTATTTGAAAGAGTAATTTTAATACCAGTTTTTCTCTATAACATTTGTGCCCACAGTAAATTATGACAGACCTTGGAGGAGCATTGATTAATTCATGCTTAAGGGTCCAATTCTGCTTTCTATGTTCTAGGACCACATGGAGTCTACAGATGGTACAAAATGAAGCAAACCTCAATTACTGGTCTGATCTATCAACAGGGAGATCACAGTCTTTTAACCTTATATTGCCTATTCTAAACTGAATCTTTTACAAGTTATGGCATTTAATAAAATAGCACCTAGTGGGAAGAAACCAATTTATCATATTCTCTTCTTCCTTAGCATTCAAAAATTTTTATTCCTTATTTTCTGATATATTCTGGCCAATACCATAACAGAATTGTTGGCATTGAATTCTTTGAACAAGTTATATTTTAGAGAATACATGGTATCAATATCAACACCATCTTATTGTTAGTAAATCATAAAGATCCCTGCAAGCTGGATATTGATTCTCAGCATAGCACTAGAGTAGATAACCAATTAAATGTTTGAATGAATTTCCAGACACATTGAGAACATAATGTTCAAGGCATTATGCAAAATTTGGGGTATATAGTAAAAGCATGATATCTTAAATCTCAAAAGATAGTCAATAAAGTTTCTATAAAAAACTAGATCCTTAAATTATTTGTGGTGACTTCATTTAAGTCATAAATATCTTTCTAGATAGGCTTTCTAAAACCATAGTATTCAGAATGTAAATCTTCAATAACATTTGATGAATGAGTAGATTAATTCATGGTCATTATTAATTATTATATTCATAAAATAAAGCTAATATCTATAGAATGTGTAATACTTATTGTATGTGAATAATGTATTACATTATTATTTGTGCATTATTAGTTAAGAATAATAATAAAAATGCCTTGCATAGTATTATTTAGGCTTGAGGTACATATCACCACTTTATATTGTAAGATACTAACTCATCCGCATATGTCTGGTAATATGAGGCATTTTAACTTACAAACCAGCAAAGCTTCTTAAGATGTTAAAAAAGAAAATAAACAGACATATTTAAAAAGCAAAATATTATAGTATGAAATCTCTCATAAGCCATATATTTATACATACAGTGTTCTTAGAGTCTGTAATTTCTGGGGCATCACTATTAATTTATTTTGCTTAATATATTAATAATATAAATATTGATTGCCTTTCAGCTTAGAAATTCAGTCTATTTGAATCAACTATCTGGCCTATTTAAGTCATAAAGACAAAACTCCATTTTAAAACTATGGATATCCTAACAAATCATTGATACTGATACCTGATAAAATATTTGAAGGGAATTTTTAATGATCCCCACTGGATGTTTCTAACAATTTCCAACAACATGTTGCCACAGATTAAATGAGCACAACAGGTTTTATTTATTATTTCAGAATTAGGTACATAGAGGGTTTCTTACTTTTTTCCCTGAGTTTTCCTTAGATTAATAAGACATATAGATAATTTTAGATATCTGTCATGTGACATATTGGTTGAGTTGCTCTAGTCATTTTATGTAACCTCAATAGCCTCAGTTTACTCTTCTAAAAAGAAATAGTTATGAGCATAAAGATAATATGTACAAAGTGTGTGACACTTAAGAAGCATGTCTTGTACTGTGTTATTATAGCATGCTAATTAGAAAACACACTGGAAAACAATGACACATAAAGAAACAGATAAATCAAGAGTCTTCGCTTTTTTGTTTTGGTATACATTAAGTGTTTGCCTAGTTGTACTATACATATATCTTTCTATTCACATGGTAGTTTGAGTACTATCATCATTAATTTGCTTTCTTTGAATATATGCCAATAGATGAGTGGACAGTAGTACCCTGAGTGCCAATTAGTGGGCATTATTAAATGATTCCATGGACACTTCGTATCTGAGTCATTAAGAATAAATTATATGTTCCTGTTAATCCATATTACCAAGTGACATAAAGATGGTGTGAAACTAATCCACTATAATTTCGTACCATCTGCACCTGTGTTATGGCATTGCTTATATGCAGTGAACAATAAAAAATACATAAATTTTTATTCTCAGCTCTGCATACAATGGATACTAAATAAATTGTGAAAATTATGAAGTAAAGTATTGAATCAAAAATTTCATCATCTGTCCTATGACTAGAGCAAATTTCATACATTTTTTTCTCTCATTGTGTTACTTGTTACATTTAAGAAATAATTTTCTGAGCAGCTTCAAACTCAGCATATGCATTGGTCGTAGGCAAAGAAATGAGACCTTGGTGTATATAATTTTGCATAATTAAAATGTTTGAAGGGCTTAAAATAAAGATTTACTTCTCAGTGTTTTACTCTGTTTTGAAAAAGACTTCAGAATATTCTAGGTTTGACACTATATACATTCTTACCTCAAGTTAGAATGTTTATTGACTCTTTTCCTCTCCAATCTTGGCACAAGGAGTAAAAATAATTGTTTCTGCATTCTATTGCCATCTGTTGTATGGCATTAAGATCAACTGCCCTTTTTTCTGTTATGATGTTTTCTAAGGTTTTTCTTTGGCACTCAGGTCATACCATCTGATTTTGCGGCTCTGTGCCCATGGGTGGACATCTGTAATAGTTGGCTTAAGTAAGTTTGTGCTTGTTGCTAGTTCTGGTAGAGACATCATTCTCAATGGTTATTTCCTTAGATTATCTGTTGGAGTAAATTGATTTTATTCCAGTAGAATATCTTCCATTGCACTCATTTCAAAGCCATCCAGTCTCTTGTGTAAGATTTTGGTTTCTTTCCAATTCTTGCAGCTGTAGGTTGGTAACATGATTACATTTGAGTTGAATATCCCCAGTTTTATATCCATGCTTTTTGTAAACTCCTTATAAATAATTTAGGAAATAGTTTTTTCTTTATTCTAAACATTATTGTATGGGCCTATAAGATAAAGTGATTTAAGTTTCATATTGATGTTAATTTGGGGTCTGAAGAGTGGTTTGGTGTAATCATGAGATTTAGTAAGCTAGTTGAATTTTGTGTCTTTTGCTAAATTTAATTTCATTGTATTTTCTCTGCAGATTGCTTCAAAGGCAGTATCTGATTACATATGGCTTATTTGTACCTTCCCAAATGCTCTCTTTCTCATTCGTGTCAACATGAAAATAAAGATATTCTCCATTTGAAGATTTGAAAATAAGTGAGCTAAGAAAGAAGTGGAGTGAGAACAGGCCTTCGCTACCATAAATCCAATAAGAGGAAAGTACAGTCTCAAGAAAGGCAAAAAAGAGGAGGGTTTCAAGGGAAAAAAATGTCAGAGAAAAATTTTAAATTATTATCAATGATCTTTTATTTTTGTATTTCAAAATATATAGTAATTGTCATTCTGGAATATTCTAAATGATCAGAAAACTATTTTTCTCCAAGGACTTAGATATAAGGTTTTTAAAATATATATATATTATCTGCATTGGACCACACCTGAAATAAATATGTGAATATTTGGTTCAGAGCATTGCCTGAATATAGCTGATTTATCAATTTCTCTGCCCTGATTTGTCCAAAGCAATGCCAATCCTGTATAAAAAACAAAAAACAAAACCAAAACGTTTTCCTGTTGACAGAGTAAGTTAACATTTTTGAACAGTTATAATGATTTGTACTCATTATCTTCTATGAAGCTCACATTAAGCTAAATTCTTGCATGTGACTTGTAGTAGACCAATTGTTCTGTTTCACTTCACTCTCCACAGGTGAAAGTTCAGTATCTTGTGTCCTGCCTATATTATTATTTTTCTACAAATTAAATAAATTATTTCTATTGTTTAAAAAGCCATGTTCCCCCTTTAGTATGTACTTCAAAATAACAGCAATTTGTCCTTCCATATAACACAAGACAATCCCAGTAACAAGTCAGCAACAATCAATTTCATATTAAAGAAATTGTGAGTAGTCTTAAATAAGAGTTCTTATTATTATTTCAAGACTTTTTAGGCGTTTTTCTTCACTCATAATAAGAGTTCAACATTTATGTGTTGTATTGCAGTCTTTTTAGACTTGAGTAAAAGAATGAAAACAAAAAGATTTCTTATATTTTTTTTCTACTAATTTATAAGCTAAACTTATGAGCTAATGTTGTAAATTGAATGAATATTTCTAACATTTGTTATCAAAAGCAATTTATTAGTGTAGAATTCTCAAAAACAAAAGTATGCATCTTTTGCCTTATCAAAGCAGTTTTACCCAGATGTTTCTTCTTGCAAATATGAAAAAAATTAAAAAATTCAGAATCTACTAGGTAATTTTGATGATCACACCAGCAACCACTTAAGACAGGAAGAGACTGAAATTTTATTAGAACAGTAATTCTATGAATGGTTAATTGATTGCTATTAATCCCAGGAGTGTTGATTATTTCAAGAATGAGAATAAAATTCTCAGAAATTTTTCAAGAAAAAAATTTTTAAATTCAATTTAAAATATATAATGGTAAACCACTACTTTTGAAATCAACCTCTGTAAATCTCAACCTTTTAAAAGATAAAAGTGGATTCAGAAATATATATATATATTTATAAATATATATATATATATATATATATATATATATATATATAATCAGTTTGAGTCTAGGTATCAAATTACAAAAAAAAAACATTATTAACACACTGTTTACTCTCACCTGTTGAATAAATGAATGGATGGCACTTTAGGTGAAATCTTTAATTACCAGTAACATTTCTTTATATTGAATCTCATTTTCAGACAAATTTGGATAATAAGTATTTGTGAATTCTAGATGGTTAATAAAAATAAAGATCAAAAATAATTTTGTAGTTGGAAGGATCAAGTAAAAAAATAAAAATTGTAACTAGCCTTACGTGGGTATATGTGACAAAGAAATAATTTTTTACAGTGCATACAAATAATCTAAAATATTTGTACAGGGGAAATTTTGTGGGTTAAAACAGTCAGAATTAAAATATTAAATATATGAAGTAATTGCAAGAAGAGTGTCTCATGATTAATAATAATTTACTCTAACTCAAAATTTAATGATATTCCAGATATTTGATATTTAGAAATGTTATTGCATAGACAGTGGATATTAAACATTTTAGATGGCTTATTTTGTAGAATTATCAGGATAGGAAGATTTAAAGAATGCAATTTAGTTTAGCTTATTTCTCAAATTGTGATCCATGTGAGTAATATTTCTCAGAAATATTTTCGTCACTGCTCTGGCTTTAAATACTCTTCCAGAACTTGCTGCCTCTATTAATTTATGAGCTAAACTAGTGAGCCCTGCCAAATTCAGTAATTAAGTTAACGTGTCATTTTCAAGCTATTACCTTGGTATGATTTGTTATATAACTATTTTTCTAAACATAGGTTTTATTACTGTTTAGGTATTGCAATACCAAAAGTTCAGGAGAGAACTGCCATTGAAAAGATTGCTGTATGCACAATTCTCAAGAGAAAGGACACTCCATGTCACAGAATGCCATACAGTGAAGCTCTGGGTCTGTCAGGAGGCAGGGGAAGCAAGAGAAAAGTGTAGGCAAGAAACTGTATAGTTGTTATTCAAGGAGTGGGCACAGTAAGTAGGCTTAAGATTGATTATAGAAAAAAAGAAATGTGCTCTGGGGTAGAGGTGTCATCCTTAGTTGTCTGATACCTACCTGGCCCTGAGGTGATTAGAGCAGTTGAATGAGGGCTCTGTTCAGGAGTGTGGGCGCTAGATTGCTTAATTCACATTTGAAAGGCACACTCATGGGTGAGTTGTTTACTATCTCTTGGAACTGGCTAGCATTTGGGAGAAGCAGTCTTTACTGAGACAGCAAGGCCTCAGATATCAAAGCATAAAAATATAGAAAAATAAGAAGTATAGTTAATAGAGTAGCAAAAAATGAGAAATATATATGATTTATATATAAATAATAATAATAATTATTATTAAATATATATGATTTATATGAAATTATAATAATTATTAAAATGTATAATTTATACATTTATAATTTATATATAAATTATAATTTGTGTATTATAATTTGTATATAACTAATATATATGTAATTTTTTCTAGAAATGTTGATGTAAGGAAACCTCAAACTTAGTCATGTGGATCTAGGATTGTGGGGCAGACAGAAACTGGAAGAACAAAAGGTAAAAAGCCTGATGGCATTTGAGTTGGCTGTTGATAGCTTAAAGAAAAATGAGTTTAGATGTTATTGGAAGCTGAAGACTAGAGAGAACTTGTGTAGTGGTAGAAAGTTTCACAACTGTTGCCTGAGGTAAGGTGGAAACAGAAACTATAACTAATAAACTGATGTGCTAGCTAAGGAGATTTCAGGAAAAATGATAAAGGTGCTTCTCAGTGTTTTCACTGCCTATTATATTCAAGAGGAAAAAAGATAAACTAAGGAGGAGCTAGTAAATACAAATGAACAAGTACTTGTTGCATTTGAAAATATTCCCTGAATCTCTAGATAGAAACAGTACTAGAGTTAAGAAATCTAAGAAAATAGTATCAGTGTACTGTCATTAAACATGATTTATACATGAACACAATGAGTAACTGTATAACCCTTTGATGAAAGTTCAGAAAGACTTAAAGTAGTACTCTGATCCAATACAAATTCCTATCACAGATTCTGCTAAAAAATAAGGCTTCTAAGATTCTAAGGGACATTGTTCTATAATTCTCTTTTAGAAAGACTATGATACAGAAAGTTTTATTTCAAAGAGATATATAAGTGTAGATTTCTGTCTAGCGGAGTAAACTATGATATGATTTATAAAAAAATCCATAAATTCTTTAAGAGAATAATATTGGTGAAAACACAGCCAGCTTGGACCAAAAGACTGAATGGTATTGTCAAAAGAAAAGATGCTTTTGGATTCTCAAACTTCTGTAGTAGAAAGCAATAAAAAAATGTCATTTGTCTGCTAACACTGACAATTTTTGTGGCAAAATAATAATAATAATAATAATAATAATAATAATAATAATAACTTAGAAGAAGTTACCAAAAGCCCAGAAAGCAAGACAAGATCTGTAGAGAATCATAGCTGGCAATATGTACTCAGCTGGAATTTAGAATTTCTATTCACCAGTAATTTCTTCGTTCTTTAGATTCTTCTCCCTTTTAAACAGAAGGATCTAAAGCATGTCTAACCATGGTATATTAGGATTTAGGGAGGCAGATAATTTGTTTGTTCAGCTTATAGGTCTATATATCAATGGGAACTGTTCTCTAGAAGCTATACTAGACAAATTACACCTGAAGTGCTTCATCTATGGACTTGATTTAGATGATGAGATCCTGGACCTCAATCCTAAAACTAATGACAATGAGATAAGACTTTAGTGGATCTTTAATAAGGGGTTATTGTATTTCACACATGAGAAGGAATAAATAGTTTTGACTAGAGAGTAGATTATGGTAGATTATTTCTTCAGCAACATTTTCAATCCCACATGGTCTTCTAGAAACTTGCCTATTGTTATTTTAAGCTACTAAATATGGGATCATCCTTATAGTTGAATGAATTACAGCTGAATGATTCTTTCAAGGTAAATGAAATAAAAATTCTCAACTCTACTCTTATAATGTTTCCAAATATTCTAATATTTAAAAGATTTTTCGATTGATAATTATAGGATATTATTAATACTTGTGAACTTTTCCCATTTTGCAATTATTAAAGTGAGGATTTAAATCTGAGCAATATTGTTTCAGAGACTATGCTCTTAGAAACTAAACTATACTGTTTATATAGCATTTATTAAACACATTTTTTATATCTAGCACTGTATTATTTCATAGACAAACAAAAACAAACTTAATATTTTTATCACACTTCATTAACAGTTGGGGAAACAATTACAGAGAAGTAAAGTTACTTGCTTAAAGCCACACAGCATCAGAGTGGCAAAACTAGATCTTGAACTCAAGCAGCCTAGATATAAAACTGGTTTTAAACAATGTCACATATTGCTGCTAATGGTTTAGTTCTCTTATTTCTTTTCTTCCCAGCAGATTGTAAATTTATTACTTTTTTCCAGAAAACAGAATAGATAAAAAAAGAAAACTGTAGCAGCACAATTTGTATTTCACCAGGTGATTTCTCCTAATCATTAATCCTGCTTTCATGTATAAAAGTAGTTTACGAAAATGGCCTTTTCCAAGAGACCCAATTTTTTCATATTCCTACATTGTTTAATGACCATTTACATTATGATGAATATAGATAAGCAGATATTCTGGCAATGGAGTGAAAATAGAAAGGTCATGAATTACAGTGTTTGCCATTAAAAACAGTACATCTTTTCTAAACTGCTATTAAGACTATTTTTTTCTGTACTTCTTTCTCATGTTCTTCATAAAATTATTTTGTTAAAACACACACACACACACACACACACACACACACACAAACTGCTCACTATTCTGTAAAAACCTTGCAGTAACCATGGTATCCAGAATGTAAAGTTTTAGTATAAAAATAATAAATGAATTGATTAATTCTGATTTATTCATGATCAAATTGTTAATTACTCTATAAAATGGAGTTAATACCTCTAGAAGTGAGTACATTCAATATACATATATTTAATTTAATAAAATGTTTTTAGTCCCAGAATTGTTCTGAGTGCTTTACAAGTGTTAACTAATTTGCTTTCTAGAAAAATATTATGAAGTAAGGGCTATTATTATTTTCATTTTTCAATTGAAAAACTGATACATAAAATCTGTTAAGCAATTTGCTGAAATTGACATTGGATAAGTAAGAGACCAGAAATTTCAACCCAGGCAGTCTAATTTCAGATTCCACACTCTTAATCATTACAGTATGTTACATATGAAGTGACTTTTAGTATTGAATCAGCAGGCATTAGGTAAATATAGTAGATTAAATTATATTTTTGATGCTTAAAAATGTAAACTTCATATTTAAATCAACAGTTGAAATTGTAATTTAACCAAAAAAAGTAAATAATTTTATATTCTGTGAATATAAATTTACAATGAGAATGAAAAGAAAATAGATAAGTTATAGGAGAGTATATTCTCTAATACCCCAATGACAGATGTGTCTTCAAAAAGTGATGAAAAGAGCAATTCTTTAGTATCTCTATTTTCTAACCAATTTAACAAACCCAGGATGGGCAATGAGAGAAGATAGCACAGACCATAATGAATAAGTAAATACAGCTATAGCCATTTAGCTTACTAAAGAGTCAAAGATCACTTTAATACTTTACAATTAGAAACAGATTGAAGTCAACCAACTGGGGGCTGACTAATCAACTGAGAGCAAATTCTAACAAGTAGTTGTTTTCTTGACAAGACACTCTTAATTCAGCAGGTGATAACATAACTACAAAAAGCATTCTGCTTTGGACTTTGTAGCCTGACAACATGGTCTTTTATTTTGCTCTGATTTCAGTATGAGCAATACATACAATTTCAGATGCTAAGCACTGAACTCCTACCCTCCTATACCCCCCAGTCTACAGGTAAATAACTTATCTTGAAGATATTTTCTAGTGGAGAAAAACATTGAGTGTCTGCAGTTGTGGAATCCCCTTCTGGCTTTCCCATTTTTTTTTTTTAACACTGTGACCTCAGACAAACTCCTATTTTTCTACGTGTTGCTATCCTTATTTAAATTTATTTACTTAATTTTTCAACTATCATGTGATAATGTGATTAAATGATAGAGATGTCTTTGGCTATGATACTGACCCTGTAGTCAAGGGGAATTAATAGAGAAAAAAGAAAATCTAGACAGAATATATGTCTTTATGTTTCAGAAAAGAATATCAGATTTCAAAAAATTTATAAAATAACAAATAAAATTTTTTTGGGAAACAGTATAAATGTTAAAGTATTATAAAATAAAATATAAGTAAAATAATAAATAATAATATATTTATTGAGCACCTATTCTGGGTAAGTCTCTAGGTCTCATGTTGGCTTTCAAGTGACAATCACTACAAACTTCTCTCCCACATTGCAGCATTCAGCATTTTTCTGTGGACCCAACACTATTAGCCCAAATTCTCAGGGATGGTACTGCTATGGAACAATATGGGCATAGGTAAGATTTAGAATTACTAACATAGCAACAATGATTAATGCTTAGTTTGATGACAATAAACTGAGAAAATAGATTTTGCATAGAAGATTAAAAGTAAATTTAGTGAGTATAATGAGAAAGATGAATTAGACTAAATGTATAAAAGTATGTCTTTACATACTACATAGAATAAATTTCTAAATATGTAACTTATTAATGTATTTATTGATTAAAATATATTTATACATTATTTTAGGTGTCAAGTTATTTATAACCAAGTTAATGAGACATTTATTATATAAGCTCAATTATAACAATTCAACATTTTTTCTTAACAAAAAAAGACTGAGGGAAACAAACAAACAAAAATTCAAGAAACAAACAAACAAAAACCCTAAGAATCTCAAAGATAAGCTTGTAATAGCATGAAGAAAAACAATATCTGACAAAGACATGTCAAGGAGTAAAGAAGATTGACTCTGAAAATTAGTCCAGTGTTTAAGGAGCATGAAATAAAAAACAACGTACATTACATTGTTATAATGTTTGAAAGCATTATGGATTTTATATTGGCATTTATGGCAGTATCTAATCTGCCTTAGAAACTTATTTTGACATTGTCTTGTCAGGATGCATGTCAAAGTAATTTTTCTATTTTAAGTCTTTCAGAATCAGGGTCAGAAATAGATGTCATATCTTAGTATCTTCAATTGTTATGTTTTAGTCAGATCTAAACTATAATGAAGCTTTTAGATGATGTCTAATAGGAGTTAAACATTTATAAATTTTACTATGCAGAAAGCAAACCATAGACATGTTGGTGTGAGAATATAGTCATTGTCACAAACTTGATTGCAATATCTCAGCTAACTTTCTGAGGATTTAGATTACAATAAAAGTGAATTATGATAACAACTAATACCTTCCTAAGTGAAACATAGCTCTCTATAAATTATTTATCATCATCATCATCATCATCATCATTATTGTTGTTATTATTATTATTATTAATAATTATTATTATTATTTGGTGTAACCAACAATAGCCAGTACTGCCTACCATTTGCTAGTTTCATTTTAAGGAGGAGTTGAATAAAAAAATTCTTGAATATCATGGTGAATATCTTTTGCTGAACTTTTAAAAATAGAACTAGCTCATTATAAAGCCTCATTCAACACCATGGGAGCCTAAAAATTTATTTTGCTGTTTCTAAAAACATAATTTAATTCAGCTTCAGTTTTATAGATTTATCAATAATGAGAATCAGCTAATTAATTATAATATGTGTGATTCAATTTAAAAGTTACTATTAAGTTTTTGTAGCATAATTCTATAGTAAGGCAAATTAACTCAAATTTATTACTATTTATTTATCCTAAAGATGATTTGGTAATGGCTTTCTAAATATCATAGAAATAGCAAGAAAGAAAAAATGTTTTATCATTTAAAACATCATTATTCCTTGTCATAATAATATCTCCTAAATCAGGGTTCCTCAATCCCCAACCCATGGACCAGATGAATACCTGTCAGTAGCCTGTCAGGAACAGGGCTACACAGCACAAAGTGAGCAGCAGGCCAGCAAACCAAGCTTCATCTGCATTTGCAGCCTCTCCAAAGCACTAGCATCACCACCTCAGCTCTATCTCAGATCTTCAGGCATGAGATTCTCATAGGAGTCCCTAGTGCCAAAAAGGTTGCGGACCACTCTCCTAAATATCTTCTTAGATAGTATATGTTTTTTATATAGAATAGCTTATGCTCAAAGTTGGCATCAGTCAGAATGAAATATATTTTAAATAGTGACACACTAAAATTAAATATATTTTTTACCACATATGTGACCTCATGCCTAAAACTGTCTGTAAAGTTTCCATGCCTCAGTTTTCTTGGTTAGAAGTGAAGCATGCAGACTTTTTAAATGTGAATCAGTACTGGCAATAAATATGTATAGTGGTTTAGTACTCAGTAATAAGATGTATTTTCAAAAATGCTCTAAATATTATTATTATACATTGAGAAATCAACTAACTGAACTTCTGACAAATTATACATCTATGATTCAGAATAATTTATAAGTAAATATACAAAGTAATCAGTACTATCTCACAAAGAGTTTAGTTAAACTTAGTTTTGCTTATCATATTTTATTACCTGGTCCTCTTTAATGGATGTAAGAGAAGGTGTTCAAAAACATATGAGACCTAAGAAATATACACAGTAGGATAGTCAGAGTTCTAGTGTGATTTTTGATATCTCATAGACTGGGTAGTTATGACTACCTTCTCACTCATTTGGACCTGATACATTAAAAAAGCATAAATAATAAAATAATCTATTTGAAATATCTCTTTTTATTTTCTTATTTCTAACTGGTTCTCTTTTTAAAAAGAACCACTTAGAAATTAGGAAATAAAATATATATATACCATTTATATTACATATATTATATATTTATTTATTTAAATTAGTTTCAAGTATACAATATAGTCATTGGACATCTATGTAGTTCATAAAACAATTCCTCCAATTGCTCCCTCCCACCTCTGGCCCTCCACCTAGCCATCATATTAATGCTATAATATAATAGCCATCATATTAATGCTAACTGCATTCCCTCTGCCATGTTCCCCAACCCTGTATCCAGCTATCACCTAGTAATTTGTACTTCTTTAACGCTTCAACTATTCTCCCAGACCTCTAAACCCTCCTCCCCTCTGTCCATCACCAAATTGCCCTCTATATTTGTGAGTCTGTTTTTGATTAGTTTGTTCTTTTTTTTTCTTAGATTCCACATATAAGTGAAATCATATGGTATTTATCTTTGTCTGACTCAGCATAAAACCTCTAGGTTCATCCATGTTGTTGTAAATGGTAGGATTTTATTTTTTCTAATAATTGAGTAATATTTCACTGTATATATGAACCATAATTTATTTATCCAATTATCTGTTGATGAGCATTTAGGTTGCTTCCGTATCTTGGCTATTGTAAATTGTGCTGTCATGAATACTGGAGTGCATAGATCTTTACAAATTATTGTTTTGGTTTTCCTTAGATAAATACCCAGAAGTGCAATTGCTGGGTAAAAAGGTATATCCATTTTTAATTTTTTGAGAAACCTCCATATTGTTTTCCATAGCAGCTGTACCAATGTGCAATCCCACCAATAGTGTATGAGGGTTCTCTTTTCTCTGAATCTTCACCAACATTTGCTGTTCTTTGATTTTTTGATGATAACCATTCTGACAGGTGTAAGGTGACATCTCATTGTGGTTTTAATTTTCATTTCTCTGATGATTAGTGACCTTGAGCACATTTTCATATGTCTATTAGCCATCTGTACTTCCTCTTTGGGGAAGTACCTATGCAGATCTTCTGCCCATTTTTTAATTAGATTATTTTTATTGTTGAGTTGTGTAAGTTCTTTATATATTTTAGATATTAACCCTTTATCAGATGTATCATTAGTGAATATCTTCTAAACAGTTGTTTGTCTTTTTGTTTTGTTGATAGATGCTTTTGCTGTACAAAAACTTTTTAGTTTGATGTAGTTCCGTTCGTTTATTTTTTCTTTTGTTTCCCATGCCTGAAGAAATATATCTGAAAAAAAATTTTTGTTAGAAATATCAGAGAGTCTATGTTTTCTTCTAGAAGTTTTATGGTTTTGGGTCTTAACGTTTAAGTCTTTAATCCATTTTGAGTTTATTCTTTTATACGGTATAAGAAAATAGTCCAGCTTTTTTTATTTTTCTGCATATATCTATCCAATTTTTCCAAAACCGTTTATTGAAGAGATTGACTTTACCTCATTGTATTCTTACCTCCTTTGTCATATATTAAGTGAGCATATAGGTGTGGATTTATTTCTGGGCTTTCTATTCTATTTCATTGATGAGTGTATCTGTTTTAATGCCAGTACTATGCTATTTTGATTACTGTAACCTTGTAGTATAGTTTGATATCAGATGGTGCGATACCTCCAACTTTGTTCTTCTTTCTCGAGATTGTGGCTATTTGGATTGTCTTATGACTACATATAAATTTTAGAATTATTTGTTCAAGTTCTCTGAAAAATGCCATTAGTATTTTGATAGAGATTACACTGAATCTATAGATTGCTTTGGGTAGTATGGCCATAAACACAGCATATACTTCCATTTATTTGTATCTTCTTCAATTTCTTTTTTTCAATTACTTATAATTTTCTAAAAACAGGTCTTCTACTTTCTTGGTTAATTTGTTTCCCAAATATTCTATAGTTTTTGACACAATTGTAAATGGAATTGTTCTCCTAATTTCTCTTTCTGATACTTCATCATTGGTTTATAAAAATGCCACTGACTTCTGAATATTTATTTTGTAACTTGCTACTTTACTGAATTCATTGATCAGTTCTAATGATTTTTTTGGTGGAATATTTAGGGTTCTCTTTATATAGTATCATGTCGTCAAATACCAAGAGTTTTACTTCTTCCTTTCCAATTAGGATGCCTTTTATTTCTCTTTCTTGTCTTAATGCTGTGGCTAAGACTTCCAATACAATGTTGAAGAGGAGCGGTGAAAGTGGGCATGCTGTCTTGTTCCTGATTTTAAGGAAAATGTTTTTAGACTTTCCCCATTGAGTATGATGTTAGCTGTAGGTTTATCATCTATGGCCTTTATTATATTGAGATATGTTTTCTCTATTCTCACTTTGCTGAGAGTTTTTATCATGAAAAATACTGGATTTTGTCAAACGCTTTCTCAGCATCTATTGATATGATCATATGGTTTTTATCTTTTGATTTATTAATGTCGTACATCACATTAAATTATTTGTGGATATTGTACCAAACTTTCATCCCAGGAATAAATCCAACTTGATCATGATGTATGATATTTTTAATGTACTGCTGAATTCAGTTTGGCAATATTTTGTTGAGAATATTTGCATCACTGTTCATAAGAGATATTGGCCTATAGTTTTCTTTTTCTGTAATGTTCACCCGGTTTTAGAATCAGGGTAATTGTGGCCCCATAAATTAATTTAGGAAGCCTTGCCTCTCCTTGAATTTTTTGGAATAGTTTGAGAATAGGTGATAATTCTTCTTTGAATACTTGGTAAAATTCACCTATGAAGCCATCTGGTTCAGAATTTTTGTTTTTTGGTAGGTTTTGATTCTATTTCATTGGTGGTAATCAGTTGGTTCAGCTTTTATGTTTGTTCTTGGCTCAGTCTTGGGAGATTGTATATTTCTAGGAATGTGTCCATTTCTTTCAGATTATCGAATTTGTTGGTGTATAATTGCTCATAGTATTTTCTTATGACCCATTTTATTTCTGTGGAGTCCATGGTTATTTCTCCTCTTTCATTTCTGATTTTATGTATTTTAGTCCTCTTTTTTTTCTTGATGAGTCTGGTTAAAGGTCTGTCAATTTTGTTTGTCCTTTCAAAGAGCCAGCTCTCAGTTTCTTAATCTTTCCTATTATTTTTCTAGACTCTATTTTGTTTATTTCTGCTCTGATCTTTATTATGTCCTTCTGTCTATCCACTTTCAGCTTTGTTTGCTGTTCTTTTTCTAGTTTTTGTAATTGTAAAGTTAGATTGTTTATTTGGGATTTTTTTTATTTCTTGAGGTAGGCCTGTATTGCTATGAATTTTCCTCTTAGAACTGCTTCTGCTATGTCACATAAATTTTGAGTCATGTTTTCATTTTCATTTGTCTCTAGGTATCTCTTGATTTCTTCCTTGATCTCATTAATAACCCATTTATTGTTTAGTAGCATGTTATTTAGCCTCTATGTGTTTATGTATTTTCCAATTTTTTTCTTGTAGTTGATATCTAGTTTTATACCATTGTGATCAGAGAAGATGGTTGATATGATTTCAATCTTCTTAAATTTATTAAGACTTCGTGTTCTAACATGTGGTCTATCCTGGAAAATGTTCCATGTGCACTTGAGAAGAATGTCTATTTTGCTGCTTTGGGGTAAAATGTTCTGAAAATATCTATTAAGTCCATCTGTTCTAGTGTGTATTTTAGGCACATTATTTCCTTGTTGATTCTTTGCCTGGAAGATTTCTCTATTATGTCAATGGGGTGTTAAAGTCTCCTACGATGAGTGTATTACTATTGATCTCTTCTTTTATGTCAGTCTATAATTGCTTTATGTATGTAATTTTCCTATGTTGGGTATATATATGTTTACTAGGGTTCTGTTCTCTTGATTTATTGATCTCTTTATTATTATGTAGTTTCCTTTTTTAAATCTCTTATTATAGCCTTTGTTTTATTTTAAAGTCTATTTTATCTGATATAAGTATTGCTACCCTGTCTTTTTTTTCATTTTTGTTTGTGTAAAATATCTTTTTTCATCCCTTTACTTTCAGTCTGTGCCATTTGATCTGAAGTGGGTCTCTTGTAGACAGCATATGCATGGGTTTTATTTTCTTACCCATTCAACTACCTAAGTATTTTGATTGGAGCATTTAATCTGTTTACATTTAAAGTGATTACCAATAGGTACATTGTTACTGCCATTTTATTATTTATTTTAGTCATTTCTATTTTTTTTTATACCCCTTCTCTTTTTATGGAAGTCCCTTTAACATTTCTTGTAATGCTGGTTTATTGGTAATCTATTCTTTAAGCTTTTTTCTGTCTCAGAAGATCTTTATCTCACCTTCCATTTTAAACAAAAGCCTTGCTGAGTAAAGTATCCATGGTTGTAGATTCTTGTTTTTCATAACTTTGAATATTTCTTGCCATTCCCTTCTGGACTGCAAAGTTTCTATTGAAAAGTCAGCAGACATTCTTATGGGGGTATCCTTATAAGTAACGAGATTATTTCTCTTTCTATGTTTAAGATTTTCTTTGTCTTTGACCTTTTGCATTTTAATTATGATGTGTCTTGGTGTAGGTCTCTTTGAATTCCTCTTGTTTGGGACTCTTTGTGCTTCCTGAACTTGTATGTCTAATTCTTTTGCCAGGTTAGGGAAGTTTTCTGTAATTATTTCTTCAGATAGAGTCACAATCCCTTGCTCCCTCTCTTCCTCTTTAGGTACTCCTATGATTCAGATATTTTTACACTTCATGTTGTCCCAGAAGTCTCTTAAACTATCCTAATTTGTTTAAATTGGATGTTCCAATTGTATGTATTTGGCTACCTAGTTTTTCTGCTTCATTCAATCTACTGTTGAATCCTTCTAGTGTATTCTTTATTTCAGTTATTGTATTCCTCATTTCGTCTGGTTCTTTTTTACGGTTTCTATGTCCTTTTTAATGTTTACCATCTCTCTGTTGAGGTTCTCATTGTGCTCATTTATTCTCCCCATATTCATTGAACATCCTTGTGCCATCATTCTGAACTCTGTTTCTGATAGATTGCTTGCCTCCATTTTATTTAGCTTATTTTCTGAAGTTTTCTCCTGTTGTTTCATTTGTGACACGTTTCTTTGTCTTCTTGTTTTATTAGCCTCTCTGTGTTTGTTTCTATGTATCAGGAATATTTGCTTCATATCTCAGCTTTGTCCAGATGGCCTAATGTGGAAGGTGTCCTGTGTGACCCAGTGGCACAGTCTCCCTGATCCCTTACATTGGGAGCTCTGGATGTGACCTTTGTGTGGGCTGTGTATGATTTACTGTTGTCTCTGAGTCTTTATTGTTGTTAGTAGATCAGTGGATGGGATTAATGTGCAGGCTAATTGTGAGTATTGGCTGCACCCTCAGGCTAAGAGTTGTGTGACGGCTGACCCCACTCAGTGGGATTTGCCCTAGCAGTCGCATGTACTCATTGCAACCATCCTTTGTGTTTATCACTAATGGAATCAGTCAAGAGTTGCTCCCTTGTGGTCTGGTGCCAGCCTCCAGATGAGTTGATTTTGTGGTCCCTTTGGAGGGGCTCCCCCATAGGTCAAGGTCAGCTGCTGCTTTTGACTGCTCAGGGCTACCCGGTGAGAACTACAAGGTGATCCATTGATGGTTTGTTGCCTATGTTGGATCTATAAGCAAGTGAAAGAAACAGTGCTATAGGCAGCTCTCAGTTATACCCTGTCCCTCACCTATGGCAGTTGAGCAGAGAGATCAGTTCTCCTTAAGGCCTGATACTGCCTATTGGTTGCCTGTAAATCTCTGAAACTGGATGAGACTCTGGATGATATGCATGTTAGATGGTGAGGGACCCTGGGAGTCTCCTGGGTCTAGTGAGTAAGTTTTCCCTTGCTACTGCAGTGTCAGTTTACGTGTCCATGCTGTCTCTGTGGCTCACTGTACAAATTTCCACTTATAGCAAGGTCAACTGCTGCCAACCCTGGGCCTAAATATGCTTCCCCAGAGAAGGGGCAGCTGGCTATCGATGTGCAGCAGGCACTTTGTATACTGGATGGAGGAAGAACTCAGGGAGTCAAGGAATATTGCAGCTTATACAGGCAGGAGTGGTCTGTCTATAACTGTTTTCCTTGAAAAGCACTCACTGCTCTAGCCAGGGTCTATTGCCTGTACTAACTGCACAACCCAGAATCAAGCAGGGCACAAGAGGCTGCATGTCAATGGGCTGCAGGCACAACGTGGCCTGGGTGAAGTGGGATCTCAGGGAAACAAGGTCTATTTGGCCAATAAAGCCTCAGTTTTGCTTTAACTTCTGTGCCTGGGCATTCTCACTGTAGACACAGATCACAGTGATACCAGCTGGTCCCTGTGCTCCCCAGATAAAATACTGCAGTTTTTACAGGCAACAAAAGTCTGCCTGCTGTTGATTTCTGTGCAGTGCCCACCCTGTGCCAACTGAAATTTGTTGCTGATATAGATTAGGAGATCAGGAGAGAAAAGGGGCAGAGCTTTGGGAGTTCACTGTCAATAGGCCACCTGGGGCAATTTTGACATAGGGTGAGGTGGGGTCTCAGAGAGACAATGACAGTCAGATCTATACAGCCTCAGTCTTGCTGCAAATGTAGTAACTTTGCAAGTTTCTGCAGAAGTCCTAAATCATAGCAAGACCAGCTGCTGTCTGGGACTGGCCCACAGGACCCCGATATCCACCCAAGTTTGTGTTGGCAGCAGTGATCTGCCTGACCCTATCTCTGAAATGTGCTCACAGCCCACGGGGAATGGAAATGTGGTTCACAGTACTGGCCTGTTGCTGGGATTCCAAATGCACTGGTTGCCTGCTTGTGAATACTTGGCCCTTAATAGAAGCAGGTCTTGGCAGCCATCCAGCAGCAATTACCCCCTGCAATCTACAGATTTGGCAGTGCTTGCTAAAGTCTCTGTGGGAGGGGTCTGCACAATTAAGCTGGCATGGTCTGTAGGTTACCCTATAGGAGGGCTGGACTAAGACACAATGGTGGCTGCCCTTCCAGGCCTTGTTCTGATACCAGGTAATGGAGACTTTTTCAGAATGAATCTCATGGGAGCCTCTGACCCACTGCTGGTATCTTAGGTGAGTGTCCACAGATCAGAAAGCCTTTGAGTGGGTCCTTCAAAGGAATGTCTACAGGTTCAGTCTCCTGTCTCATTCAGATGGTTAGATCCCCCTCTGGTTTCTATAGTTAGAAACTGGACTGGAACCTTGGCCTGGAGAGCCCCTAGATGAGATCAGGAAATGGCCCTTCTCCTTTAGGAGAGCCTCTGCAGCCTCAATCTCCCTTCCAGTGATCCTTCACCACCCGCAGATGTGGGTCCAGCCCCATTCATTACTTTGCCCCTTCTACTGGCTTAAATGTGGCTCCTTTATATTATCAGATGTAGGTGTTATAATCAGCTAGACTTCAGGTGATTCTCCACCTTGATTATTTTATAATTAGGTTGTAATTTCAATGTGAACCCGAGAGAAAACAAACCTTGCTTTTACCTAGTCTGCCATCTTCCCTTTTAAGTATATATTTTTTATTTTTCAATTACAGCTGACATACAATATTATATTAGTTTCAGGTGTACAACATAGTGATTAGATATTTATATAATTTATGAAGTGACCACCTCAATAAATCTAGTACCATCTGACATCATACAGTTATTATAACATTATTAACTATATTCTTTATTCTATCCTTTACAACCAATAACTACTCTGTAACTATCAGTTTCCACTTCTTAATTCTTTCCAATTTTTTACCTGTTCCTTTCATCTCCCTTCCATCTAGTAACCATCAAAATGTTCTCCATATTTATGAGTTTGTTTCTGTTTTGTTTGCTTATTTTGTTCTTTAGATTCCACATGTAATGAAATCATATGGCATTTGTCTTTCTCTGACTTACCCACACAGCACACTACCTCTAGGTGCATCTGTGTTGTTGTAAATGGCAAAATTTTATTTTTTTAATGGTTGAATAATATTCCTTTGTGTGTGTATATATATCTTCTTCATCCATTAATTCATTGATGGACTCCCAGGAAACTTTCATAGCTTGGCTATTTCAAATAGTACTGGAATCCTAAACTGGTAAGATTGGTGTGGAGCTGGGAGCCCTCGCTTTTCAGGGGAGACATCTACAGCTGAGATAGTCCTCCCAATTTTTAACTGCTACACGTATCTGTGAGCTAGCCCACTATATGTCTCTACTCCTCTTACCAATCTCCCTCGGGCTTCATAAATTTTACAAAATTAATAATTTTTTGTTTACTTGTTTTTGTTTTACCTTTCTCAATATAATGTAAAAAGATCAGAGAATGTTGATGTAATTGCTTTGGCTTATATTAAACAATAATTATTATGGAATAAATGAATACATGGATTTCTTCTGTCTTGTGATGTATCCTATCAAAAAAAAACACACACACACACACAAAGAAACAAACACAAACCAAAGAGCCCCCAAATAGTTTTAGTAAACATAAGAGCCATAAGTAAAAATATATATGTATTTAAATAGCCTAATTAAACTGTAGCTCTAGTGTTTACATGTCTCATATTATAATAATAGCATGTCAAAATTTCTTCAGTTATAAGCAGAATCAAACCAAATCTAATCAGCAAAAAAAAAAAAAATGACATTTATTGTTTTAGGTAATGAGGTAAGCCAAAAATGCATTTGATTCTGGTATGCCTGGATCCAGGGGCTCAAACAACATTATTAAGGTTCCATTTTTCTCTCCACTTGTTTTTCAGATGGATAGAAATTGTCTGATTCCCTAGACTTAAACCTGCCAACCTGGTAATCCCAGGAAGAACAAAACACATTTATTGAACATCTCATGTAGATTGGCCAAAGGAGGCTTTTGATTAGTCTTCATTGTTTATATGCCCATTTTGAATCCATAATCTTACTGAAGAGTTCTCCTGGGCCCCATTTATAAGGGTAAAATACACAAAATTTATTGATCCTAAAAAAAACAAGGACACTATTAGAGGAAAAACAAAAGTATCCCAGAAAAAAAAAATTTTTAAAAGGCAAGTAATATTTGTTTACTCACTTTTTGCCAAAAAACAGTGCTAAATTCTATTTTTAATTAAGATTTTGTTAAAGGAAAAATTTAATACCTTAATATATCTGATAAATGTTTTCTAATAGGTAACTTTTTGTTACCTCACTCATACATTTCGCTTATAATGTTCAAGTGATACCATATGTGCAATGGCCACTGTATTGTTGACAGGTAAGAATTAACCTGCTTTGTGTTTTTTTGTATGAGACAAATATAAAAATGTTTAAATACAAATCTATTATTTCAAGCAATTCATATACTTGGTCCATAAAGCTCCTGAGATATCTTCCTTTCTAAGGATACCTGGCAAAAATTAAAATATAACCTTTTTAAGTGCTTTTGAAGGTGAAAGAAATGAATATAGATATCACTCTTATTGGAATTGAATCTATAATAGTAATGATATGTTGACCTTTGATAAACTAGATTTCCAAGAAGCTCATATATAGTAGCATGTAATTCTAAAAATTATAGCAATTAAGGAAATAATGAAGTGGAAGAAATTATATCTTCCTTGTGATTTTTTTCTGTTATAGTTGGTTGTGCTTTTAAAATATCTTTCTTAGAATTTGTTTTGTGGTGGTGGTCTTTTCTCATTTCAAAATGAAAAATGGAATTTATAAAGAATAGAACATCTATTTTTATCATTTTAGTTTTTCCAGTGAAAATATGTTTAAGCAGATCTTGTCTATTTCTTTAACATCCATCCCCTCACAAAATATTACATTTGAGGGCTTCTGTATACCTTTTTGATATTTAAAAGCAGTCTTTTAAATATCGTTCTAAGTGGATATTATTTACAGTTTGTAGAACACAAAGAATTCAATTTATAAATCAACCTCCAAGATCACAGATCTTTTTGGATGCTGTGTTAATAAAGCAATTCACCTAAATGATCCTGAGATTCTGACAATGATGTAGGTTCTGGACTTGGAAATTTAGCCATTGCCTCACTGTAAGCTTTATCGTCTGACATTTTAATGGATTAAGGTCCTATTTCTGAAGGTTCATTTTATACTTGTACATATACTATTTTGAGCACATCAGAGCTGAGAGCTGATGTTCATGTTTGGAGTCAAACTGTCTGTCGTTTCGACTAACTAGGGTGGGGTAAAGTGGACATCTAAAGAATTTTAATTATATGTGCAATTACTGCACTAAATAATATCATATATACATGCACAACAAAGCCAAACAAAGTAACACTAAAATAATGGATACCCCAGGGGGATAACATATTTCCAGGAACTTCTTCTATCTTCTCAATTCAACTAACTTTATTATTTATTTATGGTATATATGTGTGTCTATGTATTAAAACAAAATGAATGTTGTTACTTCAAGGCATAAAAGCAACTTCTAAGAACATGGAGTCTGATGTTTGAAGTACTTTAATTCTAGTTTCTTTCTAATGTCTGGCATTGTTTGACAATAAATTGTTTTCTATGCTGCTTCAATTACTAGTCTTTTCAGATCTGACTGCACTTAATTACTCAAGACATGATCTGCTAAAGCTACATCTGGAAACCATGTCACTCTTTGTATTTGGCATATGAAAGTTAGACTTATGTTAAATGAGTACTTTTAAACATAAAGCTTTGGGTGCAAATAAAAAACTTAGCTCCTCTAGACACTTTCTATGGATTTAGCTTAAAACAAATTATTGTATGTGCTATTTATTTATTCAATATTTAGTTTTGATTTTTTGAACTGTGTGTGTGTGTGTCTCTGCCTTATCTTATCCTTATCTATGTATCTTCCCATAGTTTCCCCGAAACTTCCCCTCTGGTATTAAGAGCTGATCTGGTCTTTTCTACTTATCGATTTTATATGCTGAGCATGGTATGGAAAATATTAAACTTCTCCTTCAGAATGTCAAAGGCAGTAGGAAGTGTTCCCATTAAAGAACAATTTTAAGTTTAGAAATAGCATAAAATTTTTTGAAAGTTATTTTATATAATTAAAATATATGCTTCTGTTCAGCCATAATTATATGGCCTCTTCACAGAGTGCATGGTGAACATGGCTCATAGAACATGAAGCACATCAGTTGGGCAGATTGTGTAATATTTTTAGATTCTAGACTTGCTTCATGTTATAAAGAAGTCTGGGCTTTAAAAGATTACTGTGGTGACATTTTTGCCTTGCTTACTTTAGAGTGAATCAGTCCAAAGACAGTAGTAATATTAAATTAGTAGTGTATTTAGTTAAATATCTATCTTTAGAAATTAAGTGTAATCTAGATACTAGTGAAAGAGGATAAAATTTGATGCAAAAATAAGATTTCTATTTTCCTAGCTGATAGCATCATTTCTGATGTGCTTAATTTTCAGTGGCAAAATAAGAGACAGGATTGTGTGTTCCACTTTACTATAATACTAAATAACTTTGCTTTAGCAAAAAAAAAATCTGATTTTAGCAAAAACTCCTGGTTCTTTTATGAATTTCCTAAATTTTAAGTAATTTGACAAGGCCAGACTTGGAGCACATCTTAATAAATTGATTGGGGCTTGAAACTGGTGACTTATAAGCTAGAGTTAGACTCGTTGATTGAAAAGTAAAATCAGAAAAATCAGAATGATACCATTCACTTCAAGAAAGACAGCTTTCTTACCAGCAGTGTATGAAGGTTCCTTTTTTGTCCACATGCTCTCCAACATTTATTATTCTTTGTCCTTTCGATTATAGCTACTCTAATAGGCGTAAGATGATATCTCATTGTGGTTTTGATTTGTATTTTTCTAATAGCTAGTGATGTTAAGCATTACTTTTCTTATATTTGTTGGCCATTTGTATATTCTCTAGGAAGAAGTGTCTGTTCAGGTCCTTTGCCCATTTTTTGATCCAGCCACTATGGAAAATACTATGGAGGTTCCTCAAAAAAAAAAAAAAGAAAAAAGAAAAGGATTGATCTACTATATGATCCAGCAATCCCTCTACTGGATATTTACCCCCCAAATACTTAAAAACCCATATCTAAAAAGATATTTGCACACTGATGTTCATAGCAGCATTATTCACAGTGATCAGGACATGGAAGCAATTGAAGTGTCCTACGATAGATGATTGGATAAAGAAGCAGTGGTACATATATACAATAAAATATTACTCAACCTTAAGAGATGAAATATTGCCATTTGCGACATCATAGATGGACCTTGAGATAATCATGCTAAGCAAAATAAGCCAGACAGAAAAAGTTAAAAACCACATGATATCATTTATATGTGGGATTTAAACCTAAAAGCAACAAATGAACAGGAAAAATAAACAGAGACTCGTGGACATGGACTATAGACTAATGGTTACCAGTGGGTAGGGGTTTGGGGGGATGGGGGTAAAGGGGGTCAAATATCTGGTGACAGAAAGAAATCTAACTGTGGGAGGTAAATACATAGTGTAAACACACACACACACACACATATACACACATTTATACATATATACATATATACATATATGTGTATATATAATGCCTTATTGTTAAAATGTATAGCTGAAATTTATTAGATTTTGTTAACAAATGTCATCATTAATAATAATAATAATAATAATAATAATAATAATAATAATAAAGAAAGACATTTATATTTATATTTTTGATGGTAAGCTAATTGATAAATAAAGCTTACTAAAGAACGGGCACTATGTGTCATTTTGCCTCAGTAATTAATGCTATATTTGGCAAAAATCATACTTGCTGTTCATTACAGAAGATGATTAGTTTATATCTTCAGACTACTAGCTGCATGAAAAGACATAGCAGAGTAAATTGTTTATGTTGTTAATTATGTCAACAGAATATTGCATTATATCAGTCTATCCATTTGAGAATGTTTGCTTTCATAGTAATGTATGTATTATACAGTTGAATCGATTTAAAATCAACACTGTGCTGCAGTGTAGATAGTATAAATATATTACCTTAATAGAGCATTTACTGATGAGAAATAATTTAAGATTGAATGGTCAACAGAAGTCCTTTCAGTGCAACACTTCTAAGTGTTAGTAAAATTATTCATGGCTGAGAGATGAAAGGATGTATTGATATCTGTGTTTCTATTATAATTATGCAGCTGTTGAAAGCATTTTTTATATAGCTTATGAAATTTATCATTTAAAAAGAACCAATCCTTCACATAATGTTTGATAGGTATTTGGGTGACCCTCTGAAGAATACATTAGTTATTTTCCCAAGTTTTCTGTTAATTTTGGTGTATATCTGCAATAATCTCATGCTGTCATGAGGAGAATAAAACTGACATTACCTTTTAAAAATATCAGGATACCATGTAATAAATTCTTCTTAGATTTATATAATATAATAATGAGATAATAAGTTATTTTTAATCAGAAAATGGGATATGAGCTTGAAAACTTCTGAACTTTCTGAACTTTCTCTTCCTTGCTTTTGGTGAATAAAAAATAATGGAGATGACTTTACATATCTGGGTTGAATGATCTGGACCAAATTAGGGTTGTGCACAACACTGGATTCAATGTAGACAATTAATCTAAAACAAGAAAAAAAAGTGATGCTATCAGATACAGAGAATTATGGAATGTGGAGGTTGGACTAGAAAGCATGAATATGAACAATATAATTGACTTTTGTCAATTTTTGTCAATTGCTAGTCAGATTTCACTGTACAACTGCATGCATTTGAGAGAAATAAAGCACAATAAATAAAAGTGAATATGTTTTTATATAACTTACCATACTGACATACATTATTGACTACTTTTACTTTGTAGTGAATTTATAGTGGAATGTTAAAGAACAGGAGGTACTCAGATATTTTATAAAAACTTTCTCAACAATTTAGTATAATAGAAATTATATTTAGGAAGCAGTTAAAGATATTTGGTAAGCATGTCTGCATAATATCTCTGCAAAGTTTACACTGATAATTTTTTTCAGATTGTTAGATTATACCATTGCTACAAAAGCAGAATTTAGAGCTGTACTAAACTTGAAATAAAATTATATTGCAAAGAAACTTCAAAAAATTATGTATCTATAATGTCTTATCAATCTTTTCTTCATTTCAATTTCTTTCAAATATAAAGAAAATTTTATTTTGTTTGACTAACAAACTATCTCATGCTATACCTAAAACTACAACTATGTTTAATGACAAAAATTGGCTTGTTAGCCTATATAAAATGTACTTTTACTGTACATTTTATTTTTCTCTCCTAATAAGTGCATGCAAATATTTGTTTCTTTTTCTATCACTAGTAGTTCTTTCGGATTTCTAGTTTTAGCTGGCTTAAGAATTGGTTTAGTTTTTAAACATATTTTGAGCTACTCTCATTTTCTTTTTTTTTCTCAGTGTCTCGTTTTCTTTGGAAGAAATGAATATACTTTCGCATGTTTTCTGCTGTCTGATGGAGAAAAGAGGGATAATGCATCCCATCATATCTCCCAGTTACATTATTCGTTTGCCTTTTGGTTTCTCAAGAGGCAACAGTGGCTCTTATAAGCTTATTGTTGCTTTATTTATCTGAAAAACCTTTTATCCTCTATCTCATTGCCTTTTATATTCTCCATTTCATTTTCTGCCTTTACTTTCTGGATTGTTTCCGTGTGTTCTTTAAATCAAACAGGCTGTTTCTGGAAGGTTAATATCCTATGTACCTTTTTTTCCCCTTGGTCTTTGATCATTTTCTCCATTTCCCTGGTTCTTCATATGGCTCATTTACAACTTCACATAAAAGTTTATTTCTTTGGATTCCCCAAAATCAACCCATGAATACTTTATGTTTGCTTCTCGGCTCTGTTCCACCTACAACTCTGTCTTTCAATGTATTTCCTTTAGCAGAACACACATTTACCCCACTGTGCCTTTTTCTTCCTGGAGTTTGTTTGGCAGCTCTTTAAAGACTTTGTATAGAGTTTTTGTTTTGAGACTAAAAGATACAGATTTCATTCAGAATGAAAGCTCTTCAACTGTTATTTTATTTTAAACCTATTTCTTCTGTGGCTGCGATAACATTTCAAAATGACTTTTACCTCTTCCCTACCACAGAGTAAACAGATCTCAGGCAAGGATGAGATTTCTCATTTTATATACACTCTCTGCTTCCTGCCATGTAAGACATACTAGAACAGTGACCAAAACTATGTTTTCATCCAGTATAGCACATGCAAATAGTTCTGATGCTTTTATAAGTCAATTGCTGAAACTCTTAGGTACATTATGATAAAGTAGAAAAACTATTTCTTGATGAAATATTGCATCTGACACATGCTTATAATCCTCTTAGACTAAATGAACTGTGAGGTTGTGTTCAGTTCTCTTTCATTAACAACAGAGGATGAATTAACTGAATTATAGCTAAAATAATTTGCAGTTAGACTTCCAGAAAGCCATATGATTCTAACCATAAGGGTGTGAAATTATGGACTGCATCACACAAAGATATTAGAGAATTACTGACACTGATGATTTTAAAAAGCAAGAAAGTAAATGCTTTTGGGAAGATTTGAAATATCTTGATATAGGGGAATAGACTCTCTTGGGAATTTTATCGTCCCTTCTAGCACTATAATGTTTTTTATTTATTTGAATAAAAGTTTTCTTGATGGTGAGCCAGAAATTCTGTGTGTAAATTTTGCTCCAGGGACTATGTTCCAGCTGCAGGATGCTGAGTTTATGCTTCTGTCAAAACACTTAAATTTCTGGAGAGTAACGTATGAACTAAGAGAATCTAACCAATGGAATCATTAGCTTTTCCTCACTTCATTTCTAATATCTCTATTTAACTATTTTTCAACTATAATAAAAATAGTAGTTTTCTTAAAAATATCATATTAATACTTATTTTCACATTTGCCAATATACATACACATATTTTGGGTGAGGGGTTAGATTTTTATGTTTTCTCATTTGGTATTTTCTGGGCCAATAGACCAAATTTATATCTTTTATTTCCCTATTGGCTTATTTACTAACTTAAAAAAATTATAATTAGTCTTAAATACTGAAAATTCCTGTGTTTTAGTTTAATTTGTGATTTTCTAACACTGATTTTTAATATAGCCACAAATAAATGCAGAGTTTAATAACATAGTTTAATAGAAGCATACGAACATTTATTCTAAGTGTTATTAATGAAAAAGCAAGTTCAAAGTATTATTTTAATTTTATTCTTTCAATAAAAAGAATATTTCTATAAATGTTGTACATGCATAGCAAATATCTGGAAGAACACACTAGGTAGTGTTACTAAAAAGACTATCATTGAGTTATATGACTAGAGGTCATGTGAAGGCAATAGGAAAGAAAGAGAATGTTTACTTAACATTATATATACCTTTGTATTATATCTTACCGTGAATACTGATTTTACAATTTCATAAACTTATTTTTGTTGCTGTAAAACAAGACCCACTTTAGTCACCATTGTGTCAGCAAGTAATTTGCAGTAGGGATTTACAAGGCTGCTTTTCCACCAACATCAACTAGAGAAAAAGAAAAATATTTGAAACATTTATTTATCTTACCCTTACTTCAGGAATGAATTAAAAGCAGAATCAAGTCACAAACATATTCCTTAATCCTTTATAAATAAGATATATATTAATAAAACTACCCTATTCTTGTAAATTTTGTTCTTTATCATTTTCTTTCAAAAGGGCATAAAATACCAACCATGATAAATAAACAAACCTTTTAGTTATGTTTGTTTATTAAAAGGCAGCTGAAAACTCTTAACTTGATGTGCTCGGCACATTGAAAATCAGTTCTGATTAGTTATTGCTGTCCTTTTTTCCTCCAGATTTGCATATAATAGTTAAACTTAAGAATGGGGAATGTCTCTTCTTCTTACCCATCAACGTTGTAGGTGGGCTAATGGGAAAATTTGTGTTCTGAGTATCTGTCAGGTAAAATAGGGTGATGATAGGTCTCAAAGAAGGCCAAATATACCTTAATCTTGTTTGAATTTTACCTGCAGTAAATTCTTTATTTCAGCAGTACAGAGAAGGCCATGGAAATGGTATAATATAACTTATTACTGCTTCTTAGAACTGATCTCCACCTAGCCTTTTGGCCCTCATTTTAGCTTTGTAACTAAATCTAGTTACATTTTCCTTCACTACAAAGTCCCTTCCTCTTAGTTTGGCTCTGATTCCCAAATATACTGCTCTACTAAGTTTCATTCCTCTAACAAGAATGTGACATTTACTCTGCTTTAGTCATCACTGTAAAAGCCAAGGAGAGTCTTGGTTTTATGCATTGTACAAAGCTTTCTTCATTCCCTCATCTCATCAGATGAGATTGGAAGATTTGAATGAAAGTTGGAAACAACATAAATTTCAAGATCAAATACTTGATTAATCAAACTGCCTTAAGAAAATAAAAAAAAAAAACTAATCTCAGAAGAAAGTTAGATTGTTAACTGATAAAAAATATTCAGGTTTATGAGTGGTATTTATATATGAACACTTTCCTTTTTCTTAGAACGATAAATGAATAATCCTGTGTCTTGAGACACCACATTAAACTAATACAGTTATCTTCAGTTTGAGTACTAGATAAAAACACAACACATAAAATTAGATAAAAAAACAACAACAACAAAAACTGTATTTTCTTCATTTTGCTTTAAGATCCATTTCTTTCTAAGAATACAAATTTCTAAGGAAATATTTTCTGTGTGAAAGACCATTTAATAATAATCCCATTAGCTGAGCAGGCAGAGTCAGGATTCTCACAATTTGTAAAATACTTGAATAAATAGATAATAATAGGCAAAATTGGGTCTTGAATGTAGCTCTAAAATGTTGATAGATATGGTAGCAGTGCCACACTTGAAGGCTGACACTTAGTAGGCTATCCTCTTTTCAGTTGTACTTTATCTATAATTTGCTGTAATTTAATTGATTCCATATTGCTATAGGAAGGAAAAAGTACTTACATCATAGGAAAGCAGGAAATTGCAGTTTTAAAATATAATTAACGTAACACACGTATTTCACAATGTGTTTGATCAAAAAAAAACAGCAATAGCAACAACAACAATGGATATATAAGCCAAAAAAATTTCATTTGGGATTTGTAGGAATTAATGATATGTTAATCAATGAAACTCTTCAGAGATAGAGAGTACTATAGTCCAGTGATGACGATTTAGAGAGTTTGGAAAAGTGTTGCAATGAAACATATTTTGCATTTTTTTCAATCTCTATTGTAACTGTATTTTTTGGTTATTATAATAACCTCCTTATTAACCTTCTTGTTTCAATCTTTCCAGCACATCTTTCATTCTCCAGAGTGATCTTTTAAACAATCAATCCAAGTATATCACCTCACTTTATTAAAGGTTTCTCATTATAAATAGAATAAACCTAACACTTGTGCTATGGGCTGCAATCCTGCAAGGAATTGTATCTACTTTTCCTTCCAGTCTTATTGTTTCTCTCTTCCTCTATCTTTTTACTCTGCAGGAATAGCTATTTAGTAGCTTGTTTGCTTTATTTATTTATTTACTTATTTATTTATTTACTTACTTACCTATTTATTGAGGTAAAATAGATACATAGCATTATATTATTTTCAAGTGTACAACATAATGATTCGATATTTGTGTGTATTGGAAAATAATCACTGCAATAATTTCATTGCAATAATTTAATTTAACATCTATTACCATACATAGTTACAATTTTTTTGTGTGTGAGGAGAACTTGAGGATCTAATTTCTTAGCAACTTTCAAATATGCAATAAGGTATTATTAACTAAAATTACGCTGTACAAAACATCCTCAGAAGTTATTTATAACTGAAACTTTCTATTTTTTTTACCCATCTACTTATTTCCCCTACCCTTTCACTCTATTTCCACCTGTGGCAATTCTCAATCTGTTGTTTGTTGTTTTTTTTTTTTTCTGTTTCTATGAGCTTATGAGCTAGCTTTTCTTTTTTTGTGTTTTTTTGTTTGTTTGTTTTATTCCACATATAAGTGAAATCATATGGTATTCGTTCTTCTCTGCTGACATTTCACTTAGCATAATGCCTTCAAGTTCTCTTCACTGTTGGGAGCCATTCTTGCTGAATGCCCTACAGACAAGGTTAAAATTGCCTGCAAGCTAGAAGTTTGCAGGGCAGGTGGGCTCCTTAATAGATAAGCTCCTTACTGAAGCAGGAAGGTTGGCTTAATGGATAAGCTCCTTACTGAAGGAGGAAGTTTGGCTTAATAGAAAGAGTTGAAGTTCCTTGCCCCAAGGAATAAGAAACAGAAAACAGGAATAAGGATGTTTTGAGAGAACTTATGTAAAGGTCAGCAATTGTTTGCATATCTGTGGGTGTTGCTTCTCATGTACATCCTAGGGTATAAATATGCTGTGCTTAATAAACGCGGGGCACAGTATTCACAGTTAGCCTTCCCGACTCTATCTTTTCTCTCTCTCTCTTTCTCTCTCTTTCTTTCTCTCTCTCTCTAATCCTCACTCCCCCTCTCAGGAACTGTTCGATATTAGCTGACTGGCTCCGGCACTTCACATTGTTGCAAATGACAATATTTTTCCTTTTTATGGCTGAATAATATTCTATTGTGTATGTATACCATATTATTTTATTCATTTATCTATCAATGAATATTATATATATTTTTTCAAATGAGTGTTTTCATTTTCTCTGGGTAAATTCTCAGAATTGGAGTTTCTGGAACATATGGTAGTCCTCTTTTTAAGTTTTTGAGGAACTTCCATACTATCTTCTATAGTGGCTACAAGAATTTAAATTTTCACCAATAGTACACAAAAGGTTCCCTTTTCTCCACATCCTTGTCATTTATTATTTCTTGTCTTTTTGATAATAGCCATTCTAATAAATACACATCGATATCTCATCATAAGTTTGATTTACATTTCCCTGATGATTAGTGATGTTGAACACCTTTTTATATACCTATTGACCACTGTACGTCCGCTTTGGAAAAAATATCTATTGCATTACACTGCCATTTTTTAATTGGATTGTGGGGTTTTTGTTTGTTTTGTTTTTGTTATTGAGTTGAATGAGTTCTTTATATGTTTTGGATATTGACCCCTTATCAGATAAATGATTTGCAAATATTTTCTCCCATTTAGTAGGCTGCCTTTTCATTTTGTTAATGGTTGTATTTCCTTTGCAAAAGTTTTTAGTTTGATGCAGTCCCACTTGTTGATTTTTGCCTTTATTGACTTTGCTTTGGTGTCAAATAGAAAAAATCATCACCAAGATTGATGTCAAGGAACTTACTGGTTATGTTTTCTTCTAAGAGTTTTATATTTTCAGGTCTTATATTCAAGTCCTGATCTATTTTGAGTTCATTTTTGTGAATGATATAAGATAGTGGTTCTTTTTCATTTTTTTTTTTTTTGCAAGTGGTTGTCCAATTTCCCAATGACACTTATTAAAGTGACTAATTTTTTTCCTATTGTATGTTCTTGGCTTCTTTGTCATAAATTATTTGACCATATATGCATAGCTTTATTTCTGGGCTCACTATTTTGTTCCATTGTTCTCTGTGCTTATTTTTATGCCCATGCCATACTGTATTTATTACCATAGCTTTGTAATGTAGTTTGAAGTTAGGGTGCATGATCCTTCTGTTCTTTCCTTTTTCTCAAGGTTGCTTTGTCTATTGGAAGTCTCTTGTGATTCCATACAAATTTTGGGTTTACTTAAAACTGAGATAGAGTATTGCTCTATCTCAGTGAAAAAATATCATTGGAATTTTGATAGGGATTGCATTAAATTTGTACATTGCTTTGGGTAATTTTAGCAATATTAATTCTTTTAATCCATAAGCATAAACCATCTTTGCATTTATTTGTATCTTATTCAATTCTATTTTTTTCTCAATGTCTTACAGCTTGCAGTTTACAGGTTTTACTCCTCCTTAGTTATATTCTTCCTTAGAAATGTTATTCTTTTATGCAGTTGTAAATAAGACTGTTTTCTGATAGTTTGTTATTAGGGTATAGAAATACAACACATTTTTATATATTGATTTTGTATCTGGTTGCTGTTTTAAAAACACTACTAATTTTTCATTAGGGACTTTCCTGCTACCTGAATGCTCATCTGAAAGATTCTTGTACAGCTGGACTCCTCTTATCATTCAGGTTTCAGCTTAGATACCATCTTCTTGGGGAGACCTCCTTCCATCCTTGGACTAATGTGGTCTCCCATCCCCATTCACTTTCTATTACAATATCTTGTTTTGTTTTCTTCAAACACATATTACTATCTGACCCATATTTTTGTATCATGATTCTATGAGATTCATTGTTCATTGTCTGTCTTCAACAACAATAAGAATGTAAGGTCTGTGAGGGAAGGGCATCTTCTCTGCCATATGTTTTATGCTTCTAACAGTTCCTGACACATAGTAGGTTCTCAGTATTTGTTGAATAAATGAAACTTCATGACTTAATATTTCTTCCAAAGGTTGCTTTTCACCATAATCATAGTCCATTTATTAAGTATCTGCTAAAACACAGTATTCTAACTTGGTTGTGCTCTTCAGCTGTTTATGGTTGGGATCTTCATCTGATTATAATTTTAAATGGATAAAATAAATATTGACAAATACAAAAACTAATTTAAGAAAAGAAATAGAGTATACACATACCAAAACAACAAGTTGTACAATTTAAATATAAATAATTTTTATTTGTCAGTTATACCTCAATAAAGACAGTGATAGGAAGAAAATGAGACAGATCTTTATATTAGGGGCTAGTAAAAATAAAGAAAAAATTATGTGTTAATTGACATGAATCTAAGAAGAAAACTTTATAGCTGAGTGCAAGAAAATATGTTAAGGTAGAATAGAAAGTTTGGGGAGCTGACATAATCCTGGGATCAAGAAATCTTAAATTCATTTTTGTTTGAGGATGAATAATTAAGAAGACCCATAATGTAAGCTAAAGGTCATGTACATTTGGATTAAATAAAAAGTTTCAGCATTTAGAATGGCAAGAAAGAGTCCTCTTACGCATGGTATGTAAATGCAAGTTATCATATTAAAATACCTGTATAATGTAAAATTTTATTATTAGTGTGAAGTCTTCTCTATATGAAAATGAACACAAATTGCATTTTTGGTTGTCTATTTAATTTTATATTTAATATTTGCTTGTGTACTGACTAGTATGACTAGATGAACAGATACATATTTTTCTCTGGCATGCAGTAATAATAAATAATATACTTTATTCTTGAATGAATAAGAATTTATTATTACTGTATAAATTTGTAATGGATAAGAGAATGAAATAAGTGAGACAATTCTTGTAGAAGACAAGGCTGAGGGTAAGTTGAGATTCATAAGGCCAGAGAGAAGTCATGTGAGAAAGCAGCAGTAGGCTCACCTTGAATTATATTTATTGAGAAAATGAGACTACTATATCATTCTCTTTGTCCATACACAGTATTAGAATAAAGTTAAAGTCTTCAAGGGAGAGACATCTGTCATTTTTCTGATCACAGAACTGCATCCATAACTTATAACAGGACATCTTACAATTTGAAACGTATGGCCAACAAGTTCTAAAATATTTCTGAAAGTAATCGGACTGAGAAGGCAACTTTCACCTTTCTGATGAAAGTAGCCATAAATCCTGAATTTGATATATTTTTGTGATGTAGGGACCAAGCTCTATCGTACTTGGACATCCTGTTATTTTTCCAAAAGTACTATGCAAATGGTGCAATACTGTTTTTTTTTCTTTTCTAAATTGAACTCAAATCGAATACAGCTTAATTTAATGTTACTTTTCTTTTTGCCTACAACCAATACATTAATATAGGCTTATGTAGGAAAAAGAAACAATTTGTGAGAATTTATAAGTGTGAAATCCCAGTTCACTTTGAGAAGAAGTGGAGAGAGCATTGATGATGTAGTTAGTCTGTGAGTAAAAAATTTTTCGATATTATGAAGATGCAGAATTTTAATTCTTACCTGAAAAGGCTAATAACTGTTTATAAGCAGAAAAATAAAATAACATTACTTGTTTTTTTTTAAATAAATTTTTTCCTAGGGTAGAAAAATCTGGTAGAAAATGTTTCTTTTAAATTATTGAAAAAAACATTTCATTTTTAATGATTTCTAAAAAATATTTAGAATAAAAATTTAGTAAAAAATTATTGATATCTTTAAGAAATTATTTAGTATTTTAAAGAACCAGAGCAAATAAGCTGCCTTGAAAAATATAGAACCTAGATAACCCATTGACATCTGCAGAACAGCTGCCTTCTTATTTTTGTTGTTGTTAATTAGTTTTTATTAAAATGTCTATGAAGATATCTATTTAATAGCTATCTATGAAAATACCAAGAGATACTTAATGGTACATTTTTATCACTTTATCACAATTTTATGAGATTGATGGGTGTTTGCTCTAGATTTTCATTAATAGCTTGTAAAATTTACCTTTATATCTTTTTAAAATTTTCATGTGTTATATCTTTTAAGACTCATTTCCTTGATGGTGTGCCCACAATGAAAGGTGGAGATAATGTTTAGCGGAATGAAAGCCTGGAAGCACTGCCAAGTCAAATTCACATAGTAAGTCTAGACTGTTAAAAGGTGGCATTAAAAGGGAAAGAGGATGAAATATGCTGGATTATGAAAGCTGAGATCCAACTAAGAAGGGCAGTTATTAGAAATGGCAAGCTAAAACAAACTGAGAAATAGTAACAAGTTATAAAAATTGAACATTAGACAACACAAGAATTTGAGTTTGGGATAATAAAGGATCGGTATGGGTAACAGATTGCAGTAGTCTGGGATAAATTTGAGAGAACATTTTAAACAAAGTGTGCAAGTTATAATTTTTTTTTCTTTTTAGTAAGATAGCTTGTAAAGATAGAGAGCTAGTTCTCTAGTAAGGTAGCTAGTAAACTAGTATTAAAAATGTATAAATGTCTTAAAATATCTGCTTTCAAAATACTAATATTTCTGGCATATATGAGTGAGTATTTCCAGTTTTAAGTGGACAGGGAAGAACTATCCAGCAGGGGCTGGCATCAGAGAGGGATGCAGCCCAGAGGAACTCTCCTAAATCAGAGAAAGTAGAAAGATAAAGAAAATATGGTTATTATTTAAATGTGAAAAACTAAAGCTAAATTACCTATAACTTAGTTTCTCAACAAAATGCAGGAAGAAAGAGTAATGCAGCTGTCAACAACCCACTTGAAACAGCAGTTAAACTCAGAGAGGAGCTGGCAGAAAGGTAAATTTACTTAAAAGTACATTAATCTGCAAGCAGCCATGATGTCCTTCTAAAGCTGAATGGGTAAACGAACTATGGTACAGCCATACAATAGAATATTATTCAGTGATAGAAAGAGATGAGTTATCGTATCATGAAAAGACAGAGAGGAAGCTTAAGTACATATTTGCACAGGGAAAGAAGACAATCTGAAAAGGCTACATACTGTATGGTTCCCATTATCTGACATTCTCAAAAAGGCAAGGTTACAGAAACAGCAAAATGATCAGTGATTGCCAGGGGTTTGGAGGAGGAAGGTATAAAAGGGAAGTGGATAAGTGGATTTTTAGAGCAGTGAAACTATTCTGTATTATACTGTAATGGTGGATAAATGACATTACACATTTGTCAAAATCCATAAAACTATAACACAAAAAGTAAATTCTACTGTGGAGTTTAGCTAATAATAATAGATCAATACAGATTCATCAGTTGTAACAAATGTACCACAGTGATGCATAACATTAATAATAGGGGAAACTATGATAGGGAGAAAAGCTGTAATGGGAATATTCGGAAAAGAAAAAGTGCACAGATCTGGTGTCTTGTTATTTGGAAATAATGCTATAATCACCAAGATGGCCATTGGACTGACACAGAGATTCTGTCCTGCACCAAAGAATTAGTTTTTAGGTCAAATTTTAGTGGAATATAATTTTTAGTAGAATATAATAATTGTTGCAAATAATCATAATTGAGCCTGATTTCTTGTCTTTATGGGATATTATTCTCTTTCAATTTTTGTTGTTGTTGTTATTGTACTTTAGACACTCTCTTCACAATTATCTGAAAGGAAATTATTTTTATATTCCTCACTAATCTCTTAAAGCAATAAGCATTTTCCATGATATTGAGGCACACCTCTTTGACTTTTGTCTACACTCTATCCTTAAGGGTATTTTGTTAAAGTATTTGAGAGACCTTGATTTTGCCAGTTGTAGCCCAGCTCTAACCATATTTACCCACCTCGAGTGCCAAGTTTTTATATTAACAGGCCTCAGATTACTTAAAGTTATTTTATCTTGGGAACACTACTGGTTCTCTTTAATTTCTTTCTAAGTCTTCTGCAAGGAGATAATGTTTCCATTGTTCAAGAGTAACCAGTTCACTGTTAGAAAATAGGACTAAATAAGCTGAGGGTAGGAGAAAATATATATAAAACAATCACATATTTCATTGGTGTGTCTAAATATTTGTGTGAGTCTATCTGTCTGGGTTAAATGTCCCATAAAAGTTAAAATAAAAGTTTTATATAAAAGTTAAATTTGTATTAAGGGTGTATGTACAACATAAGAAAATGAGTCTCTAAACTTTTTGTTTAGTAGGTTTAAATCTGTAAATATAATAATTCATTTTTCATTTTTATTGTTTTTTATAAAAAATTAATTGCATATTTATATGAAATCAAGATTAATAACATATTTTAATCCTGTATAGAAACATTTATAACTAGTTTTTAAAATTATAAAATTATAAATACTACTTAATAAAATTAATAGTTCAGAGAAGCATATGGTGAAAAATAAATATTTCTTTATAAATCTCCAATTCTCTAGTTATATTTTCTAGAATATTTTCTATATAATGATTTCTATGTATCTTTTCAGAACAATCTATGCATATACAGGCTTTTATATGTGAGCATGTAATGTATATTTTTAAAAATATAATGAATCGCATACTACATATATGTAAACATATTTTGACATCACCACATGTAATGCTCCATAAATCATTTGTATATAGGTATGGATATGTGATGTGTGTTATAATGAGTGTATTTTTGTGGCTTATGAATATGCTTCTGAGAAAAAAGTCAGACTTTCTTTTAATTATTATAATATACCTTTAGGGATAATCACCTGATACAGCAAACAGCTTTTTCTAGAGTCATGTAGCTCATATCTTAAAAATAGCATTTAAGTTATAGCAGATCATTAAGGTCCAACAATGAATTTCCTGAGCCCATGTTAGTCTTGCAAGACTTGGCTTCATAAATTTTCTGCAGTCTTAGAATGCTTTGACACAACTCTTACAATACTTCAAAAGTTTACATCTGGCTCTTAGCCAAATAATACAATCTAAGTTTGACTGTCAGGGGAAAATATTCAATTAGATGAATGCACAGCGAAACGAGCTCTTCGTACAGGATTCAAACTCAACAAAAATATTGCCATATAATTTCAGTAGGACTAAATTTCTCATAAAGCAATGCCACTCCAAATGTTAAATGAAATTAAATATGTTTTATTTTCTGGCAATAGCCTATGGATAGATTATAAACCTCTCCCATTCCAAAGATCTCTTATTTTTATGCCAGAAATTTAGAATTAGATGGCAGCAAATTGTGGTCTTTAAAATTCTCAGGAGAGGCCTCAGTAAGTGGAACTATTTGGATTTTTTGGCTACATCATAGGCAGCTCAGTATTACCCAGAAATGTACTCCATTTTCCAAATAAGAAGCCCTTTGCATCTATACAGTTTGCAATGGGAAAGTAGATTTAAAGACTAGTTCATGAGTAGATCTTTATAGATCTATTAATACTAGTCATAATTTATTCGCCATAGAAGCAAAAGTGTTAACCATTTTACTCAAAAGCCAGTGGCTTTTAATGCCATTACAACCAACAGAACATTCTTTCTTGCATACACAGTGTTACTTTATGCAATAAGTTAAACACACACGCACACACACACACACACACACACAATGTTATTAATAACAAGAACTCAGTTTTAGTTAAAGTACAAATAAAAGCCATTTGTTAAAAAAGAAACATCATAAAATAAAAGTCATGATAAGTGAAAGGCTAGTATTTAGTTTCCTGTATATAGTTGAATTTAAAGTTGCTTTGAATTTCAGATATAGAACTTTTGATGACAGGATAACAGGTAAGGGAAACATAAAGAAATTGTGAGAAGAGGCTGATGGTTAAATGGGAGGGTTTTTTTCCTCTTCTTTCAAGCCACAATTACAATGCCTTTTTTTTTTTTTTTTTTTTTTTTTTTTGTAGAAACTGCCTGCACAAATGGAAGTGCTAACTCTGAATATCAGAAAAAGTACCAGGAACTGAATGTTCTATTCTATTAAAGGTAGAAAAGCAAAACCTCAATTTATATAATTTTAACATTAGTATGGGATAAATAGGTGAGAGGTATATCAACTTATTCTTTTGAAGTGAAGAGCTCATCCTCTTAATTCTGACTTGTCAGAGTTTACCTTAAATGTTGTAAGACACCCCAAAATTTAAATAGTAATTGTAGCAATCAGTAAAATTGAGAAGTAGTCAAACTATTGTCAAAGCTTCTCTTAATATCACTTATCTCCATCCCTCCTTTAGTTCTTTCTTCTTCACCAGGGGACTATACAATATTCAGTTTTCCTGACATTTTATAAATTGACTTGTTCTACATGCATTCCTTAATCTTTTTGAGGTTGTAAAACTACTTTAAATATTGACCAGTTCATTTTACATAATCCATACCAGTGAATTTCAGAAGACTAAAGAAGTTTATCTCCAGAGACTCATTCTTTTTTTTTACCTATCTTGATTACAGATATACATATGTATTCACACACACAGTGAATTGTATAATATTAAAGAATAAAAGTGTATAAAGTAGAAGTCTTCACAGTTTCACTTCTTAACCAATTTAATTAACCAATATCCTACTAATAATTGGTATTTAGATTTTTTGCTTTGTCAACAAACAACATAAGTGACACCAACAAAACTGCTACAATTTCTATATATCTCTTTACACATTTCTCTGAATATTTATTTAGTTAAAACACCTACAATTTGAATTAGTGCATCAAGGGAATATGTAATGCTTATTTTGTTACTTATGATTAATTTTTCCTTCAGAAATTTTCTCCCTGTTTATACTTTTATGCATGAAATATTTTTCTGTGGTCTTTTGGAAGAAGACAGTTTTAGAACCTTGTTGGATATTTGAGACACATTAGTAAAGGCAGTTAATATGGGTAAACAAAAAAATTGTGCACTTTGAATTTCTCTAATCTATTTGGTACGTGTGCAGGGAAGTTTGCCATGAGACATTGTCCTTCAGACAAGAAACTTCAAGAGCAGTGCTAGGTCTATTTTGGCAATTAAGCTTTGAGAGGTTGACTAATCTTCAATTTTATACTTTGCTGTTAGAAAGACCATGGTTTTGAGGGTGAAACTCAGCAGAGAAAACCAAGTATAGAACTTATCAGTATGGCAAGTGTTTAATATGTTTTTTGACTATTGAGTGAATTTTACTGATTCAGTGTAAAATATGTATAGTAAAAGATGGCATGACTTGGGAGAATCTATTTCCCAATGCATATTATGTTTCACTAAGAGCTAAAATTCAGAATGTTTCAATGTTATGAGTTGATAAATAATAGTTTTTATATTAATATCAAGTATTATAATTTCATTAAAAAAGAAAACACGGAAGCTAAGCAGGGTCAGGCCTGGTTAGTATTTGTATTTGGATGGGAGACCACCTAGGAAAACCAGGTGCCGTAGGTGCAAAAAAATTTTTAAAATAATGGATTGTAAACTGACAAGTTCTTTGCAATCTGTGAGGTCAACCAAGGATTGCCTCACTTAAAAAAAAAAAGGAGAGAGAAAGAACATTTTATGATGTTATGATGAGATGATGAGAAAGTTCTATTTTTAAAAAATAAGAAATTTTTTTACATAGGGTATTTATATTCTATTTTTTTGTAGGTGATGAGGGCTGGAAATTTGTTTTATTAATGATTTTAAACTTTGTGTGTCATTTCATACAAAATTTGTCTCTATAACATTTTGTAATTTTACAAATGTTGAAAAATATTCTCAATATCAGAGATTTTGTGTTAAAGTTAAAGATGAGATTTTGGTGTTATCGTTTTGTTGTCATTTCTAGGAACTCACAAATGCCTGAACCATGAATGTTGCCAAACACCTCTCCTTTAACTCCATGGGATTTCTACAGAAGGTGTTTAATTAATTGATTTACTTACTTGGAATTGGCCATTCAATAACTGTAATTTTGTAATCCTCTAATGCAGATTATTTGGGAAAAGCCTGAGTCAGAGTCTTGGCATAGGCCTGGAGGCCTAAGTGGAATTGCCTACCCTGCCACATTCCTACTACTATTGAAATTGAAGAGGGCATAGCGGGCCCAAGGAGAGATTGAGTTGGGGCTGCCCTAGGATATAGACATGTTTCTCCCACAGCCACTATGGTGAGCACAGAGTGCAAGAGGAAAGGTAGAACATGGATTCTGAGCTTTAAGACACAGCAGTAAAATGAGATCTTTAGAATGCTCAGGTTCTCATCAATCATGCTGATAAAAGTAGTGCTTAATAATGTATGTTATGCACTCTAAAACATTCATATTATATGTGTGTAGTCTGCTAAGCACCTCACATATAGAGAATCATTAATTCTCATTAGAACTCTGCAAGGTAAGTATACAGAAGAAAACTGAGGTTCAATGAGGGCAACAGTTTCCAAATTGCATTATGGGCTAGGATTTGCCCCTAGACAGCCTGGCTTCAGATATAGTGCTCTTCACTATTTTGCTATGCTTTTTTCTCTAAGGGTAAATGTGAGGATGATGAGGATGAAGAAAAATTTTGTATGGGTTGACAAAAGGTACATTTAATCAAACATGAGAAAATAATTTTAATTGTATTCGAAATTGATCAAATCCTTATCACATACTGGGTACCTTCATTTAACCCTCACAATAATAGTGTGAGGCATAATCTTGTTAATTTTATTTTTAAGATAAAAAAAATCTAAGCTTAAGGAGACTAAATAACTTGCCCAAGGTCAAAAGGTTGATAGCTTGTAAAATTAGAAATCATAATTATGTTTTTATTTACTATGAGCGGCTGCTCTGCTAGGCTATGAAAGGAGGAAAGTATTCTTTTTCAATACTCCCTGTTATCCTGTTCCTTCTTAGCTCATTAAGATTACACAGAAAGACTATGGTCATCCAGTATGTGGTGCTTCCCTTAACTGGGAGAAGATCCAAGTAGTATTTAAAGATAGTCCTGGGTCCACTTTTGGCTTCTGATTAAGACACACACACTCACACACACACACACACACACACACACACACACACACACACACACACATACACACACACACATACACACACACACACATACACGTGAATACTAAAATAAGTAGTTCTATTGTTCTCAGAAGCTTTTGAAACAGATCTTAATAGGACATTAGTTAAAGCAAATTTAAATAAAATATTGTACATTAGGCTGAAAATTTGACTCTTCTTTGATTAAACATTTCAACTTTTAAAAAAAAGCAAAAGCTTGCTATCCATCTTGCTCCCCTAAAAGATTTGAGAACCCAGAAATAAATACAATTACACTGTGTTTACAGGGATATTAACAACATAAATCATACGTCATTATTACATTTTCAGAGAGAAATTATAATATAAAATGAAATTTCCTTCCTGATTGGAGAAATTACATTTTAAAGATGTTAAATCCTGATTTTGTCTATACTAATTAACCCTTTTGGCATCAGAAGTCTTAATTACATGTACTATAATAACTTTAGACCAAGCTTTCCTCCACTTTAAAGGTAACTCTTCTAACTCCAAACATTTTCTGGTTTTCACTGTTCCAAAATTCCCATGGGTAAATAAATAAAAACAGTTCTGTGCCAGTTTTACATTTCAATGTTGGGTTTGTTGTGAGATTTTTCTGTTTTTAGAACTCAGTCTTCACTTGTGAGTAGGATACTTCACCTTTGTAGCATTCAGCTCTTCAAGTGACATAATTGTTCTGATTCTACACATGACTTTTTCTCTTGTCTGTATTTTTAAAATTCAAATAGAATTACCCATTTTTTACTCTGTGGTATAGCACTTACTACTGCTACCTTCTAAGGAGACTTTCTTCTGGTATCCTCACTGAACTAATTAGAGGGCCATTCTCAATAGATTTTCATGTTTATAATTTGTTCAGCAACTCAGGGGATGAAAAAAATTAGTTTATTTTTTTGTTGCTTCTCAAAGTTATGCTTCCTTTCAGAGTTTTAATTTTCCAAACCATAGTATTTTCTATTAGCTATTTCATAGGCATAAGGAAAATTTTCTACTTCCTTTACTTCTAAAGCAGGGTTTTCATTTCTCAGAGTTTTCATAATTTACCCCAATTCTCTCCAAAGTTTAAGTTTAAAAAAGTCCAATCTACATTTTAGTTGTAAATTCTTCTTTTTCTGTTTTTGTTAGGAAGAATACCATAATACTGGTAGATTTTTTTTCTTTTTACTTTGTTTCAGGGTTAGACATTTATTTCTTAAGCACACTCTTCTCTAGTCTGCCTTATTAGTTTCTTCAAGAGCCAAGAAGTCATAGCTCTCTTCAAATCATCTGTAAAATAAAGTAAAATAAAACAAAACACCTCATCATCTACCTGATCATGATATTTTTACACAGAATAATAACTTTTATAAGTAGGCATTAACAAATTGTTTCAGCTGGCTTCTTTTTGGTGAATTTGGTTTTTCCTATATCTTCTTTTTACCTTCCCTGACCCTTCATGGAAGTCAGAACTCCTTCATATGCAATAAATTGATCCCTTTGAAACTACTAAGCTGTTTCAGAAGAATGCTTCCTTGATCTTTCTAGCTTTCCCTTTTCAAATATATTTACATCTAATTAATTGACCCATTACAAAAAAGGAGTTCCACAATTGCTCCAATTATTAAGACTTTACTGTGCTTTCAGAGAGAGCCTCAAAAGTTTTTTTTCATTTTGTCTCCTTCTTAGGAAGTCAATTCAGCTTACTTTATGAAATCATACCATTGCATTAAATCAGCTTTAGTCTTGGACACATTCTCTAAAAAAATGATTAGAATATCTTTATTTTAGATATTCTTTAAAATTATTTGTAATTAGATATATCATTGTTTCTTTTTCATATATGTCTAAGTTGGCCTCTAAGACCTCTTTCTCCTAAGAAAATTTCTGTCTTTTCACAGGTCAGATAGTGTTCTGCCTTCATTTTTCTTACCTTTTCTCATTATTGTTACTGAGAATATATGGCAAACCTTTTTTTTTTTAGTGTTCCATATTTTAGTCAGTAGAAGAAATGTGAAAGACAGAGATTGTTGGTTTCTCTCTGTTCTGTGCCAGATGACTTGCTGTCTAAATTGACTGTCTAAAACTGGATTGTTCTAAATGGTGCACTTAATTAAACTATTTAGTTTATACTTAGAAATGCCTCGTGAGAGTGTTAATGCCTGCTGTCTTATATTTTGACCTAAGGTGCTAGGAGAGTTTGGTCACCTTTGATTGCTTTCTTTCTTAGAATTAAGTTCAAATTATTGGAAATAGGAATTTATTCATATTACTCTTTATATCCTCGAACATTTTACTGAGTACTACTCTGTCTCCTTGCCATAATTGAAAACCCTGAAGACTGAATTCCCTATAGTATGTTTAAATGGGTGCTAGTTCTTTCACCATATTTCATGAACCTCAGGACCAAGAATAGGGGTTGGTAGATCTATATTGCTGCTTCCAGGCCATTCTTTCTATAATTCCCCAGAATTAGTTTGCTGCCACTACAAAGTACCAACAATTGAGTGGCTTAAAGAAGAGAAATTGATTTTCTTATAGTTCTAGAGGTGAGAAGTTACAGGTGTCAGCAGAAATGTTTCTTCTGAGACCTCATTTCTTTCATGTATAAGTGGCTGTCTTCTTCCAAGAACCTCACATCATCTTCCCTCTGTGGGCATCTGTAACCTAATTACCTCTTCTTATAAGAACACCAGTCATTGAATTAGGGCCCTTCGTAATGACCTCTTTTAACCTTAAATACCACCTCAAAGATCTTATCTTCAAATAATGTCACATTCTGAGATATTGGGGGTTAGAACTTCAGCATATAAATTAGGTATAGGGTGGGGGTAATTCATCTATAACACCTTGCTACTCATTTTTATACCTTTCAAAATCAAGCATCTATTATCTAGTTTCTCTATTAGTTACTGGTAATCTCTAACCTAATTATTCTTCCACATTTAGCAAAATGTAAGCACCTTATTTAAAAAACTTGCCTTCATTTTAAGAAAATATTAAATTTACTGAGGTGACATTTGTAATGAAATTTTATAAATTTCAACAGTACAATTCTATTACACAACATCTACATATTGTATTGTGTGTTCACCACCCAAAGTCAAATCTCTTTCCATCACCCTATATCTGACTCCCTTTACCCTTTTCTACCTCTTTCCCCTGCACCCGTTTTCTCTGTTAACCACCATATTGTTGTCTGTGTCTATGAGTGTTTGTTTGTCTTGTTTTTTTATGGCTTTTAATTTTGTATCCCACATGTGAGTGAAATCATATGGTTCTTAACATTTTTAATATGACTTATTTCACTTAGCAACATATTTTTAAGATCCATCCATGTCGCAAATGGCAGTATTTTATCTTTAATTATGGCTGAGTGGTACTTTATTGTATATATTATCACATCTTTTTTTATCTGATTATCTATTGAAAGATACTTGAATTTTTTCTCCAAAACTTGGCTATCATGAATAAAATACAGGGGTGCATATATCTTTACAAATAAATGTTTTCAAATATCTCAGGTAGATACCCAGAAGGAAGATTGCTGGGTCATATGATAATGCTAGTCTTAATTTTTTGAGAAACTTCTATCTTGTTTCCCATAGTGACTGTACCAGTTTACATTTCCACCAGCAGAGTAAGAGGGTTTCTTTTTCTTTACAACCTCTCCAACACTTGCTATTACTTGTCTTGTTGATAATAGCCATTCTAACAGGTGTGAGGTGGTATCTGATTGTGGTTTTAATTTGTATTTTTTAATAGCTAGTGAATTTGATCATTTTTTCATATATCTGTTGGCAATTTTTATGTTGTCTTGGAAGAAGTGTCTGTTCAGATCTTCTGCCCATTTTTTTAATTAGAATTTTGTTGTTGAATTGTATGAGTTCTTTATATATTTTGGATATTAGCCTCTTATTAGAGGTGTGGTTTGCAAATATTCTCTCCCATTCAGTTGATTGCCTCTTTGTTTTATTGATTATTTCTTTTGCTGTGCAAAAATTTTCAGTTTGATATAGTCTCATTTATCTATTTTTGCATTGATTTTTCTTGCCTTTGAGGTCAAATTCATAAAATTCTCTTTAAGACCAAAGTCCATCAATTTAGCAACTAGGTTGTCTTCTATGCATTTTATTGTTTCAGGTCTTAAATTTAAGTCTTTAATCCATTTTGAGTTAATTTTTATATATGGGGACCAATGCCAAGTTAGTTTCACTGTTTTGCATTTTTTTTGCAATTTTCCCAGCACCATTTATTAAAGAGACTTTCTTTTCTCTAGTGTATGTTTTTGGCTCCTTTGTTGACTATTATTTGTGTGTGTGTGTGTGTGTGTGTGTGTGTGTGTGTGTGTGCACGCATATGTACATATATATATATATATGTATATATATGTTTATTTCTGGATTCTTCAATTCTCTTCCATTGGTCTCTGTGTCTCTTTTTTTCTGCCAATACCATACTATTTTGATTACTGTCACTTTGTGATATAATTTGAAGTCAGGGACTGTGATACTTAAATAATTTTAAAGCCATATCAATGCTCCATTGTTTAATAATCTGTTTTATTTGGTTATTTGAATTCTTTAGTTTCTCTCTTCCACAATTGCTCTTTGAATCCTGTCATCACCCATAACTGCTCTATCTCAAAAAATCTCTACATATGTCATTCTGCTCTCTTCCACCTTGCTTTTTTCTCTACTCCCATTTTAATTCTTCCTCAGCATCATGAGAAAATATTTAAAACTCAAATATTTCTCAATATTTGCAGGTTTCTTCTGCCTTCATTTTTCTCCTTATCCAAATGAATTTCATGATTAATAATTTCAGCTGTACTTTTACAAATATACCAAACACCTTTGTTTCTCCTTTTTTCTAATCTATATGGCAACTCCCCAACCATAAACTCAATTATATTTGTTTATATCCTAGCATCAAAAAAGAAAGTCCAGTGAATACAAGTTCTGCTATAAATACATGATACTTTCTTCTTCATTGCTTATAAACCTTACTACATTTTTTCTCGTTAAATCATTTATTCAAGTAAAACATAAAAGAAAAAAATCTTCACAAACTCCCACTTCCTTTGTTTCCTACTCTACCCCTCACCATATCTTACAATTTACAGAGAAAATAGAAGCACTCATCTCTTTCAAGTCAAACATAAAAACCTATTTGGAACATACTATATCTAACTGACTATGAGATATTTCTTTTAATAGATTTTAATGGAGCCTCAAAAAATTGATCTTTCCCTACTATTTTTGAATGAAACTTCCCCCTGCCAATGTTACCTATCTCAGCAGTAGTGGTTCTATCCATATAGTGATACAAGCCAGAAACCTCAATACTCCCTTCCTTTTACATTTTCCTCCAAATTTTATTGCTTTTATCTTCTGAATATCTTCATTTCTCTTCACATCCTTCACTTCACTATCCTATTGCTAATTACCATCAACTATGTTCTCTAAAAAGCACTCTTTTATTTATGTCCTTACTTAACAATTCCAATTCATTTATTCATGCTGCAGCCAGAATAACCTTTTTAAAATGTAAATATATTAATGGCACTGCTTTTCCTGCTCTGTTTAAAATTATTTGAAGTTTGCCAGTTTTTCTTAGATTAATGGTAATTAATACATTGAATATTGCAGGGTCCCCAAACCCCAGTCTTCAGACCAGTACCAGTCTATGGCCTATTAGGAAGCAGGCCACACAGCAGCGGGTGAGTGGCAGATGAGTGAGTGAAGTTTCATCTGTATTTGCAACCGCTCCCCAGCGCTAGCATCACTACCTCAGCTCCACCTCAGATTATCAGGTTTGGATTCTAATAGGAGTACCAGTCGCTGGTGCCAAAAAAAGTTGGGGACTGCTGGATAGGACCCAGCACTACCTCTCCAGCATCTCCTTCTTGAATCGTATTTCCTTTGCATTTTCAGTTCTAATTTTCTACTTTCTTTTAGTTCATTGTACATGCTGGATTTCTCTTATTACAAATGCTCAAGAATTTCCCTGTATTCTTCTATCCTTTTTCAACTAGTTATGTCTTATTTATTCTAATAAGTATAGAATACTCAGAATATTCTCAATAAATACTTGACAAATTATTAACTAAATGAATACATGAATAAAGAATGGATTAATATCTGAATTTGGGGGTAGAATAACATATATATTAAATTAATAGGACAATTTTAGGTATATAAATGATAAATATACATGATGAATGAGTCTTATATGTAGTGAATTCAAATCACCTGCAGATTCTTTAATGTCAACTATAATATTCTCTGCAATAAGCTCAACATCAAATCAATCATATTAACACATCGTTTCTATCTCTCGATTCACCTCACATCAAATTACTTCTCTCCATCTTTATAATCATGTCCTTAATTCCAGACATTATTCTTTTCATCTTATTTCCTGAAGGAGTCCTCCTCTGATCTTCCAGCTTCTAGTCTTACAGCTTTCGATTATATTTTTATTTTTATTTTTTTAAACTTTTAATCAGAGGTGTCTTATTAAAACACAAAACATACTGAGTTGCTTCCCAGTATATATACCCTCAGTCCTTTCTGGAGTCTTCAGGATGAAATCTGAAACTCCTAAACATGGCCCCACCTCTCCATCTTCCCTAGGATACCTTCCTAGGTTGATTACTATATTAAAATGGTCGGTTTTCTAATCTGTCTTTTTCTCTAGTTTGTTGGATCTTTATGCTTATTCACCACAGGCAACACAGAAACATGTCACATCATAGGTACTCCTTAACCATTTATAAAATAAATTAATGATAAGTTAATACATTTATAATGTTCCAAAGAGCAAAAAGAAAAAAATATATATTGAGCATTGCAGTTATCTATTTTCCTTCAATTTTGTGAAAAATGAAGTTAATTGAACTGCTCTTTGCATAGAAAATTGTGTTGCAAGCCTTTATGATGCCATGTCCAGACTAGTGATTTAATAATGATTCTAAATTTGTATTAGCGGTTGCCCAAACCTATGCTTTGTCAAACGAGGAGTAAAAAGGCATATTCTGCATGCCCTCAAAGAAAGCTGAAATTAATTTTCCTTGACTCCAGAATCCTGATGTTTTAATAACATATTTTCATGTTAGTGGAGTGCCTTAGACATAGAAATTACTCAATAATTGTGTATTAAATAAATACATTTTAAAAATGAATAAATTAAGTAGGCTCTGTCTTAAATTTACATATAAATCATCAGATAATTATTTTATATTTTGAAAAGATGAATCTAAAATTCATACTTTTTTGCTTATTTTAAATTTTATATGATTATTTTTATTTACTACATTTCTTATTTACTATCCACCATCAAAATATGCCATCATTTTATAATTGACAACTCTTCCTTTATCTTTTTGGAGACATTTGAACTTAAAAAAGAGGAGATAGTATTTAGTTGCTAAATTATTTAAAAGTATTGGCAATAATTGTATAATTCTGTTAAAGAATGAAAATAAAATGACTGGTCATGTATATGAAAAAACTCTGCTAGTTTTTAAAAAAGGCACTTTTTTTCTGATTAACAATGTGATAGCATTATTTTTCTTGGAAAGAAAGCATAGTCTTGTATAAATTATAGTCTATTTTCTGCTAGCAATTCCAACTCAAAATAAAATAAAGACAAATTTATGTCCTAAAATATATGTTGAAAAATAACTTCAGAAAACATAAATATGAAATGTATAATTACTTTGAGTCTTTTCAATCATAACCCTTACCTTGGTCTTTACAAGTCTACTGAAGTGACCAGATTGTATTTTAAAAATTTAGGTGTTAAGTTTCAAATCTGTAGAGTTTTTCTAATTGTCAGCCTCTTTCTTGGATTGCCATTACCATTTGACTCAAATTTTGACATTTTTGATATTTGTTATACAAAAATCCAATACTTTAAAATGATCTTTTATATAGTTAAAGATTATTATGGTATAAACCCATTGAGTAATTTGAAAAAAAATACACTTTGAAAGTTGAATTTATATTTATAGGTGAATTGAAAATTAATTATATGACTGAATATCCAAATAAAATATATTACTTTGCATTTTGAAGTATCACAATGTGAAAGGATAATTCCCATGGAGGTGAAAAAAAAACAGCCACATACCTTTTTGTAATTTTAAATTTTTATTAATTAAGAGGTTACAAGAGAAAAACAGCAATAATTCATTTTATTTATAGACAAAAAAAATAAAGTGATAGTAATAAGCTCAGGCTGAATCTAGTTAATATGGCCTGATTTTAATAGGTGGCTATGAGTGTAATGGGTGGTTGGCAATAAAAAAGATAGGAATAGAATGAACAACAACAACAAAAAAGGCTGATACATAGATAACAATATACAAAAAGAATAATAATCAAGAGTAAAAAATAATATGTGAGAAACATTTATAATAATCAGATATCACTTGACAAAAATACAGAATTACTGATAGGATAAGAAAATAATAAAATTACTGCTTTATTTTCAGCTAGCCAGTTATTTTGGTGAAGCAAAAAATGACTTTACTTCAGTGGCTCTTGAATAAGAAAATATAAACAAATTTCTCAAACCAGAACAATATAGAGATAAGGGGATGGGATGTGGAATGTTGGAGTATATAAGAGGAGGGAATTTGCACTATATCCTCTAATTTGAATTTGGACAGCTTTTTGGATGTCTTTGGTAATAAACAGGATTTCTGCTTTTTGTCTTCTTGATGTGGAGTTTATATTTGGTGGGAGGAACCTTATTAGTTTAAGAAAATAAATGAAAGACCTTCTGGTTTCAATATTTACTTTAATGAGAAGAAAGCCCATTTGTATGAGAAAGGTGAAGAAAAAGCAAGTGTACACTCCCCTGATGTGCTCTATGATCATGTCTGTCTCATTCAGCTCTAATTTTCTTTGATTTTAATCCATCTGTATGACCAGACATCTGTGAGTATTTATGCCCTTTTTTGGTTATGTGCTATCCCATTCTGGCTATCCATCAAATCCAGAACAGACTTCCCAGTAATGTTTTGTACAAAACGTAGAGTAGAATGATAACTGATTAGCATTACGTGATAAATGGACATTCTTCAGCTGAAAGTATAAAGTGCAAAAACAGCTGAGACAACATATGAGCAGGAAATATAGCGCTCAGTCTGTCTCTTGGTTCCTGTTCACACAGCTAATTTTTTACTGCTACAATTCAAAACTATATACAGCTCAGGCACTATATATTCTAGCCAACAAATATAAAAAATGGGATAGTGTTCTTTTGTCTGCACATATTTGGGGGAAGAAATTTTGATGATATATTACTAGAATGATGTCTTTTAGTGGCAAATAGAAAAAGGTATTAGTTTCTGATTTCAAATCTGCTAGCATTCCTGAAGGACATAGTTCCCCACAAAGAAATAGGACTAAGTCTCATGGTATTTTATTCTCTCAACTTGGATTAATTTCTTGATGAATCACTGAAATAGAGAGTAAGATTTAAAACCAAAAGCCTACAAAGTAAATGAGAAAGTGAGACTGGGTAGGGACTGGTGTGAACTGCTGTATTAAAGTGTCTCAGCTACTCACCACTAGCTAATTGTTTTGGGGTCTTAAAGAGTGGACCAGTGTTTCCAAATCTATTTTTTCTAAAGAAGCTAGAAATCTATATTTTTTAAATCACAAGTTTTCTAAATTAAGAAGTATCTATCATATATATTATATATCACACACATATATATGTATATATATAATTTAAACACAATGAGTGCTAAACATCAAATATTAAAGACATTTAATTCATAGGCTGTTGGATTTTAACTTCTGCCTTAGATATTTTTTAAAAAGTTGACAGTTATATAGTACTAACAAGAGCTGACCATTAAATATGTAGTTAAAAATATACTAAGTAACTATCAAAGTTTAAGCATAAATCTTATACTACATTGTATTTATTACCAAATGTCTTGGTTGATTTATTAAGTCATCAGTGTAAGATAGACTATTAAATCAAGTAATAGTCTACTACAGTAACTTTTCATTAATTAGTACTTTATCAATTCAGCTGGAAGAAGCTAATAGATTCTTATAACCAATTCACTCACTGTATGAATGAAAACAATTAGTCAAAGATTAGGTGATGAGACCGAAGTATTACAGCAAACTTGTAACAAGCAATCCCCTGCACCATGGTGTTTCTCCCACATTTTCTTAGTGCCTTTTTTACTACATCAAGCTTCTTTAATTGCAATGATAGGAACAAAGATTATATTATAATTTAATTGGCACCAGCTTTGCATCAAGCTTTTCTGTTTATAATAAAGAAAACAAGGGTTAAATTATGGTTTACTTAGTACCAATTGTGAAGAGGAGGATTTTAAAGCAAATAGCCTAAGATAATGTCAGGGAGTGTTTATACTCTCATAAAAGAACCCACTATTATAATCTTTTTAGGTCATTTTAATAAAATTAGATCCTAAGAGTTAAAAGATCATTCTTTGGTATGATAGATACATTTTTAAAAACTTAATAAACTGGAATTCTTGTTACCTTATTTTGTTATTTTTCTTAAAAGTTATAAAACTGAATTTTTTCCAAAATATTTTGATCCTAAAAAAATTTAAATTCAAATATACAGACTGACCTCTTTAGCTAACCAAAACTAGAAATATCTCACAATTTAAAAAATTGATCTGCATAATTAATTTTTTTTGCTTCAGATATTAAACAATTCATATTTGCCATCATAGTTGACCCATTCATTAGTGCCTAAAATCTAATAACCATGTCAAAGCTTTAACATTTTTAAATGTTGTAATTATTCATTGGCCTCTGGGTATTCATTTCCCTCCTATGAATCATAGCATATTACAATGTAGATAATTACATCCATTTCATGAAGAAATAATAGTTTTTTTTAAAAAAATTCTTTCCTGTGAAACACAAATTTATTTTCGCACATGATGTTTGTGGACATTTATCTTCTAGTTAAATTATTTATTTCTTTCAAATCATGACCTAATTTCAGGTAGAATTATAGTAGATTTCGTGCATATTTTTGTTTTGTTTGAAGAACCTTTGCATTATTTTTTATTACAATTTCTAGGATATACTTAAGTATGACACTTGATCTTTTTCTAAAAAAAAATTTGAAAATGTGTTAATGTTTTCTTAACACATTATTTTCCAAGCTTTTTTTTTGTTTGTAATCTTATAAGATTCTTATTTAGCCCATTTCAGTTCTAAAACAATCCAATAAAATTTATTATTATGTATATATTCAGTAAAATATATATGTTTGTACAGAAAAAGATGACTGCAATCATGCTTACATTTTTTTCCTTTGAGATACCAATTGCTTTATGCTGCCCCAGAACTTCTCAGGCACCATATTTTAGATGTCTCGCTTTATGTATGATTTATCATCTGGTCTTAACCTTTATTTTTATCACATATTTTGTGCCCCATTTCCAAGATTGCATTATAAATCAACTTTTAATATGCTAATGACTGTAAAGCATTAGGTCAAGCAAGCTTAATAGTGAATATTCACAAATAATGCCTTAATTTAGCACAGAAATCCATTTTTATAGCTATGTTAACCTTGAAGGTCCATCCCAGGGCTGTTAGCTGCCAAACAATAAAATTCATCCTCTGCCTCTTTTGTAATATTCCCAGTCACCAATATTTTGCCTTATGCTCTATATTCCAACCTGTTGGCAAAATCTTTGGCCACTAATTTTATGAACACTTTTAGCATCATGGGTCTTACTTTATCCCTTAAACCTGGGTTTTAGAATTCTTTCTCTTCATCTTTGACTTTCCTCTTTCACTGATTTGTACTAATTTACTCGAACCAAGAAAGGTTTGTGTTAAGCAAGAGAGGTGGAAAAATAAATGCAAGATCTAAATACCCAATAATATTTTATAGAGATAATATAAAAAATTAAATCATAGACTTTCAGTGTTGAAATATTGCTTTGATACTTAGAATATAAACATGATGACCAAGTGAACTCAGCTATCTTTAATGTCAAAGATTTATATTGATTTTATGGTGGCACAACAAATTAGTTGATTATTTCATGAAATGCTTCCAATGTCTTCTCCAGAGAAATGTAAGGAAAAATATCCCTAGAAGAATGTATGAACTGTTTGTTAGTCATCTCTCTTCTAATTTTATCTATTTGAGAGACTATAAACAATGTTCCCATGACATTTGGTAAGATTTCATTTCAGTGCTTAAACTGTCTCCATTACTGTTTCCAGATCCACAGTATTTTTTTCATGGTATTCTGTAATTTTGGTTTTATTACAGAGAAAACTATCAATGTTCTGAATGTAATGTTGTCAGGTTTTTTTTTTTTTCCCCTCTAATCCTAGTAGGTAATTGCTTCAGCTAAGCTATACAGTTAAATATATAGTGATGTAATAAGCAGGTGTGAACTTCAAAGATACAGAAAAAAAAATGTTTAGATATTCCCTGAGTTTCCTTCTCCCACACATTACCTGGAGCAGGTTAGGTGAGAGGAGTTGCTTAAACATTGCTGTTGTGTTACCTCATTTTTTCCTCATTGTTTTTAATTATTTAATAATGATCTTTATTATTTAATATATTACATATTATTTTCCACTTCATTTGTCCTCATATAAAAAGTCAGTACATAAACAACAAAGACATTTTTCACTGATGACCCTGTATAGCTCTTTAGTAACATGCAAGGACTAGCAAATGGATGAAAGAGTAACCTGGTACATGTTTACGTATTTATGTTACTGTGCTGTCTTTCTGTAAACTGAATTTTTCTAAATTCTGTATACTTAGTAAATAAGAATTGCTCAAATACTACCTTATATATAAGAAAGGATAAGAAATCAAAAATATTTCTCAGGTTCTGGAAGGTCCCATACTGCCTCTTTCCTTACTCCAACTATCCACAATTTTTTATCTGCTGATCAATGCTTGCAATTTTGATGTTAGAATTTAATTTCTAATTTACAGTATTTTGGTCTAGTAACAACAAATTATTATTGGGAAATTAATATTTTAAGCAGTTAGTCATTTCTGTAAATAGAAAAATTGAAGACAATTTTTAGTAACGAGTTTATGAAATAATTATGAGAGTCTCAGCAGTCTTTGAAAAGAAAAGATGCTAAACATTTCTGCCTATGCTTGCATGAACATCAGGGAAAGAATTAAAGGATACATACAAGGCTGTTAACATTGGTCATCTTGGAGTTGAGATTTGACTGGCATGACCATGGAAAGGGATAGATAAGTAATTTTTAAAATTTATATATTTTTGCATTGTTTAACTTGTTACAATACATATGTATTATTGTGCAATAAAATATAATACAGAAAGAAAATAAAAATAGAACATGGGGAAAACAGGGGTATTAAGTTGAGAAAGAATTCTTTATGGGAGAAGTTGATTTTTACAGTTTCCATAATTTTACTCAGAACTACTCTGTGAATGCCATGAGGTGGCTATTAAATAAATTTAATGTGGCCCATTAGTGAAGGTTTTGTGAATGTAATATGTAGGTTGGATGGTTTGGCTGTGCCGATTCTTAAAACAAATGGTATAAAAAATTGTTCTGGGGTACTGCCAGTTTCATTAGCTTACTATTTGTGGTTGCATATTATCATCTCGCACTAAGTGAGCAACACTGTAGGAGGGCCTGAGTTCACTCCTGTGTAAACAAACAAAACACAAATAATAGAGCTTTGACCTGTAAACACTGCTACAACACCATTAAAAGAGCAAAAGAAAAAAACAAACAACAACAAAAAAAACAAAAACATTGGCATGATAGTATGAAGTGTAGGAAAATTTTTACATAAACACTAATGGCATATGTATTATTATTACCCTTTCTGGAAAAGAAAGCTAAATACTAAGGCCCTTGTTTCAAAAATCCCACTTCCGGAAGATCATTTTAAGGAAAACATCTAAAGCAGAAAAAAAAAAAAAGAATACTAATATACTAATGTTAGCATTATCTATGTTATAGAAATATTATAAAATTGATTAGCATGAAAATTTATTTGTTAATTTTAGCACATTATATTTGTATGGTAACCAAACTATATAAATCTGTATGTACCATAATTGCACTTATATAGAAAAAGATAAGGATTGAAGGGAATGTTAAAATGAAAATAATTGTTTTATGGTAATGGGATAGAGTAAGTAAATATTTTTGATCACTTGTAACTTTTTTCCCTTAATATAAAAAATAATCTAGATATAGAAAGAAAATATCTCAAAGTAATTAGATAGTAAGGAGTCCCATATATTTGACTATGAGAAAATGGGCTACTTGCACCTTTTTAAAAATTTATTTAAAAGCTTTCAAAAAAGTTTACAATTAACTTACTTTCAGAAATTCTGATTTCATAAGGTTGATAATGCCCAATGTGGTAATTTTAAAATAATTTATTATTACTACTTATTAATTTTAAAGTGTACAATTCGCTTGTATTATTTAAGTATACATGTGTAGAATATTGACAAAGTTGTACAACCATCACCATCTAACTCCAGAATATTTTTCTCACCCCAAAAAGCAACCCCTCACGTATTAGCAGGCATTTTCTATTTGCCTTTGCCTCCTGCTCCTCCTGACAAATCTGAATCTATTTTCTGTCTCTGTGGATATGCCTATTCTGGACATTTTATGTAAATAAAATCATGCAACATGTGGTCTTTTTGTCTGGTTTTCTCTCATTTAGCATGTCTTTAAGGTTTATTCATGTTGCAGCAAATATCAGAACTCTTTTTTTAAGGCTGAATAATATTCCATTGCACGTATATGCTACATTTCATTTATCTCTTCATCAATTAATAGACATTTGTGTTTTACTTTTTTTGGCTGTTATGAATAATGCTGTTTATAAACATTTATATCCACATTTTTGTGTGAGGATGTTTTCAATTCTTTTGGGTAGATACCTTGGAATAAAATTTCTAGATCACATAAAATTCTATGTGTTTTTTTTTTTGAGAAACTAACAACCTTTTTTAAAAACATCTATAGCATTTTACAATCCCATTAGAAATGCCCGAGGATACCAGTTTCTGCACATCCTTGATAATACTTGTTATTACCTTTCTTTTTTAACTATAGTCATTCTAATAGATATGAAATAATATTTCATTGTGGTTTTTATATGAATTTCCCTAATGATTAATGATGTCGAACATCTTCTTATGTACTTATTGACCATCTGTATATCTTCTTTGGGGAAATGTCTAATTCAAAGTCAATTTTAAAATTTGTTTTTTCTCTTTTATTGTTGAGTTACAATGGTTCTTTATACATCATAGGCAATATTATTATCAGATATATAATCGCAAATATGTCCTCTCATTCATTTTAATTTATCAGTTTACTTAATTGCAATTGTTATAGTGATAAAAATATATAAATCTGTGTGTACCATAACTTCACTTATATGGATAGGCATAAAATTAGAAGAAGATGTTATAGTAAAAATAACTGTTTTATGGTAGAATGATGAGTAATTAAACATTTTTGTGTATAAGAAATTTTTGCCTATGATTAAAAACAATTTGAGAGATATATGCGTATGACAGAACTAAATACAAAAAATGGCACAAACGTTTTAAACTTTTATATAGTCCTATTTATCTATTTTATCTTTTGTAGCTTGTGCTTTTGGTGTCATATCTAGAAACCATTACCTAATCCAAAATCATGAAGATTTACCCTTACATTTGTATCTAATAGTTTTATACATTTAGCTATGTTTAGTTTCATGATCCTTCTTGAGTTATTTTTATATAACATATGAGGAAGAGATCCAAACTTTGTGGGTTTTTTTTGCAGATGGATATCCAGTTGTTCAGCATCATTTTTTGAAAACACGTTCTTCTCCTTTGAATTATATTGGGACACTTGTTGAAATAAACTGATGAAAACTGAAGGGTTTATTTCTGGATACTCAATCTATACCATTGGTCTCTATGTTTATTCTTATGATAGTACCACATTATTCTTGATTACTGTGACTTTGTAATATGTTTTGAAATCAGAAACATTTTGTTTCTTTTTTCAATATTGTTTTGAATATACTAGGTCCCTCAAATTGCTGTATAAAAAGTTTTGGATGAGTTTATCAATTTCTGTGGAAAAGGCAGTTGGGATATTTATTGAACTTGTATTAGATAGGAAAATCAGTTTCGGCAGCATTACCAACTGTATTAGTTTTCTGAGACTGCAGTACAAAGTACCACAACCTAAATGGCCTAAACAATAAAAATTAATTTTCTCGGAGATTTAGAGCTAGAGAAGTCTGAGATCAAGGTGCCAGCAGAATTGGTTTCTTCTAAAGGTTATGAAGTAAAATCTATTTCATGTGTCCCTCCTAGATTTTTGTGGTTTACTGCAATCTTTGAAGTTCCTTGTAAATGGCATTCTTCCTGTGTCTTTGCAATATCTTTTCTCTATATGTGTTTTGTTCTCTTCAAATTTTTGTTAATAAGGATACCACATTTTTTTAAATTAGAAATCTGTCCTATTCCAATATAACTTAATTTTAATTTATTTACATTTGTAATGACCCCTTTCCAAATAAAGTCACATTATTTAGTCCTTGGGTTAGGACTTTAACATAAAAAATTTAATTTAACATAGAAATTTTAATTCAAGCCCTAATAACAGTTTAACAATATTTGGTTTTCTGATTTATGTATATTAAATATTTTTCTATTTATTTAGATCCTTATTATCTTTCAATGATGTCTTACAGTTTTCAGTGCATAAGTTTTGCATTTTTTTCTTAAATTTATTTCTAATTTTTAATTATTTTGATACTATTGTAAATGAAATTATTTTCTTAATTTTATTTTCAGATTGTTCATTGCTAGTGTAAAAAGACAATTGATTTTTGTACACTGAACTAGTATTCTGTAACATTGCTGTATTTGTTTATTAGTTCTAACAGTTTTTGTGTGAATTCTTTAGGATTTTCTGTATATGAGATCATGTCATTTGGGAATAGGGATAATTTTACTTCTTTGTTTCCAATTAGATGTCTTTTATTTTTTTTTATCTTGCTCAATTGCTTGGCTAGCACCTTTAATACGATGTGGAATAAAAAATATGAGAAGAGTTACCCTTGTCTCTACTAACCTTGGTAAGAAATTTTGTAGTATTTCTCCATAAAGTATGTTAGTTGTGAGTTTTTCCTTAATGCTTGTTTTTTTTTTAATTCTTTTTATTAATCAGATTCAGGAAGTTACCCTTTCTTTTAAGTTTGTTCAGTGTTTTTATTGAAAAGGATATTGAAATTTTTCAAATGATTTTTTTATGTATCTATTGAGATGATCATGTATTTTTTTTTTAGTTTAGTCATATACTGTATTAAAATGATTGATTTTGTATGCTGAACAAACCTTGCATTCCTGAGATAAATCCTACTTGGTTATGGTTTGTAATCCTTTTTATGTTGCTGAGATAGGCTTGCTAGTATTTTGTTGAATATTTTGCCACCATATTCACAAGGAATGTTTCAGGAGGTCCTTAATTAACCCTTCTAGAATAAGCTTCTCACCTGCATTTGTAATGAGCTCCTCAATTTTTTTTTTTAGTTTTAGTCTAATGAGCAAAGCTGACCATAACTATATGTCACAAATTTGAATTATGCTTATTCTTTATTAAGTGAGAACTACATCTCTTATTGAACCAGACAGATTTCTAGTATTTAAGTATGATTTTAAATTATTGGGATTTTGTTTTCTTTTTTATTTCTGAGCAGGTCAATCCTTTTATTACGTTTCTCCTTTATCTCTCTCTTGATATTTTATCTTTACTTTGAGTTTTTTATTTTCTCATTTTTGCCAGCGTCTCAGAACATGTTAGAATATTTTCTTATAGATCCGGGCCAACTTATTTTATTTTTGCTGAAATAACTGAACAGTATTATTTTACTCATTACAAATTATCACTAAACTTGATCCTGCATGCCCTATATATAGTTTCTAATATATTGGTGTATTCCAGTTGCTTTTTCCAGGTAAAAAAAACTGTGCAAGAATTCCTTAATGTTCTCCTGCATTATTTAGACTACTCACAGTGATGTTCCAAATTGATCCAACATGTTCAATGAGAGAATCAACTCTGTCTCATTGTATTGAAATAATAACTTTGGAGTCATAAAATATAATTTATTTTGTAACATTCACTCTGCATAAAAATACTTTCAAATTGTTCTGAATCATGTTAAAATACTAGAAGTCTCTCTGCTTCAATAAGAAATGTCTTTGTTTTATAAAGAAAAAACATATTTCAAGTATATTAATACATACTTCTGTTTATTTTATGCTCTATTTACTTGCTTAGGTACTAAACCCCCAAATAAAAAAAAAATCAATGCTTGAGTTAGAACTATAAAAGCAAAATGTGTACTGGAAAAATTAAAAAAAAAGAGAGAGAGAGAGAAAAGAGAAAGGAGAAAAGTATGTTTTTGTTTGTTTATTTGTTTGTTTTTTTAAGGGTTGAGGGGTGGAAAATGAGTGGGGTAGGGAAGTGGTGGCAGAGATTTGTTTGCTCCAAGAATATCATGCGTATTCTGTATATATGTTCCCAGTGCATTTGTGAGAAATAGCTCTGCCTATTTTAATGCAGATCTACTCTGAGAACTAGAAGTTTCCCAGTGTTCTGGAGAAATATTCCCCATGGATAAATGAATAAATAAATGCCATGGACAAATATCTCATCAGAACTATGGTATACTCCTTCAAAGTGGAACAATAGATAAGTCTTCCTGATGCCATAATTTCCATAAAGGGATTAAAACAAGGAATCTTGTCCATAGAAAATAGAAGATGAAAGAATTGCATCTTTAGGAAAACAACGAAAGGCTTAAGTCTTTTTTTCTTTTTTCACTTTTTTAACTTTTTTTAAAGTGCAGGTTTGCCAGCTGAGCCTCTTTCCTTTAAAGCATCTGCAAGTTAGTGGTGGAGGAAGTCCTGATGGAACAAGAGGGAGAGAGGCTGGGCAATGCCTATTACATACACATTTACCTACATGATAGTTTATAGTTTCTCTGGCTCACTTCATTTTTCCAGTTAGTATTTTTCTTCTATGAACTTCTTTGTTATACAACATTCTACTTCTGAAAATGCTCTTATTTCAACAATGACATCATCATTCAATCCACTTCACACTTTCCCCTCTATCTTATTTAATCTCTGCTACATTAACACAGTTGATTTCTCTCCTTGAATTCCTTCCTTGGCTTCCAAGCCCATGTTTTTCTCTTCAGTTCTCATTTGCAACTTTTTGTAAGACTCTTTCTAACTTTTCTTGTTTCCTGTTCCTTAATAATAAAGTGCTTAAGAATTTTATTCTCTATCCTCTTCTCTGTGAGCACCAGCCTGTCTAAAGCTGATGACTCCCAAATTATAATTTCTAAACATTTTTTTTCTGAGCTCCATACTTATATTTCCAATATTCTTTTTGATTTCTTCTTCGCAGTGATAAATGATGTCGTATATCTAAAACTGAATCGACTACTATGTGCCAAATCTTTCTTCCAGTATTTGTTATTTTGTTTAATGGTGCTACTCTCAAACATATTACCCAGCCTACCATCTCAGAAGCAGCTCTAGTCTATATTATTCTACTACTCAATTACCATATCCAGTCAGTCATCAGGCCATGTTGAGTCTATCTTTTTAATACCTCTTAAATCCATTCTCTTCCCTCCTTCATGGCTAATGGTTAAAATAAGTTCCCTAGTAAATATATTTTTTAATGGAATACAGAGAGTATGAGTGAAGAGGTATAAAGCAGGAAAGGAAAGAGAACCAATAAGTGTATATATTACCTAGCTGGCTGCCACTAAATGTGACTGCCAGACCTTGAGAAACCATCCCCTGAGAAATTCCATAACCCAAATTTAAGGACTGGGAAGGGGAGAGGTTAAAAAAATGTTGAAAAAATTTATCAATTTTGTTCCTATTTTCTATTAGTCAAGGATTTTTCCAGGGGCTTTTACAGCCTCACTTTTTTTTGGATTCCACAAAATTGGGTATTGATTGGTACCACAAAGGTCAACAGAAAAGCCTCAAGACTAGAGGCATATGACTAGACAAGGTCATGTAAGAAAGTGCTGTCAGATTGTATGTGTCTGAGTTCAGACAGAGCCATGCAGAGACAGTTGAGCCTGAGAGGACCTAGGGTGTTCATCAGGGGTGTTTAACACACTTCCTAAGTTTTTTTCCTTCCCTACCTCATCTAGTCTATTTTCTGCAATGCCACCAGCTTGATCTTTTAAATTTCAAATCCTACCAATCCAGTCTAAAAGTTCTTCAGTTATTCCACAAAGCTCATATGACAGATTTAAAAATTCTTAATATCAAATACAGGAGATTCATGACCTAATTCTTATATATCTTTGAGCATTTGTAGTATTGTGCACATGTCTCCTCAAGACAAGCATAGTGAATGACCAATATTTTAGACCTGTTTGTTAATTTGTGGTTCCTTCTGCTCAGAATAATCTCCTATCCATCATTTAAAGTGGCTCAAATGTCACTTTTTATGTGATACCATCTTCTGACATAACTAAGTAGTTCTTTTCCTAAACTTCTCTAACTTCTGGTTCATACTCAAATACAGCACAGTTTACATATATAGGGTAGAGACTGCTTTTTATTCATCTTGGTGTTATCTGGGATTAGCAAAAAACCTACAACATATCAAAATGCATTTAAGGTGGGTAGGTTATATAAATGAATAAATTTTATATTTGTCTCTGTCAAAATAATTGTACTTTGAATTTCAATGTGTAATCATCACTCTTTGTCTTATCTTTTATACACATTTTTATGTTCCTTTTTGATAGTAATAGTTGTTTTGTTTTCCAATTGATCCATTTATGTCTCAGTGTTTTGATTCTTCAGGCAGATTTTAAGCTTCTTAAAAATAAGATGTTTTTCTTACTTCTTTGTTTTCCATAACTTCATGCACAGAATATAAGCTCAGTGGCAACTATTAAATTTATTCAACAAGTAAATGAATAAAATAAATATTTAATTTCTATTGGAAGTTTTACTTAAATTGTTCCTTTTCTTTGTTATTTAATTGTAATAGCTTGAGGTTGAGTTAAGGAACAATTGTTTTTCAGTTCTTTTTGCCCTCAGTCATTCTGTTTTATTATATTTGTGAGTTGGTGAAATTAGCTCTGAAAAACCATGAGCAGTTTCTTCTACACTTCATGAGGTTTTTTCAGGATCGAGCACTTTTTAACACTACATTAAAAGAACTGTGATAGTGTTTTTAGAACCCTGGGGTGAATCCAGAAATGTTAGGGATCTATGTAGTAATCTATGAGAACTACTAACTATTACAGAATTGTGAAACTGAGCTATTGCTCAGGGATTTATTGTATATAGTATCTGGACATATATGAATAATAACCTCTAAATTTTTTGGATATAATGAAGAAAATATAATATTCTCATCCTGAATAAATTTATAGAAAATTTGCATTCTTTTTACTTCAATATATGAAAGAGCATGAAAAAAGTATCTCTAGGAAAACTATTACATATCTGATATGTGATAGAGAACAGAGATAATTTAAGGAATTGAATAGTTGTACTTACATAGCACGACTACTGAGTATAAATGTGTGTACTTTTTAAAAAAGTTTTTACTATCTATCATAGTAAGAAAGATAGTTTGCAAGTTAGAGGAAATATGATACCTAAAGTGTATGATTCTGAGATTAATTAATAAAGCTATTGATGGTGGTGCTTTTAAAATCATATGTTAGAAACAGGGAGAATAATTTTTAAAGAGGATAATTTTGTTCTGTCTTTCTTGCTTCTATCTAAAATAAGAAACTTTCTTTTCTACTTCATATCTTTTCTTTTCTCTTGTTTTTTCCTTGTCTTTTCTGAGAATATGATTGATTTAGGGCAATTTAGAGAGAATAGGAAATGAAAGGCTATAAAAAAAAATCATTCTCTTTTAAACCTTGAATTTATTTTAATGTGTCATGTTTATTTTATTTTTATTACTATCCAGTTATTGTTAATTCATCATTATTTTTTGTTAGCTCCTTATATACAGAAGGTATATCTTCTATTTATTTATTTATTTTTTAAGTTTTACTGCTTAGAAGAAAGAACTTTGGGATTCTGGAAGTCTATGTCAATATTTTAATCAAAGAATAGTTAGTTCTGACTTCGACTGCAAAAATGCTAATACAATGTATTTTTCAAAAATGGTTTCTAGCTTATGTTCTAAGAGTATGTAAACTTATTTCCACCTAAACCTTAGGAAGGATAGCAGGAATGTCTCCAGTCATATTTAAAGTATGAGATAAAAGACTTGTAGGTGTAATAACTTTCCCTGATGAAGAGATCTAGGTTGTAATTTTAAAAATATGTTATTTTGTGATATTAATATATAAGGTAAATAACATGTGAATGGATTAATAAAAGCAGATATGAAAATCAGGATGTGGGTGAATTTTAACTTCTGAAATGTGCTGACAGAAAATAATTAAAAATATGTAATTGAGAAGTCACTAAATTTACTTCAGCTAGGTTGGTTTCAAATTGGTAAATAATTCACTTCTGATGTCAGGTGTGGACATTAAAAACAGGTGAATTACATTCCTATTATTAAAAGAAACAATATCAGCTTACCTTAAAATAAGGAGATTCACCTGAATTAGCTGGGTGGGCCCAATGTAATCACATAAGCAGTTGAAAGAAGAAGATAAAGGCAGGAGAGTCGGTCTGAGATTTGTGGAAAAGGGAAGTTGGCCTACACATTAATTTAATTCTACTGAAACTTGGAGCAGAAAAACCAGCCAAACAAACTGAGACTCCTGACTTAAAGAAAGGTAAGATAATAAGTTTGCTTTCTTTAGCTACTATAAAACAAAACCAAAAAACAAGAAAAACATTTGTGTGAACGGCATTGTTTGATGCTTGTGTCTATAATATATACTGGTACTTACATAGTTAAACCCTAATATCTGAAATCTATTGTTTAGCAATAATTTCAAACAAAATTACACAGGATAATAGATGAAGACATAATAAATTAGGCCTAAATATGAATGAGTAGAAGGCTGGTATTTTATATTTGAAGTCTAAAATATAAATAATAATTGCTACAAGATCATAACCTTAACAAAGATGTGCCAGATCTTCATTTTGATGTGTTCATTCAAGCAATACAGTTTTCTATTTCTATTTACAGAAAGCTTTTTTTATGAATCATGGGTGCCTCTAATTTTATTTTGTAGATAGCCTTTTAAATTTTTTTAAATTTTAAATTATTTTAAATTCTTTTTTAATTAGCCTAATTACTTCTATAAATAGTCTTTGTGTGAGCATAAATGAAGCATTTATAAGCCTCATCGATTATTTTTTTCTTAGTCACAATCATAAATATGGCTCCAGAGCCATATAATGATTATCATTGAGCACTAACTTTGTCTCATTAGAGAAAATGTGTTGATGGCTGTAGAATAGAAGTCAACCTGATTCTCTTTTTACTGATATAGAAGTATACTTCTATACTTTTAACTGTGCTCTCACTACTGATGGACTCCTTTATCCAGATAGCAATTATATTGGCATATGCTCTAAAACATGAAATACATGATAAAATCCCTAATTTTTTTCCAAAGGTTTTTTTTTCTTTTTTTTGCCTCATTATTCCTTTTCAGTAAATACTATCTACCATATTACTTAAACTATAGGTATTTTTCCTTTTTACTCATTTATTATCTAATTTATTACCTCAAATATAAGTTCTATATGGTTCCACTTTTTTCATTTTGCAACTTTAGTAGTAGAGTGAGCGTGAACTACTCTCATCTCTCACCTTGGTAGCTCTAATATTACTTTGCTAGTCATCCAAATTCTACACTTCCCAACCCCTTCCTCCTCACAACAGCTTTCAGAGTGACATTTTAAAACCCAAATTTGTCACTTTCCTCTTAAAACTCCATATTATTTCTCACTGGATGTAAAGTTCAAACTCCTTATGGTGACCTTTGAGGTTCGACTTACACTGGTTCCTGAATAATTCTCCGCCTTTCTTGCTTACTTCTTTTGTCCTTTGTTGAATTTGGATACATTAAACTTCTTCCAGTTCTTCAACTATAACAAATTTATTTGGATTTGACTCCATAGATATCAGCTCCTCAGAGACCATCCCTGACTATTCTATTTAAACTAACTTTATTCTGCATCCATTTTTAAATTGAGTTTTATTAAAGTACTATACTATCTGATTATAGATATTTATTCATTTGTTTGCCTCTCTCTGGAATTCAAATTCTATTTTCATAGTGACATTATCTTTGTTTACCTCTGTCATGATACCAGTTCTTTTAACACCATCCAGTACTTAGCAGTCTTTCAATAATATTTGCTAAATAAATGGATGAATACTCTTAGAATGGATCCATTAGAGTGAAATCTCTGGTCCAAATGATATAAAAGTTTGTTTCATTATAAAAAAATAAAAAAGCTAAATTTCTTTTATAAATATTGTCATAACTTTTAATAAATGAGAATAAAATGAGATTACATTAAAAAATATTGTCAACTTAGGTAAAATAATATCTTGCACATTTCAAATTATTTTTTTATTATTGAGGTTGACGTATTTATTATTTTTGTGGTTTTATTTTTGTGGCCAATTTATATTTCTTCTTTTGATCTAGTTTTACCTATGATTATTAACTTTGGTTGAACATAAAAATAATCTTATTTATTAAACACACGCACAGAATAATATTTAGGCCCCACTTCTAAACATTCTGATTTAATTTATTCAGATTGTCCTGACATTTTTTAAAAAGTACTTTGGATGTTAATAATCTTTAGATAGGGTTGAGAACCACTGAAATTTATTAATAATTTTTTATCTTAAATACTCAGCTTCAGATTTGAGCCTTCTTAGAAATTGGAAGAATAATTACTGGTAAAATAACCTATCAGAAGATCTTCATAATTTCTTTATGTTTTCTTCATGTGTGACAATTATTAAATTATTATCTCTCAGCTTCAAACTCATTCTTTCAAACTCTGCTTTGTAATGTTAGGGCCAAATTACTATAAACCACCTTTTCTCCTTTATCACCTGGTTCCTGGTAGGTTCTTCCAATTGGGTGGGAGTGGGGGATGCCACTGGGAAACTAGTGGGTTGGAGGCAGAAGGAGACATTTTCTGTTCCTGTTAGCATTTCTATGCAACACTTCTTCACCTAATGGCAGCAGTTTGCCACAGTCAAGCCAACACATTCTAGATTACAGTGTTTCTGGCAAGCAGAGAACCAGCCTCATTAGAGACATTCTGCTCCAAGTCCTGAATGCTAACTCCTTAGAGTCTTTCTTATGGATTCCTGAGGCATCAATAATATCCAAGCAGTACCCCTTTTTCAGAGATTTCACTGAGCCATTTCTCCACGATTCTAAACTTTAGTAATTTCAACCTTGTTCTTTTGTTCTAGCCCTGCGTTAGCATCTGCTTCCTGCATTTATTGTGGCATGATACCTCCATGTCTATTTTCTCCTTTCAGTTCTCTAACACCTAATTAACAATTATTCATGTTAAATTCTCTCTGTTAACATAACTTGTGTGGTTTCTGTTTTCTGATTACATTCTGACTAACAAAATAGGACTGAATTATTGACATTAGCTAGTTAAAATATCTAAGGCACAGACAAGGCTATATTTCAGTTCCTAATAAAGCCCTAAGAGCTATGAAAGGAAAATTACATGGCCTTCTGATGTTGATCTCAAAGGCACAAATTTTAACTCTTTGGTGAAAAAACCTTTTTCTTTATAGTGATCTCATCCTAGCCACATATTCATATATTTTTGAATTGTCTGGTGAGGTTATTTATTGCAGACAAGATAGATAAATGAATGAAATATGTTATAATAAGAATGCAATGCAGAAGAAAACATGATGAAGAGATTATAGCATTAAAAAAGGAATCAGTAGTGTGGGCTGTTTTAAACTTATACAAATATGTTTAATTTCTCTTTGACCGTTTCTTCTTCTAAAACAGTAAAATACATATCTTTCCCTACTTACATGATGTGTTCTTTTACAGAAACAAGAAACCATCTAACTACAAATATTTTGAGAAAAAAAGAATTGTGACATTAATAACAATTATTTGAGTGTATGGAAATTTTTTTTTAAAAGAATTAAAATTGTATTTAAGAACAGATCTAGGGAGATCATTAAATTTTCATTGACTGTGTTTATTTCTTCTCACCTCAAATGCAAGAACTACAAATACAGTTTTATTTACCATCTATCCTTATTGTAATGTGTGAATATATATACAGAGAGAAAGAGAGAGATGTTAGTACAGAGTGAATTTCTATTTGAAATTCTAGTCTCTGGAAGTCAGGGGCTTTGCCTTACTTTCTTATTCAATTTCCTTGAATAATACTCTCTATGTCACAGTAAAAAAATATTTTTTCAAAGGCATGATTTCTGATACCAAGAATTCAGCGAGGCTCAAAAATCTGTATAGCAGTTTCCAGGAAAAGACTGAAACAATATGTAAATATTTAGATCTAACATTAAATATAAAAATAATGAATTTAAAGTACTTTGTAAAGCAATTGGCACATAATAAACATTTAAAAAACATTGAAATGTTAGTTTCTAATGTTATTGACAGTTTATTTTTATTTGAAAAAATACTAACCAAACAGTTTAGTAGTTTTAACTTTTTCAACAAGGCTGGGCAGGTGGGACAACAATACAGTGACATCTAAGAGCCTGAAATAAAATACCAATTTTCTAATCAAGACACTCACCTTGGTTCTCTGACTTTAAGAAAATGCCTCTTTTTCTCTTAAAAGATAAATCAAAGACTGTAGACTATCAAATGTATATTCGGGGACTAAACATTTAGAAGCTGCTTTTGGACATAATTTTGCCTTCTTCCTGTTTCTATCATTTGCTCCTTGGTGCCTGCAGCAGATATCAGATGTGGCTGTACCAACTGGCACCAAAGAAGGCTCACGTGGAAATATATAGGAACTTTCTATTTGGGGTACAAAATTCTCTTTGTTAGATTTTGTGTCAGGACAAAACAAAACAAAACAAACGTGAATGCAATCTTATCTATAGCACACCAAATACAGGTAAAAGTCTTCTTAAGCATAGCAGAAAATATTATGTGATAATCTTAGACTTTTCTCCAAATCAGACTTTATAGCCCGAGGGGCATATTGAGTAAACATTAACCTTTCCTAAACAAGAGACATTGATAACTGAGCATGACACCTGATATTCTCGGCCTTTTTGCATCAAATGAATCTGAAAACCCTGCTGCTGCTAGTCTCTTGTTCATGTTTCCGTCTGCCTCCATTCTGAAGAGACACTGATAGCAGCAAGCTTCAGTTATTACAGTTGTCTTGGCATGAACACTCAGATATTCTGTTCTCTGGCTGCTCACTCTGACTATTGGCAGACAGAAGATGAACAGCCTGCAGAATCAACCCCATTAGTGTCAACCTAATCCCCTGTAATGGGATCTACACTGGCCAAGATCAGGCACCATTACACGTCCCCACCCTCATGTAGCTTGTCTCAGCCGAACACAATATCAAGCAGTCAATGGAAGAGCTGATAGCATTGCATGTACTGCCACCTTTTGAAGAAAACCAGAAAGTTGACATTGGAAGTTTTATGTTGCACATGCAAAGACAGGGAAAAAATCTGTATTTATAGAGTGAAAGGATATTTTTGAGGTATATTTACATATCTATTCCTAGATGTATCTTTTTTAGAAGTGCTGTTGGAGCTACTGCCATTATAGTACTGATATTCAAGAGAAAATATTACAAGTTTTTTGAGTAAAATTTTGTATTGTTTGTGTAAAAGGGTGAGAGAAGTGGAGAGAGAAAGAACGAAGATGAACACTTGTATCATATTTTCAACAGGAGTGAGGCAGGCAGAAGGAGATGGACAAGCAGATATTTAATTAATATTTGCTGGGGGTAGAGGCTTTGAGGCTGACAAGAGATTATATATAACTTTTCTGATTATTAAAAGTAATTAGAATATTTTTATTATATAAGAAATAAAGTTTTAGATTAAGTTCCATTTCAAGAAAAGAAGATGACCTTGGTGAACTTTTGCAGCCCCTTACCATAGAGTTAAATTGTCTTTTATAGCCCACTGGACTTTTTTTTGTCCACTTTTTTGCCTTTCTGGTTCAGGTCAGTTTGAGTATCAGAATATACCAGAACATAGAAACCTGTGCTTTTTGGCAATAATATAAAGTAAACAGAGTCTAAACATCAGCAGAAAAATAATAAATAAATCTCTTTGAATGTTGTTTACCAATGACAATGGCCTTGCTCTTCTAAAATACAATGAACATTGAACAATGGAAAGAGAAGCATCATAAGATTAACAGCTTGCCTCTAGAATGTTCAGCAATGACAACATCACTACTTACAATCCTAAATCCTTGGAATTTCCATGTTCTGTTTATGGAGCTATGATTCGTACTGATAAACTCCAGTAAGTCCTGGACCCCTTCTAGTTTAGCTGCTCTTTGATGCAACACCTGTGTATGTACCTGTGGGTATAAAAAAAGCAACAGCCAAAACTACATTGAAATTAAAAGCAAATCCTGTTTTGCTCAAAGTTTGTATTTCTAACTTCTTGTAAGGACACTCACTTAACATACTTTACCAGATTTTGTAGGCAGCTGTAGCATTGCATTCTTATATATTTCATGTGAGTTTTTTTCTTTAAGAATTTAAAGTTTTAGAGAGCTGAATTCTTATGCCTAATTTTTTAGGGTTATGTGGGCCTCCTCTGGAGGCTTTATTTACATAATAAAAGGTTTATTTGGAATACAATGGGAATGGTGGACAGACCAAAGTTTCTGTGATTAAAAGCAGTTGAGATCCTCAGTTGGAAACTTGTGACCTCAGAAGGAAGAGCCACAGAATATGCCTGAAACTGTATTCATTTACCTTCCAATCTCTATTCCTGTTTTCAAAACTGGGAAGAATAAAAGAAGAATTCTTGATTTTAGTAAAGAATAGATTTAGTTTGAACCTTTAGACCTCCCTAAACACCTTTTTTATTAGCTTTTGTCCTTGGAATTTAGGATCATTTATATCAATTATGGCTCCATCTAATTTAGGTTTAATTTAAGTTGAATGAGCAAAAGACATTGAATATAAAAGATGTTTTAATGTCTAACAAATCTGCCACTTTAATGCATGGATATATGGGTATCAAAGGTCTGAGAACTATAAATAAGACTTTACTAGAGACTTTTAGTTTCAACTTTGACAGCTATTTCTATTTATAAAAATGTCACATTGTCCATCTGGAATTCAGTTTTGTGATAAGAACTTTGCCAAAGAATCACAAACTCAAGCGCCAAGCAGATTACATTTTTTTTTTTTACCTTCCACCAAACATGCACGCTTGTGCGCACACACAAACACACACTCCCCCCAAAACAAAACAGAAACAAAACAAACTAAAAAACAAATGCCAACCCAAACATGAAGTATAGTGAAATGAGTTAATAGTAGCATAAACCTCAGCAAGGAAATTCCAAATTTCCAAAGTCAACATTTAGTCCTGTTTCTTCTCAAGACTCCTCCACCATGCATATCACTACTTTTCTCTCTGATAATTTTCACATTTGCATCCAGAACTGTAAAACAACAAAGATATTCTTTGGGCCATCCCCTAAATGATATTCAAGAGGCAGAGTTGGTTTTAAATGCCGCAGAAGGCCTGGCAAGTATTTTCATACAGAAAGAAAGCAAATTAACTACATGTAACTCTACCTATCTTTTAAGTAGATTTAGTATTTTCTATGATATCATAAATGAAGAGATGAGAGATATCATACTATAAATAATTTGATATGAAAAAACATTAAAAATACTCCATAACCATCTTCTGCCTCTCTTGTATAGTTCTGTAATTAAAGGGAATTTAAGGCACAGACATTTCTGACTTCCTGTTGCATATATTATTTAATCATAATGATAGTTTATTCCTTTTTATAACATTTATTATTCAATCACAATCATAGTTTATTCCTTTTTATAACATTTATTATTCGATCACAATCATAGTTTATTCCTTTTTGTGTGTGTTTTAACATAATATAGTCTTCCATGTTGTTGACTGAATCAATAATTCATTTTGTAAAGTGTTCAGTAGTTTTATAATATATACATATTCCACCTATATTGTCCATTCACTTGTTGCACATTTGAGTAGTTTCTAGTTTGTGACTGTTATAAATAAAGCAGTTATAAACATTTTGCACAACTTTTTTTTATATTCAGATATCATCTTTTCTCTTTAGAAAACAACTAAGAGTAGAATTATTAGGGCATAGTGTAGATCATGAAATAGAACCTTTCTAAAGTAGTATCACTATATATATAAAATTTATTGGGAGGTGACATTGGTTAACATGTCATATGTGTATTGAATTGTGTGAGCACCACCAAAAGTTTCGTTTTCTTTTGTTACCTTATATTTGACTCCTTTTACCCTTATCTACCTTCCCTCACTTCCCCTTTCCCTCTGGTAATCACTAAACTGTTGACTGTGAGTTTCTATTTGTCTTGTTTGCTGCCTTCCATTTTATATCCCACATATGAGTACAGAAATTTCAGTGTTTAAAATTGTTGAAGCCCAATTTATATTTTTTTTATGGTTATAGCTTTCAGTATAAGTTTAAGAAAATTGTTGCTTATTCCAGTGTTATGAAGATATTCTATATGGCTTTCCCACAAAGTGCCAATTTTAGAAGTGTAAAAGTAAATCTTATTGCTATGTGCATTAAAAATTTTTTAATAATTAGTTTTTTCATTTTTAAAAGTTTCTTGTGGTTATATTTATTTTATGAGTTGGCTGTTTTTTTAATCATTTTTCTCTTGGTGATATGAAATATTTTAAATGTTTACTGTTTTGGAAGTGTTTTCCCTTACTCATTTTTATACTTTAATGTTTTATGTCTAGAAATATATGTACTTAGATCAATTGATCTTTTTTTTGTGACTTTTTCTATACCTATACTCAAAATATTAACATATTTTCTTCTAGTGTTTAATAATTTTTTAAATTGAGGTTTACTCTTTCATTTTTATTTATTTGAGATGAATGTTTTCCTTTCCACATAGATAATCAATTACCATAACACTTTTTTTTTTAATATACTGAATTGTATTTTGAAGAATGAATAGGGACGAACTGTAGAAAGGGAAGGAATTTTCAACAAGTAGATTCACATAGTGGATGACAAAAGTACAATTAAGAACATGATGGGATCTAAAAGCTATAAATAATATAGTACATAGTTGGAAAAATTATTTTGGAACTCTATATGTAGTCCTAGAACCTGTTTTTATTACACCACTATGTCTTTTAAAGGAATAGATGGTGCCTGTCACTCACCTAGTAGTCAGTGCGATCTGCTGTATATCTTAGTCTCCCTTGCAATTGTGTTAAAACCATGTGATTAGTTCTATTCAAAGAATTGTGAGTGGAAATGATGTCAATTCTGTCTGGGCTGATGTAGTAAAAAGGATGTGCCTACTTCGTTCCTATTTTCTCCTTCTATGGGAAACTTCAGAGGCCATGTGTTTCAATACTAGCTAAAAGAGGGAAGAACCTTCATCAGTCTGGAATTACAAAGGCAGAGTCCTGAGACAATGTGTGTGAGACATTTAATGAGCCTGAAAAGTAAAAGTACATCTCGTTTGATTTCTAAGATATGATATATAACTTTCTGCAGCACATCTTGCCCTATTTTGACTAAAACTATATTTAAAAGCAAATGTTAAAACAAAGCTCATTATACTCGACTTCAAATCTATTCCCACATCACATTTTCTAATTTTTGTTAATGGCACACTAGTTGCTTAGTTTCATAGAAATGATCTGAAGACTAAATAAATTAATACATTTGGGGCATTTAAAATTTAGCAACTTCTAAATAAGTGTTTACTATTATTGCTTTTATTGTTGGTAGTTACCTGGCTGCAAAATATTGGATTGAAGCTTTTTGGCAGAAGCTTTGGCTGAAGCCTTATTCTTGTTTAATTGGCTACCAATATATTTATTCTATCTCTTAAATTTAGCATTAAATCAAGTTTGCTTCTATTTCCTCCTCTGGCCACCTTAGTTCAAGCTTGACTTAATTTTATGCAATAGTCTTAAAACCGGCATGCCTTTCACTATAAGATAGTTTTCTTATTACACAGGCAATCATATCCCTCTCAAACTTAAATTGTTGAATGCTTTGCTAGTGCATATTAGAGCTAAATTTTTATTTCAGGTTCTCTGTAATTGAAGCCTAAATTACACTTAAGTTTAATCTCATTTTATATGGACCCTTTCCTCTATCTCCCTATTATATTGATATCATCAAAACACATCCTATATATGTTTTTGCTTTTGTGCTTTATTGGGATACAAACTTCAGCCATTATGTCAAATATTTCAAATCTTATTTAATGTCCAACTCATATGTCACCTCTTCTCAAAAGTTGTCCATGATTTTTCTAGTTAGAAGAAAACTTATTCTGTTGACTTCTTCAGGCATATTGAATATTACTGCATTACTCTACAATATCTATAAGATGCTCTATATTTAATATAGCAATTCATCTGTTGTTTTTATCAACACAAAACAGTTTCCTAAATCTCATTGGTGAATAATATAGTTACTTAAATACAGATATAAGTGAAGGCCAAGGAATGATAAATTAGAAACTTTGTATGCTGAGTTCTGCAAAATCTGTTTCTTTTGTAGAACTTATTATTTACTTATTTATTTGGGACCTATTTTTAGTTCAACATATTGAATTGAATTTAGTACTTTTTATTATTTTTTAAATAAAACATTCAAGTTATCTGCTTTAACTTTCTTACAAGATGACGTTCATGCCATTATTACCTTAACAGAAAACAAATGACAGATTTAAATTTTTTTTGTAGAAAGGTATAGATTAAGAAAATACACTTACAAAGGTAACATGGAATAACATACATTAGAAAAAAAATGATTAGGGACATGAAAGGTAAATACTGCTATGCTTTAAAAAGAGGGAAGTATGAAAGGTTCTTTAAAGCAGCTGAAATTAAAAATGTTAATAAGAATCCATGAAAGAACAAAACTGAGTCTTTTAAGAGATAAGGAAATATGAGAAATCATGGTACTCTAGATCATCACAAATAGCAAAAGAGAGAATATTTAAAGAAATAAAATAAGATCACATATAATCGTAACTGAGACTAGACTTGTAAAAAAAACTGTGTCATTAGCAGTTCTTTTTGCTGGTGAGGAAAAGAATAATGAGAGAAAGAAAATTTCTCTGTGAAAATAAAAGATGGATGTCCATGCCCTATTACACTTAAGAAAATGGCAGTCTAACAGAGAGCTATTCACAGGAAGGTGAATCTACAAATACGCAAATGCCCCTGAACTCTCAGGATGCAGCCTCTGTCTGATGATTGCCACTCAAGCCAGTACTTGAAATATCCAGGTCACTAAAGACTAACCTTTCTCTGCCTGAATTTTCCTTTGCCAGTGTGGCTATAAATTACACAGCAGGAAAGGGGTTTGTCTGTGCTTATTAAAGACGCCTAGAGTTGATCACATATGGTTTCTCATACCTACGGCTAACTGTGGTAACTTTTTAGAATATTCCTAAGGAAATCATGCCTTACAATATCAATGATCCTTAAAATGTAATGGCATAATTTATTAGAGTCAATCCTAGATATTTTAAAAACAATAGAAGAATTGACTATTGGCCTAGGAAAATAGCTTAATATCAGGGTTTGTGTTGTGACCAATATAATGATCTCTGAAATAATGGCTCTGTCAGGCCCGTGCCTGTAACTCTTCAAAACTGAGTGTATTGGTGCAATCTGTGCAGAAATGGGTGTATTGGCTTTTTTCTTCAGTTCTTTCTGTTTAAATTAAGTTAAAAACCCCCACTTAACTAAGAAGTCACATATATGTGCCTACGTTAACAGGTCAGCAGTTATTAACCTTCAGACACTGCTTTTCTCTAATGCCTATTGCTTTTAGTGGCTGCTTACCTGTTAGCATTGCTTTGGTGTGGAAAGGACATACTGGTTGGAAAATTGATACAGGTTCCAAAGACACAGATTTTATAAGTTCTGTTCACAGGTACTAAAAATTATTGACTTCCAAATATTACTAAATATTTCCTCTTAGCCTAGTCAAGCTACCATTTTATTAATTTCTTGAAGAGACTACCTAAGCCCTGCTCAACTATATGATACTGGTTTCATGCCTATTATGAATAGTTACATCTACGTATATTTACACCTTGTTCCTTAAACATGTAATAAGAGTCCCCTATGAAGTAAACACTGTTTTAAGCATTAGGTATAAAAAAATTGTGTTAAGATAGATAAGATTCTGCATAAAGATTATATTTAATGGGAAAAGGTAGATATAAAAAATATATAAATACAAAATAATGAGCATAATATATTAAACATAAAACAGGATGACATGCTAGAAATTAAATGGACAGAAAAGGCCTCCTTGAGGAGATAACATTTAAACTTATTTTAGAATGTTTAGGAGACAGTCATTTAAATAACCCAGGATAAGGCATTAATGTTTGAATGATGTTGATATGTTCAAAGAACAGAAAGAATGCCAGTATAGAGTGTACTGAGCAAGGAACAGAGTCATAATAGATGTGGTCAGAAGTTATCAGGGGATAAATATTGAGGTATACTGTATAAACAAATACTCTATTTTAAGGTCTTGATGGTTTTAATCAAAGGAACAATATGATTTGATTTATATTTTTAAAAAATCTGATTGCTCTGTTGAGAATTGATTAAAGGGAGCAAGAGTGGAAGCATACTGATTAGAAGGTTCTTGCAACAATCTAGATGGAAGATGATAGCTTGTGTGAGAATTCCAAAGATGAGAGATTATGTTCATCAGAATTGTTGGAGAGGGGCGATGGAGGAGGGTCATAGTAGTCCTTCTTAGACATGCTAATTTTGAGAGGTTTATTAGAAACCCAAATGGATATTTCAAATAATCAAGTATACAAGTATGAAGTTCAGAAAAATACCTTAAGTCTAAATCTGTACATTTGGAGGTCAAAGGCATACCAATGTATTTACAGCCATGAGATAGAATAGGTTATGGATTATATCCTTGAATACTGAGAAGTAAAGTGGAAGTGAAGCTAACATAGGAGATTAAGAAGAAGTAGCCAGTAATGAAGGAAGAGAACTAGGAAAGAGATCCTAGATATGTAGAGGAAAAAGAAATTACAAGAAGAAAAGATAGCCAGCAGTTTTAAATATTGCTGAGTCACCAAATCATGTAAAAATAGAGAAGTGATACTAGGAACAATAAGGGGGGAAATGGGGTAGTGGTTAAAGGAGGGCATGGGGTCCAGGGAGAGTTTATTTTATTCAAGATTGTTCACATACCACTGGGAAAGCTTCTGTAAGAGATAAAGTGTTGCAGAAAAGAGAATCATTTCAGGGTTTAAATTTTATAGAGTATACCTAATCCCAGTGATTTGTTTTCTTTTCGCTGAATTGACAATATTGAGCCTGTGCACTACAAATATAGAACAAAACTCAAATTGCCCATCACAGCATTAATACTGTAATAACTAAACTGAAAAAGCCAAAGAATGTGATTCATTACATTTCTATAATAGAGAGCACTGTGAATATAGTTGGCATAGATTAATTTATCTTCTTACAGATTTTAAATTTTGTGAGATGAAATTAATACTCAAAGTTGTGCTAAGTTTATGTTATTTAATTAGGAAGAAAAATACAGTCAGGACAGAATTTGGGGGCTTTGCTATAATATAGAGAAAATCTAGTTTTATTGTCTCATTACAATAGGTGGAAATGTCTATAAATTGCCCAAAGCCACACAAAGCAGTTATAGATGGTAGAGAGGTTATGGGAATATGTTTTTCACATATCCTATCTTTTTATCTCTTATCTAATATATGTGTAGAATAAGTGGAGTATGGTATTCACATCTGTGAGTCTTCTTAATCTCCAGTTTTTCTCTTTTTTGCAAAGCATGCTTTTGTAAAGAATAAAAATTTCTCTCTCTCTCTCTCTCTCTCTCTCTCTCTCACACACACACACACACACACACACACACACACATACATACACACACACACATTTTAGGTTTTTCATCCTCTTCAAGTGATTTTGTAACATATTTTCAGAAATCTGTCTTTAGAAATGCAAATGATTGTTATAAAGTGGTAGCAATATTTAATGACTGCCCTTTGAAGTAGAATATTTAGTCATCTATCCAGTCTTTTAAAGAGGCCATTTATTGAGCACTTTGATGTGTATACATTACCTTGAAGCTTGATAGTAGTCAGCAAGGTAAATGTTATTTCTCAATTTTATAGAATTAGGGAATAGAAATATAGTGGGGTGAAATAACTTTCCTGAATTTACTCATATTGTTGTTAGCTGAATCTAGATTTGAACTTGTATATTTCTGACTTGAAAATCTCATTGTTTAAATAACATACCACCTTTGTTGATGACTAAATTTTCCACTGCAGAAGGTTATGTAGCAGTATATATGTGCCCTTGGATTTGCGTCATTTAAAAATAATTTTTATTCTTAGGGAAAATATTATAAAGGAAGAAATAGATTTAAAAGTTTTAACATCTTAGAAGTGGCATACCTTTTATCTGTTGGAAAGTGGTACAATATGATGAAAAGTCGTATCTGGGTTTGAGTCTTAATGTAATAACTTAACACGTGTAATTTTAGGAAAGTTTCTTTCAATCTGAGTTTCTCATCAGCAAAAGTTTGTTATAATTACTACTTAAGAGTTTGTAAAATTTAAATTACACTTATTTTGACAGTGCACAAAGGCATAATATGCTATTTCTCAAAACTTGAGAGTAAGGTTATGTTGTGAGAAGAAAATTATAAACAATCCAAATATACATAAGATTTATTAGAGGAAAAAAATGCCTATATAATAATAATTTTATGGTGGCTAAAGCATATGAAAGATTCAAATTTCAATTAAGTTATAAACTCTCCAGGTCTACAGGGGTCCTTGTTTAAAAGAAAAAAAAAGTTAATATGAGGGGAAGCATCTACAGAATGATCAGAAACATTAAAATAAGAAAAATTTAATCTTTTTATTTTCAAGATAGTCTAAAAAATGGATTTGAATATTCTGGGCATTAAGAATGTGTATATTGTTGAGAAGTAAGGAGAGATACTAGTCTTTATTGTATCCTAAATAAATAAGTTTTTCTAGGTTATTTTATTATAAGAAATTAATATTGAATAAATTCACAATAGAAAAATAATGTACTGGGCAGTTATTTTTTTTCTTAACAGCTATATTGAAGTATAATTCCTATACTAAAAATTGCATATATTTCAAGTGTACAATTTGATAAGTTTGGACATATGTATACATCCATGAAACCATCACAATTGAGAAAATGCACCCATCCATTACCCCCCACCATGGTTTCCTCATGCTATTTGTAACCCCTCTCTTCTCTACTTCCTTCTCTTCCCCAATCCACAAATACTGCTTTCTGTTATTATAAAACAGTTTGTATTTTCTATAATTTTACATAAATAAAATCAGAATTTCTTCATTTTGTCTGGCTTTTTAAAAAACACATTTATTTTGAGATTATACAAAATTGTTGCATATATAAGTATTTCATTTATATTTTTACAGTGGGATAGTATTTCATTGTACAGATTTACCACATTGTTTTCATCCTTTTGCCTGTGGATGGATATTTGTGTTGTTTCCAGTTTTTGACTATTACAAATAAAGCCATTGTAAAGATTTATGTACAAGTTTTTGTATGCTCACATGATGTGATTTTTTTTTTTTATTAGATGCCTAGGAATGAAAATACTAAGTCAAAAGGTAGGTAAATATTTAACATTTTAACATACTTACAAAATGTTTCCCAAAAGGGTAGTAAGATTTTATATTCTCACCAACAACATAGGAGAGTTCCAGTTGTCCACATCCTCACCAACATTTGATATAGTCAATATTTTTAATTTTACATTTAAATAGATGTGTAGTGGTACCTCGTGGTTTTAATTTGTATTCTCCTAATGTATAATGGTGTTGAGCATCTTTCATAAGTTTATTTGACATCCTTATGTCATCTTTGATGAAATGTCTGTTTAAATCTTGTTCCTATTTCTTAAATTGTGTAATCTATAATCTTAATCAAGTTTGAGAATTATTTATACATTCTGGATTAATGTCCTATATCCTTGTTGAGCAGTGCCTAGACTCACACTGGAGGCAGCTGGTCTCGGTTTCTGCTGTGATCTTTTGAGACAACTATAAGTACAGCATCTGTGGATTGCTTGCTGAATCTTAATAGGTGGCCCCAGAAGAACAGAGGCTTAGGCTAAGTTTGGCCTGCAGCTGAACCTCTCTCAGGACTGTGCCACTAGACACTGACTTCATAAATCCACACTAATAAGACTGGGAGACTTAGGAGCTTTGCTTAGTAAATAGAAACAGACATGGAAAGGCAGACAAAATAGAAAGACAAAGAAGCAAAAAACATATGAAAGAACAGAACAAAGATCCAGAAATAAAGGAGTCAAGTAATCTAACAGATGCAGAGTTCAAAATACTGGTAATAAAAATGCTCAATGAACTTTTGGGAAGTGTAAACAAATTCAGTGAGACCTTCAAACAAAGAGACAAAAAAACATAAAAATGAAGAACATATCTGAGATGAGAAGTATATTAAATGGAATAAACCAATGAATAAAGTAAATGAAGGAAAGGATCAAATGCCCTATCTAGAGGATGGGAAAGCCAAGGACACTCAATCAGAATGAATGGCAAGAGATAAGATTCCAAGTCTATAAAAATAAGTTAAGGAGCATATAGGACACTATTAAGGGTCCAAATATTCACTGATCGGCATACCTGAAGGAAAACAAGATGTTGAACAGCTGTTTAAAGAAATAATGATGGAAAACTTGGTGAAGAAAATGGACATTAAACAAGATATTGAACAGCTGTTTAAAGAAATAATGATGGAAAACCTGGTGAAGAAAATGGACATTAAACCCCAGAACCTCAGAAAATTAAAAAAAAAAACAAACAAACAGAGATCTAAAGAGGCCCACACCAAGACACATCATAATTAAAATGCCAAAGTTTAGATACAAAGAAAGAATATTAAAAGCAGCAAGAGAAAAGCAGGTAGTTACCTATGACAGAACACCCATAAGACAGCAGCTGATTTTACAAAAGAAACTATGCACAACAGAAGGGTTTAGCACAAAATTTTCAACATAATGAAGATCCAGGATGTTTAACCAAGAATACTTTGTCCAGCAAAGCTATCATTTAGAGTTGAAGGACAGACAAAGGGCTTCCCAGACAAAAATAAACTAAAGAAATTTATCATCGCCAAGGGAGTATTACAGGAAATGTTGGAGGGACTTCTTTAAGAAGAAAAAATGTATCAAAAACATTAATAAAGAATGGTAACAACTACATTCCTATCAATACGTACCTTAAATGGAAAAGAATGAAGTGCTCCAACTAAAAGAGAGAGTGGCTGAATGGAAAAAAAAAAAAAAAAACAAGACTTATATGTTGCCTATAAGAGACTCACTTCAGATTAAAAGATACACACAAACTAAAAGAAAGTGGGAATGGAAAGAGTTATTGCTTTGAAGGACCTAGAAGTTATTTAAGTCAGACAAAGAAAGATAAGCACTATATGGTTTCACTTATATGTGGATCTAAGGAATAAAAAGAACAAACTAATCAAAAACAGACACAAATATAATGGACAATTTGGTGTCAGACAAAGAAGACGGAGGGTTGGGGGTGATGAGAGAATAGGGTGAAGAGTTAAAGAAGTACAAATTAGTGGCTGATGTACAGTCACAGGGATGGGGAGCATGGCATGGGGAATGCAGTTAGCATTAATATGTTGGCTAGGTGGAGGGTCAGGGGAGGAAGGGAGAAATTAAGGGATTTATTATGAACTATATAAATGTCTAGCCAATGTACTGTATACTTGAAACTAATTAAATAAATTTTTTAAAAAGTTAAATGATCAATTTTAATGTATTGTGCTTTTAATTCATAGCTTAGTTAAATGCTTGACATAAATTCAGAAAGGTTACTACATTTTTTTCTAGGTATTTATATTTTTAATTATGAATATTAAAACATGCAAAAAAAGGGAACATTGTGTGATGAACTGTCATGTATTCATCACTCCTCATCAATAGTTATTAACTCATGGTCAATTTTGTCTTATCTGTATTCTTTTCTATGTCCACATACTCCCAAGTTATTAACATTTTTAAAAGCATTTTATCAATGTATGTAGAGGAGTCCACAAATCATAAGTAGATAGCTCAATAAATTTTCACAAAGTGAAATCATTTTATTGCATGTTTTACTTGTATATGTATATTCAGAATCTCAATCAAGAAATTGAATATTAAGAGTTACCCAGAAGCAACCTCATGATCTCAAAGAAATTTCTATACTTATTTCTAATATAATGTACGCATTTTGTCTATGGTCAAATTTGCATAATGGAATCATACAATACATCTTTTATGTCTCAGTTATTTTGTTTACCATATGTTTATAAATTTATTCATGGTGTTTCATATAGTAAGTTGTTCGCTCATGTGATTTATGTTTAATATTATATTGTATGAATATACTACAATTTCCTGATTCTAGTGTTGATGGACATTTGAATTGTTTTCAGTTTTTGACTCTTACCTGCAGTGCTTCTCTGAACATTCTTGTACATTTTATTGTTGATCATATCAATACATTTTTATTGGTTACATGGCTAAAGATGGGATTGCTGGCTGAATAAGTATATGTATAATCGTTTTAGTAGACATTGGCAATTTTATAAGTAGTTGTACCAATAATGTATGAAGAATAATGCCATACCATATAATACTCTAGATAATAATTTGTAATCTTCCTAATTGCCTTATATTCTTGCATGTGTAGCTACTGGAAAAAGTATTTTTTAGTTCTACTATTTGCTTAGCTATCACTTACATTTGTTTTTCATGAGTAATTTCTGAACTTGCTCAATTCTTTGGTCAAAGTTTCTGGAGCTGCAAAGCTGAAGACTAGATCCTTAAATGAGAAAACCAACCGAATCCCTTCTACTTTCTAAAGTTTTACAGAGTACTATTTAGTCTCCCTAGATATTATTTTGAGCTCATTTTATTATAACTACAACAGTTTTTAAAACAAAACAAAATCATAAAACAGTGTCTTAAAGTCTGGTACATAGATGTACTATGAATGTGATTCTCTTCCCTTCTGTTACAGTAATCTTTTTACAATTTCATTTAGCTTTTTCATTATTGTTAACATCTAGCCTTTTACAAAAAGTATCTCCACGGTCAGTTTTAGTACCATCTAGACAAAAAGTAGAGATCTATTGCTATATAAACCTTCAACCTTCAATGACAAATCAATACCACATCTCTATGAAACAAGTATATTTTTAAAGGTATTTTTACAAAGGGCCTGACCTACCCCATCTTTCTATAAGTTTGAGACCAATCCAAGTAGCAGTATAAATCTGAGTAAAATGTTCGTAGGTTAAGAAATGTTGAAGATTTCGAAATAATCTCATAATTAAAAATAAAATAAATTATTCTGCAAATTCAAATACCTCACTTTTCCTATTGCAAAAATCCAGTTACTGATTCATAGTTTTCAGTATAATAAAAAAATTATTTGAATTTTACATATCATCTATGTTTACTTACTTATTTTTAAAGAAACATTGCATTTTTATATATTTATACTTGTATAAATTTGCAATGTCTTACAATTAACTGACAGAACGCAGGGGAACTTAGTGAAGACAGAATAGGCAAGGGTAGTGTTCTATGTAACTTTACTAATTATTACTACTTGTGAATAAATATTTTCATATTAGATAATAAAAGACTAAATTGATTACAAGTTATAAACTCATTAGGTGGCACTGAAGTGATTGAGGAACACAAATTAAAGCTGAAACAAATATGAAGACTTATTTGCATATGGATAATGTAACCAAAGGGGATATTATTACAAGTAAAGTAAAGCTACTTATCCCTTTCCTCAAGTCATTCACTAATTTATGTGTAGTCTTCCACTCAAACCTACTCCAAAGCAAAGGACAAATAATAGAACTTGATCCTTTGATATTTATTGATCGCAAGTAAGTACCAATTTATGTTGGAGGTGTTTTTGGAGGAGGAAAAACTCATCTATACATCAGAATCACCTGTGTAACTAGAAATAATTACAAAATACAGATTTCTTAACTCTATAGCTGGATATTTAGGCATAGAAGATTTCAGATAGTAGTAGCTCAGGCATTTGTATATTTAAAAATCTCCATAGAGAATTCTAATTTGAAAGACTAGTTTGACATTCAACTCACTTTTTTTGTGTGCGCGTATGTGCTTGTGCCTATCATGTGTCTATGGCAATAAATTCTAGCACCTATACACCAGAATTATTTTCTTTTTTTCTCAGGCAGACAGATTGAATTTCTTGGCCTCCTTGATACGAGGTGTGATGATGTAGCTGAGTTCTAGTCAACATGGTGTGAGTGGAAGTGATTTGAATTTTAACAAAAATATATATTTTTAACGCTTTTCATGTTCTTCCCTTTCTGTCAATTGAATGCTTTTCCCATGATCAATTTTATAACCATGAGTTAAAGATTCCAGACAAAATTAAGTCCATGTTTCTAAATCAATGTGTGTAGCAAAGCCTCCTTGTTGACATGAAAATTCTTTGTGAACAAGAAACAAACTTCTATTGTATTTTAGCCAGTATATAAATTTGTGACTATTTGTTGTAATTAACCAAAACAATCAACTAGTTACTAACATAACAGTATAATACCAAATAATCTATTATTTACTAAATTATACAGAGGAAAGCATTCTTTCTGTCCTTTAAGAATACCAAAGTCTAAGAGTAAAATAAATAGAAAAATAATAATATAATGTGAAAATCTCTTTAATAGGGTGTAAAAGGCAGATACGCACACAATTTTCTGAGGGAGAATGGCTGGGTAGTCAAGAGAATAAGAGAGCTACATAGAGAGAAGCTATCTTTGGAATAAGTTCTAAGGAATTAATAGGTCTTTGCCAGGTAGACAAGGCACTTTAGACAGTATACAGACATGGAGAACTTAACAAGGGCATTGTTTAAGTGAACAAGACTGGAACATAGCAACAGAGGCTAATGGCTAAAAATGGATCAGTTTTGACCTACATACCGTGCTATGAAGTTTGAATTTATTCTGAAGGTACTGAGTGGATGTCAGTATTGAAAAAAGTAACAGAATTACCTTGTCTTAGAGAAACAGCACACTCATGGAAAAAGAGTGAATGGAGACAGTTACATGATTAAGAATTTTTAAAAAAATGTTCTGGCAGTAAGTGTTGGAATTATGGCATTAACAATAGGACAGAGAGCAGAAGACAGCAGCAAGAAATATCTTAAAGTATAAGAGGAAGTATTTAGAACTGAATATCTGGGCATTGAAGAATTTGGTAGAATGACTTTAAGGTCTCGATTTAGACAGATGGGCAGATATTGATGGTCTTCACTGAGAAAGAGAAGTTAACAAAACAAACAATAAAAGTGAAAATGTTTCTCTTTTATCAGGCACTGAATATGTATTGTGCTAAGCAACTTATATGTGTTGATTTATTTAAATATCATACCTACTTTAGTACTCTTCTTTCTGAACTTTGCAGATATAGTATCTGAGGCCTTGCTAGTTAAAAAATGATTCAAAGTGACAATAAGCTAGTAGCTGTAGAACAGTATGGACAGAGTGTAGTTCCAGAACTGATCTTTTAATCAATCACCACAGTCTAATGCCTCACCCCAAAAAAACCCCAAAATTTATTTTTGAATATGTCGAATTAGAGATGTCTGTGAGTCATACAGCTGAGAATTTGTTGGCAGCTTAAATATAGCTATGTGTTTTGTGAAAGAAGAGCCTCAAGCATATCTGTGATAGTTGAATATGCAGAAGTAAATGAGATTTCACAGTTAGAAAATGTATAATGAAGAAAGAACAAGGGTTGAGGATGGTACATTAGTGAATACAAATATTTATGGATATGACAAGGAAAACAAATCAGTTTAAGTGATAAATATCAGCATACTAGAGATCAAATAATTAAAAGGAGCATTTAAAAGGGTAGAATTTGGTGTCATGGACAGCTAGGAAAAAGGAGTTCAGAATGGAAGATATAATAAAAGGCCAGATGTAGCAAAGACTTCATATAATATGAGACTAAAAATAAATCAGTGGTGATTATTACCAGATTAACTTTATTATATAAGAATTTAATGGAGAGAGGAGAGGAAAAATTGTGTAGATGATAGAGGCTTTGTTTATCTTTCTTGAGACCGTATCAAAGTTGTGACGGAAACACACAGTAAACAGCAAGTAAAGTCACCTGGGATCTAGATGAATAGAAGCACTACAACTAGGGAAAGAATTAATTAATCAACCTGCAATGGAAGAAGGTAGGAGACGGTGAGAATGTGAGGCTTCCCTGGTTCCCAGCGGCTGAGTGGAACAGAGGCTGGTGCATCCGGCAGCTGCAGATGCCTCACAAAGGGGCTGTATCTGCAAGCCGACTTCTGACCTAATGGACCTTCTTGCTCTGAGCACCAGTGCCTGGTTGGCTGCATGGGTGACCCTAGGGAATTACAGGGGGATACTGAGTTGCCGGAGCAAAGGCCGGAGGCAAGAATTTCTCCCCAACAAAAGTACCAGCAGTATCCATTGTCTCTCTGTTGAGCCCTCTCTCCTCCCAGTGTGTGGACTAGGCACCGCCATAGCTGAGCTGTAATCAAACTGGATAACAGAGGTCACTCCGCCCAATGGACTCCCTGAAACTCAGCCTTGCCAAATCGCAACCCCACCCAAGCCACATCCAGTTGTGTCCTCCGCAAGTCTAGTGCTCCTGGCTGAGTAGTGCCAAGACTCACTAGTGGCAATGGACCTCAGTTTCTAGTGTGGTTTTTTGAGGCAACTATAAGCATAGCATCTGTGAATTGTTTGGTGAATCTTAACTAGTGGCCCCAGTGGGGCACAGGCTGGGGCCAAACTTGGCCTGCAGCTAAACCCTTCTCAGAACTGTGTCACTGGACACCTACCACACAAAGCCATGCTAATAAGAATGGGAGACTTAGTAGTTTTGCTTAGTACATAGAATCAGACACAGAAAGGCAGCCAACATGGGAAGACAAAGAAGCAGAAACTATATGAGAGAAAGACAAAGAAGCAGAAACTATATGAGAAAACAGAACAGAGATCCAAAAATAATGGACTCAAGCAATCTAACAGATGCAGAGTTTAAAACAGTGGTTGTAAAGATGCTCAATAAATTTAGGGGAAATGTAGATGAACTCAGTGAGATCTTTAACAAAGAGATTAAAAAAAAAGAAAATGAAAATTATAAAAAGGAACCAGTCAGAAATGAAGAACCTATTATCTGAAATGAAGAGAAATTAGAGGGAATCAACAGAGTGGATAAAAAAGAGGATCAAACCACTGATATAGAGAATTGGGAAGCCAAGGTCACCCAATCAAAATGAAAAAAATAAAAGGAAGCTTAGACTATAATAATTATTATATAATTATTAATTAATAGTTAATAAATAACTATTAAATGTAAAAATATCTGTCATAGAAATACCTGAAAGAAAACAAGATGTTAAAGAGCTATTTGAAGAAATAATGTCAAAAAACTTCTCTAACCTGGTGAAGAAAATAGACATACAACCCCAGGAAGCTCAGAGTCCCCAAAACCAAAAACCCAAAGAGGCCTACAGCAAGACACGTTATAATTAAAATATCAAAAGTTAAATACAAAGAGATAATCTTAAAATCAGCAAGAGAAAAGCTCTTAATTACCTACAAGGGAGCACCCATAAGACTAGCAGCTGATTTCACAAAAGAAACTATGCAGGACAGAAGGGCTTGGCATAAAATATCTGATATGATGAAAACCCAGGATCCACAACCAAAGATACTTTTCCAGCAAAGCTATTATTTAGGGTCGAAGGACAGATGAAGAGCTTCCCAGATAAAAATAAGCTAAGGGAATTTATGGCTCCCAAGCCAGTATTACAGAAAATGTTGGAGGGACTTCTTTAAAAATAAAATAAAAAAATGTATCAAAAACATGAATGAAGAATGGTAATAACTACATTGCTATCAACAAGTACCTCACATGAAAAAAAAATTATGTTCTCCAACCAAAAGATAGAGTGACTTAATGAATTAGAAAACAAGACCCCTACATATGCTGTCTACAAGAGACTCACTTCAGATTAAAAGACACACAGAGACAAAAGGCAAGGGGGAATAGAAAAAGATATCGCTTCAATGGACTTACATGATATTATGCTGAATGAAATAAGTCAGATAAAGAAAAATATTGCATGATTTCATGTACATGTGGAATCTAAAGAACAAACAACAAAAGTGGAAATAAACTCATAGATGGAGAGAATATTTTGAGGGCTACAAGATGAAAAGGGTTTGGATGAAGGTAAAAAAGGGCAAAGGGATTAAGAAGCAGAAATAGATAGGTACAAAATAGTCATGTAAATGAAAGTGTACCATAAGGAAAATAGTTAATGTTATAATAAATATGTAAGTGGGAAGATGAGTACTAGATTTAGTGGAGAGATCACTGTTAGTTATATAGATCTCTAATCACCATGTTGTACAAATAAAACATATTAATATATACCAACTATAATTGAAAAAAAAACCTCATTGAATTGCATAATGTAAATATGAGCAACTAATTGTTTATATTTCAACAAAGCTTAAAAAAACTTAATGGAAAGAGTTGAATATTTCTTTGGGGAGAGGTGAGAAAATGGAAGCAATAACAATCTGAGACTTTTGAGGAAATGAAAAATTCAGGGAAGAAATTCTCAAGATAAATACAATTCAATCTCCCAATGTCCTAAATAACACCAGAATTTCACTCTAGGCTATAGCATTAATTACTTATAAAATCTATTTTATCATTCAATTCCCAGTGATAATTCTTCCTATTATTTTATTTGCCTCCCTGTACAGTTTTACTCTTATTCTTTTATCTTATATGAGAGACAAATGGCTATTGTTCCTAATCATTTACCATGTCTGAGAACATTGCTGATTTCTACTAATTTAAATCCACTTCCAGAGCTAAGCAAATGCTAACTGGAATGAGTTTAGACCTAGTGGTCCATTAGAAAGTTTTAATTTAAAAACAGACACTAAGGGATTAAAACAGCTTGGAACGATGGGAAAAGCAGGTAAATAGAAATTTAAGCTTAATGGATTAAAACAAATTCTTAAAAGAACAAGGGTTTATTCCTTTGTCTAAAGTTCCTCAGAAATAATTAGAACATTGGCAATTAAACTAATAAAATCTTCTTTCCCTTAAACCATTAAATTTTACCTCTCTGGTTTAATATGTAATTAGACTGGGCAAGTGCAATTATTTGAACATAAAAACTCTAGGAGTTTTGTACAAAAGAAATTTATACAAGATATCCTTGGAAGTTGGCTTTTGCTTTTGGATTATATTTTGTTGTGTGGGAGTAATTAGAAAAGAAAATGGTACACACAAAATTGCTAATTTTATTTTTTTCATTGCCAATTTATTGATTTATGTATTTATTGATGATAATTAGACTACAGAAATAAAAATGGAAAGCCTTTTTTGTCTTTAAGAAAATCATATAGTAATGATGAAGAAAAACAGGTAAAAAAAAGATTTAACATTCACTGTGACACATGGTATAATGGAAGAAAGGATAGTGATCAACTCATTCTGGAATAATAGATTGGCCCCCAATAGATTCTATTGTATTCTAATAGGACAAATTGAAAAAAAAACTTTCATAGTTAATTATATTAGAATCTAAAAGAACATGGTGGGTGATGGCACTGAGACACAAACACAAGACAGATACTAGCCAACTTTATTTTCAAGCAAAAGTGTCTAAGATTCTTAATCATAACATTTGTGTGTATACAATAGCTCTTAAGTTGTCTCTGAGCATCTAAACCTCCAGGAGAAAGTAAAGAGCAATTCCTGGGCAATAGGGAAACAACTAAGAGGCCTCAGCAAGAATTTAGGTGAGGAAAAATAGAAGCTAAACTACTGGTGAAAGTTTAGATGAAGAAAAGAAAGACAATAAGTAAATAAATAAATAAAATATTTTTTTAGAAAAGATAAATATAAATACATATTTTTATATATATAAAACAGGCACAAATATATTTATAGCACTAGGTTACAGATAAAAGTAACTTGTTGAGGAAGAGGGCATTGTTCAGGAACTTCCGATTTCCTATCTTTGATAATGTTGAAGCAACAGGAGACATGAGTTTGGAGAAGATGAATTGGAGGTACCTGTGGGAAACCTGAATGTCAACTGCCTTTGTTCATTTGGGCTGTTGCAACAAAATACCATAGATTGGCTGGCTTAAACAACAATGCATTACTCACAGTTCTGCAGGCTGAGAAGTCCAGAATTCAAGCACTGTTAGATTCAGTGCCTAGTGAAAGCCTGCTTCCTGGTTCCTAGACAGCTTTCTTCCTGCTGTAATCTCACATGATGAAAGTGTAGAGATTTTTGAAAGAGACTTGGTCCTCATTTGTGAATTCTGTATTTGTGAATTTGCCTAGTCACTAAAATTTATTTGTAACCCTGAATTAATACTCATGATTCTTTCGCAGTCAGTCAGGACATGTACATGTGCAGAGTAACAAAAAAATAAGTTGCCTGATATGAACATTCCCAGCTAAAGCCAAACAAGGTGACACTCTTCCTTTTTGTTTCAGCTCTCACACTGTAAATAAGTGTCCTTTTCATGGTCTATTTAGGGCCATGTTTTTCACATTTTTGTACTTTTTTTTTTTTTTAAATATAATGTTGCTGTTTGAAGTAGTTTCTAGTTGTTATGTTGAAGGGCTGTCTATTGTTTTTAAATGGAAGAAAGATATAGTGTACCTTAAGAAAAAATACATCTATTAGATAAGCTTCATTTGGATATGAGTTATAATGCTGTTGCTGTTAAGGTCAATGTTAATAAATCAGCAATATATATTAAATAAGGTGTCTTTAAACTGAAACAAATAAAACAAGGTTATTTATTGATTGGATAATGGAAACGTGATCTGAGGCTCATAGGAACCTAACTTCATTTTCCCTTAGGGGTAGTTATTAAATATTTACAAATTCTGTACTTGTAGTAACGTTTTAAAATAAATATACTATGAAAAACAAGAACTTTTTACTTGTGGACATAAAGGATTAGCCATCTGTGAGAAGATATTCAGAGACTGAAACAATACTGATGAATCTCACAAACATAGACTAAAGAACATATGTAGTATGAATCAATTTATATAATGTTTAAAACCAGGTAACACTGTAGTAATAGAAGTCAAAATAGTGGTTGCCATTGTGGGGGACGTGTGACCAGAAAGAGTAAAAGAACTTCTTGGATGTGGTAATGTTCTGATATGATAATGCTTATTACATAAATATGTTCTGTTCCTGAAAATTCATTGAGCTATACAATCATAATTTATGTCCTTTTCACTGTATATATTATACATAAATTTAAAAAGTTGAAAAAAATAAATAAGATGCAGAAGTGAAAACGAGTAAACTAGAGATACATATATAAATATAAATGAATGTCACTAACAAAATATATTAAGCCAATAAATAAAATTAGTTATAATGTGTGATAGCATTAATATAAATTTTAAAATAGTCTAAATGCTATATATTGTTTAAAGATAAGTATGTATAAGTCAAAAATTATAACAGAATGCATGCAATTGAGAAAATTTAGGGAGTACATAATCGTGAGAGGAAAAATTTAGTAAAAGTTTTTAGGGACTTTCAATTATCTTAGACTGTAATGCTTTTTTAAGATGGATGGTAGGTACACGGATTTCATATTTATCCATATCTTACAATTATTTTGCATTTTATATAAAATGTTTTATTAAAAAGATACACATTAAAATATATAGACAATTCCTGATTATTTCACCACATGTAGGCAGTTTAAATATATGAAAATGTTTTATTTAAAAGCAAGTTTTTATTTCTATATGACACTAAGGGAATTAGATACAGTTCCAAATAAAGAAAAACAATTTTCAAAATTTAGCTTTGTCAAAAGAGTGAATAGATGGCCGCCCAAATAACAATGGATGGTGACTCTAAGAAATTTTCAGTCTTACAACACATAAAAGGCCACTTAGTGGGTATTTAGTTATCATATGACTATTAATAGAATCTTGAAATTATATGATATAATACAAATAAACATGCCAGAGTATTATTTACTTGTAAAGATTTTTCTCTTTTGGTCCTAATGACTGCCTTTATAAGACTGTTATTGAAAAGCATTTACAGATGAAGAGGATAAATTAACAAGGAAGAAAAATACTAAAATTTAAAGATACCACATGAATTCGAAAGAATAATTTAAAATAGTTTTCAACTATAGAAGTCTCTTCATATTTGTTAAACATTATGAGATGATACAATTTGATATAGTACTAAAAGAGACTGAGTTTGCTTTGTGTTTTTTGCTATTGCTGTCAGTAACAATGCCCAATAAAATAAGAAATAGTTCTTAATTTGTGATAGCAACAATAAATTGATCTTTTCTTCACTGAGTTTAAATAGAATCCACTTTTTTATGGCAATGATGTAAAAGAATTATAAAGATTCCTCTCTTTTCCCCAATCTCCTGTTAAAAAATTGACCACTACCATGGGAAGGATGCTAAAGAGATCATTAATATAATTTGGAATGGCAAATCCTTTCCAATTATGTTCATATAAACGATCATTCTTTAAAATATGACTTTTAACCTGCTGTTCTTGGGTACTTGCAGTAACCTGTAGACAGACTTGGATAATGACAACTCTTATTTATGAAGCCAGCTTGCCAGTTATCTCTTTCTTTGTTGGTTTAGTTAGTTATTTATCATGCAAATCTCTGCTTCTTCCGAGTCAGTACTACATGTAAATTTCTGTAACAGTTGATGCTACCCACAGCAAAAAATAAGAATTATATTTCATAAGGAATCAGTAAATAAAGTAAGAGTTTTTAAAAACATTTTTCTTTTTTTAAAATTTGTATTTATCTTTTTAAGTTTATTAGGGTAACATTGATTAATATAATTATATAACTTTTGGGTGTACATTATAATTTGACATCTATATATTTTATTGTGTGATTACCACCCAGAGTCCAGTTTCCTTCAGCTACCATATATTGGATCCCCTTTACCCATTTCACCCTCCCCCAAACTCCTATATTTGAATACCTTTGCCCTGTCTACTTCTTCCCTTCTCTCCCACTTTCTACCCTCTGGTAACACTAGTCCATTGTCCGGGTTCCTGCGTCTCCCTTTGTCCTGTTCATTTGTTGCCTTTAGGTTTACATACCACATGTAAGTGATATCATGTGATTTTTAACATTTTCAGTCTGGCTTATTTCGCTTAGCATGATTATCTTGAAGTCTATCCATGATGTCGCAAATAGCAGTATTTCATCTCTTCTTGTGGTTGAGTAATATTCCATTGTATATGTGTACCACTGATTCTTTAGCCAATCATCTATTATAGGACACTTTGGTCGCTTCCATGTCCTGGCCACTGTGAATAATGCTGCTATAAACATTAGAGTGTAAATGTCTTTTTGGATACGATTTTTGAAGTCTTTGAGGTAAATACCCAGTAGGGGGATGACTGGATCATATGGTAGATCGATTTTTAGTTTTTTTGAGGAAACTCCATACTGTTTTTCATAGTGGCAGTACCAATTTGCAGTCCTACCAGCAATGTATGAGAGTTCCTTTTTCTCCACATCCTCTCCAACATTTGTTATTACTTGTCCTGTTGATTACAGTTATTCTAATAGGTATAAAATGGTATCTCATTGTGGTTTTAATTTGCATTTCTCTAATAGTTAGCTATGTTGAGCATCTTTATATATATTTGTTGGCCATTTGTATGTCCTCTAGGGAGAAGTGTCTGTTCAGGTCCTCTGCCCATTTTTTGATTGGATCACTTGTTTTTTTTTTGTTATTGAGTCATATGAGTTCTTTGTATATTTTGGATATTAGGCCCTTATTGGAGGCATTGCTTGCAAATATATTTTCCCATTTGGATGTTTGTCTCTTTACCTTGTTGATGATTTTTTTTTCTGAGCAGTTTTTTAGTTCAATGTAGTTCCATTTATTTATTTTTTTTTAAATTTTACTTCCCTTGCCTTTGAGGTCAAATTTATAAACTTCACTTTAAGTCCAAGGTCCTTGAGTTTAGTTCCTATGTTTTCTTCAATTCATTTTATTATTTCTGGTCTTATATTCAGGTCCTTAATCCATTTTGAGTTAATTTTGTGGTGCCATTCAACAGTCTAGTTTCATTCTTTTGCAGGTGGCCTTTCAGTTTTCCTAGCACCAATTATTGAACAGGCTTTTCTTTATCCACTCTATGTTTTTGGCTTCCTTGCTGAAAATTATTTGCTCATATAAAAATGTATTTACATTTGGATTCTCAATTCTGTTGCACTGGAACACGTGTCTGTTCTGCTGACAATACCATGCTGTTTTGATTACTGTCACTTTGTAGTATAATTTGAAATCAGGCAGAGTGATGCCTCCAGACTCGTTCTTTTTTTTTTAGGATGGCTTTGACAATTCAGGGTCTTTTGTGATTCCATACAAATCTAATTTTCTTTTTTGTTTTATTTCTTTAAAAAATGCCAATGGGATTTTGGTGGGGATTGCATTAAATCTGTATAACGCTTTAGGTAATATGGTCATTTTAACTATGTTGAAATGACCCCAAAACACAAAATATCTTTCCATTTCTTTATAACTTCTTTGATTTCTTTTAATAGGGTCTTATGGTTTTCAATATTTAGGTCCTCGGAGGGTATGGGGGTGGGCCCTCTGGGTTGGAAGGTGTAGGCTGTGGCTTAGCCTAGGTTTTGCATCTGGGGCTGGTAAAATTCAACTGTTGTTTCTCTACTGTTCTATCTTGCCTCTCTGCTTTCTGCCCTGATGACTAGGCCCTGGTCCCAGCTAGAAGTTCTGGTATTTTCAGGAAGGCTGATCAGGGAAGTCAACTCACCTTCACTCCTTCCCCTCCTCCTGCAAAGAGCTCAGGTGGCTGCGAGAGGCAGCTTCTTTATTTCTCTGACTCCACTGCCTGATATCCGGGTCTCTGACTTTTGGTAGCTCTTATGTGTAGATCCTACGCTCAGACGAGCTGGTGTGCAGTTTGGGTGTTTTTTGTTGAGCTTTAGATGTTCAGCTTACTGTTATTTCAAGGGGAGAGATCTGAGGGTTTCTCACTCCACCATATTTTCTGATTGCCCCTTTATCTATAAGTTATTGAGCCTCTATTACTGATATATATCTCAAACTCTGATCTGTTAATGTTATCTAATATTTGGCTAATGAGATATATTTTGATTTTTCTTTATCTAAAACTGTGACAAAACAGGAGTATGAGATGTCCTCTTGAAGGGCAATGGAAATTATGAATCATCAAATAGATAAACCAGTATTTTTTTTTTTTTGGCAGGGGGAGGTACAACAGTTCATTTTTATTTAAAAAAATTTGTCATCACCAAGTTATGTCATAGTTTTCTTTTTGTAACTTCTGTCATTTCAAAGCAACATTTATGAATTTGATCTGGACATTGTTAATCCTGGCTGTGCTTTGCCACAACTCTATCTTCATTTTCTCTAGGCAGCCTCAGTAAGTAGATTGTACTTAACCAAATAACAGCATAATTTTTTGTTCATATTTTATTGAGCCTAAGCAGTTGATATACCTCTTGAGTTCTTGAGAATTATTAAACAAGACACCTATTAATATTAATAAGCACACTGAGTGCCTATTTTCTATAAGGAGGGATAATTTCTTTAGGTCCCTGTTTCTCACCATTTGTTATTTCTCTCATGACCAATATGCTCCTATGGACTTACATTGGAAGGCTTTAAATTCCCTTTCCTACTCAGTCATGAATGCTCAACCAAATGATAATGAACCACTATTCTAGAAATAAATACAAACACTTTAATTTTTTTTTTGCAAAGTAAATTATTTGAGGAAAAAATGCTTTAACTGTTATCAGTAACAAACAGTTAACATGCCTCTCACCACTGTGGAACACTGGTATCTTGTTCATGATTGAGAATTGCAGTTCTAGATGCTATCAAAGACTGTAGACCTGAAAACTCAGCTATTGGTAAAATGGCTATCTTTGCATACCTCTTTTATAGAATATGCTCTTTTGATATTGGTAATGGTTCATGTTTGAAAGTTTTTTTGGGGGGAGTCCAGTTTCTAGACTTCTTGGTGACACCAATAAAGAAATGAAATAATACTTACTCTTTATTATTGTCTTAGTTTTATCTATTCTAAGATTTTCAACCCTCAAAATGAAATGAAGATTTTTATCAATCCAGAAGATTCTAAAGATGAGATGAGCTTGATTACTAAAAACAAACAAAAGCAACAAAAAAGTAAGTTTCACCATTAAAATGAAATTCTAGTTACTGACGGAATTATCTGTCTAAAATGATGTCTCAGGTACATTATTCTTTTAAGTATCTAACTAGTAGGTGCTGTGTTTGATAAGCTGGAAGAAAGTGTATTTAAAGCAAATCTTTGCATTCTAGTAGATACATGATACAACAGTGAGTGAGAGAGATAAAGAATAGAAGGGATTCTTAATAACAGCCTTCAGTGATTTCATGAACCCTGAAAATAAATGTGCAAAATCATGGGTATATGCCAATTTTTAGTGAGGAAAGCGTGCATAACCTTTATTAAACAGGGCTCGTAATCTATTTAAAAACTAAGAACCAAACATCACTTTAGTATAAATGTTTTATAATAGATAGGTAATAACAATTTTGGTAGATAAGGAATGGAAAGAATATAGGTTGCTAAATTAGATAATTTTGTGGCTGTTCTCACTAAATTCTTTACAATAGTATTTTCTCTTTAGTTGGTGTAAGTTGTACTCAGTATGCATAGCTACAAAACTTGTTTTAATTTCAAATACAAATAATTCTAAAGCTAATCATCTTGTATTTATTGTTCTGTTGCAACTCTTCATTAAATTGGACCAAGGATTGGTAACCTATATGATCCATGAACCGTGTTTAGCCTATAGTTTGTTTTTATACTGTCTTCCAGTTAAGAAAGCTTTCATATTTTTAAAGAATTTGTGACAGGAACCATATGTGGCCCATAAAACTTATATATATATATATATATATATATAATTTGGCATTTTATAGAAAAGTTTACAAAATCTCCAATCTGTGAATTAGACAATTCACTAAGGCTTTTGGACAGTATCTAATATTTATTGAGGGCTACCAATTGCCTGGTCATGTCTTGAAGTTGGTGATACAGAAGTGAATAAAACTTATCCAAATTACTTGCTTTCATGAACTACACATCTATTTAGAGGATATGAAAATAAAAGTAATAAGGAAATAAATTGATTAGTTATATAGTATTTGGGGGAAGTAATAAATATTGTGAATAAAAATAGAACAGAGTATGGAAATTTGAGAGTGTTGAAGGGCAGCTGAGATGTGTTCATAAATAGGGTAGTTAGAGTTGTTCTTACGGAGAATGTGATGTTGGTACAGACTTGAAGGAGGTGAAATGGTGAGGCCTGTGACTCTGAAGAAAAAATGCCACAAACAGCCAGTCCAAAGGCGCTGAGGTGAGATCTTATGTTTAAGGAAGAGAACAATTAAAAAATGACTTTAGATAGCAATAAGACATATTTTAATTCTAGGCAAACTTGATCTTAAATATGTTTAAATCTTGTCACATATAAATCTATTTTTTTATGTTATTACAGTTCACCCAAGCTTAATGAGACATCTGGATTTCTGATTTAAAATATTATGCACAGTGTTTTGATCTGGTAGTTCTGCTGAGTTGCTCATTTCCTAAGTAAGTATCAGTATAAGGCATAGATGAGCATTTTAAACTTATTGTTTCTTGTTTAAGGTAGTACAATATGAAATAAATAAATATAGGTAGCTACTGCTGAATATCTACTGCACATATGTAATTAAACACAAAAATATTTTTCTAAAGAATCATGTCTGAATGAATTGCTGATAATTTGTATGAATGTCTTTTAAATCTGTACTAACAGAGTACTAGCCATATGTGGCCATTTGAATTTAAATCAAAGTAAAATAAAATTAAGTAAAGCTAAGCATTCAGTTTCTTAGTTTCACTAGCTACATTTAAAGTGCTCAATAGCCACATGTATTGAACAGTGTATGTTATAGAACATTTCCATTATCATGGAAAGTTCTATTAGAAAGTACTACTCTAAAAGAAATACTGAATATGAATACTTTTAATAAACCTTTACTGAAGAATTAAGATGATGAACTTATAAGAATGACATTGTTTCCAAAGACAAATATTTTACCTAGGGGAATAACATGTGAAGTATGCAGAAATGACCTTTATTCCAAAAATCTGGCCAGAACAGATATAAAAACAAAATGTTTTATATTTGCCTAAAGATGGTTGTCCCACCTTTAGAAATTTAATGTTCAGTACTGTAAAACAAAACTGATTTTCTTAATTAAGAGAAGAAAATTTTCTAACATTGTAATTGAGGCCAGCACCAGAGCAGGAAGTCATTTTGGCTCTGGATTAAAGAATTATTAAATGCTTGCTCCCTGGGGATTCAAAGGATAAGTAAAAAAAGGTAAACTTCAAAGCAGCATTTCATAGATTAAGATGGTCTTTGAAGAAACCTAGACATAAAGATAATGGTTTCATCGTAGACATTACAAAGTTTTTCTACTACTATAAAATTTAAGGTAAATATGAAAAAGATTATGCAATTTATACACACACACACACACACACACACACACACACACACCTCAATTAAAAGTCAGAACCCTAAGATTTGTATATTAGATAGGTTGTTACTGGTGGAAAGTTGTAATAGAGACCACAAAATAAAATTGATAAATTCAAGCTGGAGAGAACTTTTTCTTAAAACAAAATAGATAGACTGAAGAGCTCAAGATTAATAATTTTTCTAATTTTATTTTCTAGATATGACATGTTTAGGTATGAAAGCCTAGAGAATAAAACAATACTTCTATAGAGACTTTAATAAATTCATGCAATAACATTTATAAACTAGGATATACCACACTATGGTTCATATTCAGATTGTTGTCCACTGTTCTGAGAAATGTGGTCATATACTGACTGGCAAATATTCAGAACTCTGATAATTTGGTTTGAAAAAAACCAAATGTACATTTGGTAAATAGAAATGTTAACAGTAGGATTGTGGGTAACCTGTCATATGTTTTATACAATGAACACTTCTTGATTTTATAAACAAAGAAGAATACAGACTAAAAATATTAGAACTGAAAGCTCTAACTCATTTTCTGACTTATTTATTTATTCTTCTTAGCTCAATATCTGGAAAAATAGTGAAGAACACAGAACGAGAACATTTCTATTAGGTTATATCATGATAGGGAAATGGATGCTGCTATATCATTGGACATATATTTCAAGGTATATCTAAAATGTTTATATTATTATGTCCAAAGGTTTCCTGATAAAACATAAATTACCAAATTTTCAGTAAAAGCTTTGCATAAAACAGAACAAAAAATGAAACAATATTTTAGATAATAAATATTTTCTCCTCAAACTTTGCATCTCATCCTTTAGTTGGTCAATAAAAGGCTGCTGGAGTAAAATAAATTCCTGATACTTTCACTGAAATATGCTACATTTATGCCCTGGATCTAAAATGTTGGAATGAGAGTACATATAAACAGCCAGAAAGAATTATAAAAAAACACAAAAGAAAAACAACAACTAATACCCAAGCAGGCTTGCACCCTATAGATTTAAGATTAAATTGTTACAAAATGCTTTTGTTGCTCTATAGAAGATGACTAGAGAAAATTGTCTCAATTCAGGTCACTTAATCATTTTTCGTTAGATGTTTAAAGTCCTGCTTTCTTCCACAGCATAACAATTACATAGCAGAGCATAATTATTTTACAGTCAATTGAGTACACCAAATGGGCATATTTATAAAACCTGATTTATACTTCAAGTCACAACACTACATGAAGTGTGGTTTTACCTTCCACCAAACCTGCAGCGAGTAAAACTGTCAGAAGGACTCTGCTTCAGCCCAAAAGCAAAATAATTTGTTTGGGCAAGCTTCTCAAAATGTTGGTACTGCACTTAGCTTTTTCTTATAAAGCATACTGCAAAAAGTAAACGCAAAGAAAGCAATATGATATCTATGGAGAAGCTCCATAGAAGTTTTATGTCTTTAGTTCATGTCCTGATTCTTGCTGTGGTGTGCAAGTACATTTTTCATTAGTCTATCCCACAAAGCAATGAGACGGTCTACATTTACATAATGACTTTCTCCATATAAATTCAAACTTGTTTTCCTTGTAGTTCAATAACCAATAATTCTGTATGAAGGTTACATAATTATCCAAGATAGCACAGAAGTTTGGTCACATTATGACCTTCATAAGAACTTCTCTGAACATGTTACTTCCAAGTTGTCGAAAAGATATTCTACCATTGTGTATTTTTCTCACATATCTGTGCAATTTGCAAGCCTTCATCTATTTGCAGTGATGGCTTTAGAGTACCATTAGTTAATTTGATATTACCTCTGTAAAAAATGTAAATTAGGTATTTCTCTTATAGATGCAAAAAAATTTTAGGCTGAAGTTCTGAGGCTATTTCAGAAGTCACATAATCAAATATTAGGTTATTTTGTTGAATTTACTAATTAATGACATGCAATATATATGTTTTTCTTATTAATTGTTTTATTTTACCCAACGCATAAGAATATAGTCTTTTGATTTCACTCAGGAAGGGAAGTGCTTATTTAGAATTAATGAGAATAATATGTAGTCTCTGGTTAGACTGTAATTTCTTTATCTCCAGGGTCTGAACACAGCCTAAAATGGAAACTATAAACAAGAGTCCTCTATCTACTGTTGACTTCCAGATGAAAAAAGATTATTTACTCCTCTCATAATACCTGAGCACAGCAGCTCATGCTGATGGCCTCCACGCACAGTAAACTAACACATTAGGGTAAACAGATGTTTTCTGTATTAACAGTATCAACTATCTGGCTGCAGGCCAAATCAAATCTAGGGAGTAATTTCAACTGGCCTACCTGTTAAATGTGAAAACTGACTAAACAGTCTCTTCTGCCAGTCTTCCCAATCTGCAGATGATTTTTCTTCCAGGTATGATTCATGTAAGAACAGAAAGAAGAGAGATTATTTCAGACTTAATTAATTCTTATTTGTTATTTTATTCAATCATCTGTTTAAAATATAAAATGTACAGCATTCAAGATGCTAAGATCTAAACTGAATATAAAAAGAATTAGAAAAAACCTAGAAATAAAGTTTTTTAAGTGCTGGAATCAGCTGTGGTATTTAATTTAATCTTTATTTAAAGAACCCCTGTCATTAGGAGACCATAAAACTAGGTTTCAGACTGCCTACTAAAAAAATAAAGGAATAAAAGTAACTTTTGCTAAAATAGCTGAATTCGTGACCATTTTACATACTAATTTTTAGTCATTAAGTGTTGTTTTTCTCAGATATAATTGCCTTAGTTCATTTTAATCTTTTCTTTAGTAATGATTCTTGAATCATATGATACAATATTAATATTGAGTTAAGCTCTTAACATAGCCTAAATAAAAGAAGTTATAATTCATGACATTATCATTTTCACAGATGTAAATCCTCAAACAAGATGTAGTGAAAGTTCATTTATTCAATTTTTCTTCAGTACTTGTGATAAATGCCCACCTTTGCAGAATTTCCTTTTGTTTTTAATTAGTCAATTCTTTGACTCCAAATTATTTCATTTTGATTAAAATATTAACTGTACCAAGTAAAAAGTTATAATCCAAGAACAGATATTCTTATAAATAAATGCTAAAAAAATATTTAACTGATATTGACCTACAAAAATGATATCTTGATGTGGCTAAACCTAATACAAATATTACTTATCTTGTGTTTGAGAAGTCATAAATTTAAGAAATGACTAGAAATTGTGTTTTAAGACTTCTAGCTTCATAATCACTTTCTATTGTTACACATGATTTTTTAAATTAGTCAACTAAAACGAAGGTGAAAAGTAATGATTGTTTCATAATGTGGAGAGAAATTGAAGTGAGTAGATGTAAATGTAAATCTTGAGTTAGACACTTGCAAGTTACCCATTAATTAAATTCATAGTCAAATTCTTTTAAAAAATTTATTAAAGTGTTTATTATGGGTTATGGGTTCAGTACTTGATACACCATAATGAAAAAGAATGACATGAGTCTTGACTTCATTGAGCATCTACCTTAGTGGAGAAAACAGACAAGCTGGCAACTAATCAAATAAATGTAACAAAACATCGCGATCCATGCTATAAAGAAGAATAGAGTTATGTGACCAAAAGTAATAGGACTTGGGATTTGTAGCTCAGCTGGTACTTGTGGATCACAGTTCTCCACTGAAGAAAGAGCATTTAAACTGAGACTCTGAAAGGTAATGGAAACAGCCATTTGGAAATGGGGAGGAACAGTGATGGAAATAATGGGAGTGGAATCTGTAAGCTCCAAACAAGAAAATGCTAAGCAGGTTAGACAATTAAATGAAGAAAAATGTGTTGCCTTTTAGGTAAAGTTTTAAGCCTCTCAGAAACCTCAGATGAGAGTCTGTAAAAATAGGTCTAATAGAATCTACCTCATATACTCCTTTGGGAATAATGAAACCTAATGTACATTGAAAAGTGCAGTTTACCAAGTGCTATTTGAAGCTCTTGCCCTGAATTTACTTATTTAGATCTTATAACATAGTAAATAAATGGCTGAACTAAGTTTGAATCCAGCAATCTGACTTAAGAGAGATCGTCTTCTTAGCAAAAAACATAGCATTTCTGGAATAGAAAAAGTGTCTAATTACATCGTATTTGCTCTTGTAAATATAGAAATTGTTATTATGATTATTAGTACTCTACATAATATATAAATTTATCAGTGTGACCCAACATTGACTTCTCCTACATGTATACTTTATTTTTATAATTTATCTTTAAAACAAGAATAATTCTGAGAGTGAAACTATTGAATTACATGAGGACAACAGGTATAAACTAACACTGTTCTGGTCATACTGGGACAAATGGTTGTCACACATAAAATGTTTTGAATTGGCCATCACTGGTCTGAGGTAATTTTTTTAGTGGTATAGCAGCAGTACTACTACTTAATGATTCCTTCAGCTGGAAGGAATTTCAGAAGTCATCAATTTCAATTTTTTGTTTTATAAAAAATTTATTATTAAAGCCCAGAGAAATAACATTACTTGTCCCAAAAAAGAACTAACCAAGAACTGGTTAGTATCAGAGCTAGACTAAACACTCAGTTATGTATTATTATTATTATTATTATTATTATTATTAATTTTTATTTTAATATTCAAGACTACTTTAAGGCAAATATATATCTCTTCACCTGGAACTAAATAAAATAATTCAACTCTTGTTTATTCATTACTCACTGGAAGAGATATATATATATATATCTGTATATATATATATATATATAAAATTTTTTTTAACTAGTGATCTGTGTTATAGAACTGACCAGCGCAATCCTAGAAACACTTTAGAGATGAACCACGGGCAGTTTTATGAGCTATGGATTCAGCATGTCCTAGAAATAGGTTGTTATCTTTGACCTTATTACTGTTTAATTTAATGACCTTTATAAGCCTTGGTCACTCACTTTATAAGCCTGATTTTCTTTTATTGAGAGATAGAGACTAAACACAAAAACAAAAACAATAACAACAACAATAAAAAACTTCTAAAGCCATTTTTGGTTTAAATTTAATGAGAACACAGTCAGAGTTTGGGGAAGGATAGTTACTAAAAAGGGAAGTGAAGATACCACAGAGTGACTTCCATTTTGCCCAGGGTTAGTCCTGAGTCTGTTGCATGTTAAATCATATAGTTCTGGAACTGGATTAATGAGTAGGTAGATAGAGATATTGATTGGACACTAGTGATTATCCAGTAAATTATGCATGACTAAGTTTAAGTGGACCAAAAGGATACTTTTGGACCGTTTCCCACAATAGGAACTTACATTGACAGCTCATTTTCTGCAGTCACATAGGACTACTTGGGGCTTTACAAATGGGCCATAATGAGGATTTAAAAATTAGATCCCAAAATAATAATAATTAAAAAAACAACTAAGAGATTGAAAAATTAGTTCTAACATTATTGCACTTTTTTTTTAATTATGAAGGTCTTCGGACATCAATTTATCTCTATATTTTATACAGAATATAGAATCAATTGCTAAGTGTTTGTGCCATTTAATATTTTGTAATAATAGTAAAAGAAATATAAATACATTTTAAGATACTCAGTTTTGGAGTCAAATAGATGGGTTAAAATAGATGATTGCCTGATTCAGAGGACTGTGGTGAGAACTGAGTGAGAAGGTATATATGGAGTGCACACTCACTCTTATTGTGCTTCAGCGGCATTGCCTTTCTTTCCATTCTTTGATTGCATACTTCTTTCAGTCACAGAGATTATGAGATTATAAAAAATATTGTAGATTATTTTATTTAAATTCAGTTGTCTGTCCTGTAGCATATTTTTCTTTAAACAAGAGGCTAAAAAGCTAAAAATTGCATTTCTTAGATTTTGGTAGATCAGGAATCCAATGAGACTTTTTTTCCACCAAATAAACATACATTAATAAGACTAGGAAATCAAAAATAAACATTAGGGGACAGAGGCTAGTTGTTTCCTTTCCTGAACATAGGCCAGAGGCCTTTTATTAAGAGGTTTGATATACGAATGTATGAAACTTTGCTTTTTACGACTGTTGAACAGCAGGTGGTAGCATCAGTGTTGTTTCTGGTGGTAGCACTGGGTAAATCTGGTTACATCATTTTGGCTGTTTAGTATCAAGTTTAGTTCCTTGGACTTCTCCAAAATTCTATGACTTAGCTTTAATAAGAGTTCTTCTGCTTAAACCAGCTAGAGTGAACTCTGTTTTTTGTAACTAAGAATCCTGAAGTAAAATAGCAGTTTTGAACACTGAGATAAGGGAGCCTCATTAAAGTTTATAAAGATAAAATAATCTTTTATATATATATGTATGTATCCATTCAAAATAATTATTGAGCATAAGACATTGGGTTACATGGTGCACAAAAACTGGTATATCAACCCTACATATGAAAGCTTAAATATGTTGGGGGAGAAATGATTAATAAGTAAATAAACAAATATGCTCAAATAAGAAAATACTATGAAGAAAACCAGTAAGATAAAGTGTTATGATAGAAGAAGAAACCTATTTAGATCAGAAATGGTTTCTAAAGCAGAATGGTTCTCTAACCCCTAGGCCATAGACTGGTACCAGTCAGTGGCCTGTTAGAAACTGGGCTGTACAGCAGGAGATGAGCAGCAGGTGAACAAGTAAAGCTTCAACTGTACTTGCAGCTGCTCTCCAGAGCTAGCATCACTGCCTCATTTCCACATCATATCATTAGTCATTAGATTCTCATACTAGCACTGGTCTCTGGTACCAAAAATGTTGGGGACCACTGCTCTAAAAGATAGTAAAGAAGTTCACTAATAAGAGTATGGGAAGTGCATATCTATAGATCTGAGGGTGAAAAAATATATATATTTGGTTTACTAAGAAATTCTGGTGAATTTTATAGTTACCTGTAAATTAACAGATTTAGTTAAGTAAACGAGTGGTTAAATAACTAAAATCTAGAACTTGTCAGAAATTGATGGCTATTTGGTCAATAAATGAAATATAATTCTGAGGACATAGAAAAACCAGCAATAATGAGTTATTTCTAATAAACTTACCACCTATCTAATTGTTATATTCAAATATAATGAAAAACCTTATTTTTAAAAAGAAAAGGGGTGGATTATCTCTGATACAACTAGAGTCTCCAGTAAAACATTGCTCAAGTGAAGATTTTACTCTATTCGAAATTATGCGACATATCTATGGTATGAAATTCCTGTGATCTCATATAATAGAAAAATAAGGTGAGGAACTAATGTAATTATAAAGAACAAAATGAGCAAGCCAAGGAATGTAGAATGGCCAAGTGTTTAAAATTTCATTTGGCCACTATCATAGAGACTGTGATCATTGAGTTATTTGTTCTTCTACAGCACTACTAATTTTACAAATTAACTTTTTTTTAATTATAAAAATTTTCTTTTTACAAGGACTTACTGCTCTTAAAGTCTAAAGTGATGTGCTGAAGAGTCATCTCTTAGTTCCTACAGTTTTAATGAAGAGACCCTTGGTTAAAACATTGGGAAACAGACTGAATTTTTAAGACTTTTGAAGGATATTGCCTATACTTATAAAGTGTTTTCAATGTTCACAGTTCAGATGTGGTATCTTCAAGGATCAGACATGTTTTCTTACCTTAGTACGTCCATTTGCATGGGAAACAAACTCTCTTTCTAATCTCTCTTTGTATCTTTGTTCGGCTAAACCTGGCAGAGTATCTTGCAAATGGGCACACTGCCATCATAGCAGATGGACCTGGGCAAGCAAGATCAGAGCCAGAATGTATGTCGTATTTGACTAAGAAGGGCACATTGGCACTACTGTGTGTGGAAATAGCATTTGGTGTACAATCTCATTCCCTATGGCTGAGAGGAATATGACCTACCACTCTAGATGAGCAATGAATTAACTTTGTAAATATAAAACATTTAAGTCTAACCACCATAGAGTTATTGCTCAGAAAATTAAGGCTAAAATTTAAGGCTTATTAGAGGAGAGAAAAATATAAAACTTTGTCTCCAAAATGTTTTTAGAAGAAAATCTTGGATGTAAATATTTCTTTCAAAAAAGTATCATTATTAACCACTAACATCATGTAGATTATTTATTCATGTTACTTGTAAGGTAGTACAGCTTATAAACAATCTTTTGGAGAAAGAATACATTGTTGTTATTTTTTTCCACATAAACACAAGTACATTATCTAAGCAATTTTTAAAAAAATTTATATCTCTTTTATTTTTAAATAACTTATTAATATATCCCAAGCTATTCTCTTCCATTTTTTTTAAATTTCACCTTTTCTATCCAACTGCCCTACAGTAATTTACATCTACTTTGTCAGAAATAAATGTTTCAAGGAACATGTTTTTAATCATTGTCCACCTTACCTCCATCCTCTTAATCCTATGCTCTTGTGACCTCTGACAATGATGTTACAATTACTCTGGTTAAAAATAGGGTCATCTTCAAGAGACATTATCCATTTATCTTCAAAACACTTAATAAAATAGGTATAGAAAGTACCTCAACATAATAAAGTTTATTTATGACAAACCCTCAGCTAACATACTTAACAATGAAAAACTAAAAACTTTTCCACTAAGATCAAGAACAAAAGAAGACTGTCCACTATCACCACAGTTATTCATTACAATATTGGAGGTCCTAGCAAGTACAATCAGAAAAGAGAAAGAAATAAAAGGAGTTTAAATAGGAATTGAATCAAACTGTCACTATTAGTGAATGGCATGATTCTCTCTCTATAAAACCCTAAAGACACCACAACAACAGTGCTAGAAATAATTAACAAATACAGTAAAGTTTCTGGATACAAAATCAATGTTAAAAAATTCATAACATTCCTATACTCTAATAATGTCAGAAAAAGAAATGAAAAAAAATTCCTTTTGCAATTACAACAAAAAGAATAAAATGCCTAAGAATATACCTAATGAAATGTATGAAGGACTTATATAATAAAAACTATAAGACTCTATTAAAAGAAATTGAAGAAGACACACAAAGAAATAAAGAGATATTTTGTGTTCTTGTCTTGGTAGAATCAACACAGTGAAATTGGCCTTATTACCTAAAGCATTAACAGATTTAATGCAATCCCTATCAAAATCCCATCAGCATTTTTTAAAGAAATAGAACAAAAAATCATCAAATTTGTAAGGAAGCACAAAAGATCCAGAATTATCAAACCTGTCGTAAGAAAAAAGAATGAGCCTGGACGCATCACTCTGCCTGTCTTCAAATTATACTACAAAGTGACAATAATAAAAATGACATGATACTAGTAGATAAACAGACACATAGACCAGTGGAACAGAACTGAGAGTCCAGAATAAAACGCCCATTCATATGAACAAATAATTTTCAACAAAAAAGTAAAAAAACATACCATGGAGAAAGAAAAGCCTCTTTAATAAATGGTGCTGGGAAAACTGGAAAGCCACCTGCAAAAGAATGAAATTAGACTGTTGAATGACACCACACATCTAAATTAACTAAAAATGGATTAAGGACCTGAATATACGACCTGAAGCAATAAATCACATAGAAGAAAACATAGAAACTATAATCATGGACTTTGGACTTAGAGAGGATTTTGTGGATTTGGCCTCAAAGGCAAGGGAAGTAAAAGCAAAATTAAATAAATAAGACTATATTAAAATAAAAAAGCTTCTGCACAGAAAAAGAAACTGTCAACCAGGCAAAGAGACAACCGTCTGAATGGAAAAATATATTTGCAAGCAACACCTCTGATAAGGGCCTAATCTCCAAAATATACAAAGAAGGTATACACTCAATAACAACAACAAAATAAACAATTAAAAAATGGGCAGAGGACCTAAACAGACTCTTCTTCCAAAAAGATATACAAATGGCCAACAAACATATGAAGGTATGCTATTAGGGAATTATAAATCAAAACCACAATGAGATACCATCTCACACCTGTTAGAATGGCTATTATCAACAGGATAAGTAATAAGTGTTTGAGAGGATGTGGAGAAAAAGGAACCCTCATAAACTTCAAATGGGACTGCAAATTAGTTCAGCCACTATAGAAAACAGTATGGAGGTTCCTCAAAAACTAAGAATTAATTTGCCATATGATCCAACAATCTACTGGGTATTTACTTCAAAGACTTGAAAACCCATATTCAAAAAGATATTTGCACACCAATGTTCATAGCAGCCTTATTCACAGTGGCTAGGACATGGAAACAACCAAAGTGTCCCACAATAGATGATTGGATAAAGAATTGGTGGTACATATATACAATGGAATATTACTCAGCCATAAGAAGAGATGAAATACTGCCATTTGCAACAATATAGATGGATCTTGAGACAATCATACTAAGCAAAATAAGCCAGACATAAAAAGTTGAAAACCAGATGATATCACTTATATGTGGGGTATAAACCTAAAAACAACAAACAAGCATTACAAATAAATAGACTCATGGACATGGACTATAGACTAGTGGTTACCAGAGGGAAGGAGAACAAGAAGGGCAGTGGATAGAAGTAAAAGGGGTCAATTATGTGGTGACAGAAAAAAAATCTATGGGAGGTGAACACAATGCAATATATATATATGACTTTCTTTTGAATTGTACACTTGAAACATTGAATTTTATTAATCAAAGTCACCACCCTTAAAAAAAAAGTTGTAAAGAGAACAAAAGAAAAAGAAAAACAGGGTCATTTTTCACATAAATGTATCTTTTTATTTCCATATTTAATTATTCTTTGAAGTTAGAAGAATAATTTTGCCAATGATATCACTAGTTTACCTTTTTAATTAGTTCTCTTTACATGCATATTTCTATTACTTTAATTCATAGGCTCATCATATCTCACCTGGAGCAGGAAAGCACTCTCTCAAGTATTTAGCATAATGGCTTTGAAGTCATACATATCAGGTCATAAATCCTGGCACACTCATTTCACATTTGTTGGATCCTGAAGCATTTACTAAATAATACTTTTCTCCAAGGAATGTGAGAAGAAATAAAATGACATTATATGTATAAATATAAGTATGTAGGTATTACCTATAATAAATGGTTACTACATATTATAAGACAGCATTATTATTAATGTATTTTCTGACTGCCTGCCATTCTGTACTATCATTCATTCATTGTTCAAATGCCACATCTAGCCATATAATGACCAAACACTACTCCTACTCCAAGTTTATCTATTTATTTTCCTATTTTTACAAAATAAAACTCAAATATCTTAGTATATACTGCAAGAGATAGTGGAGTTTTGGTTTCTAAAATACTGGATATAAATCTAAGCATGGCCATTTAGTCAACAAGTATTTGTTGGTGACATATACCTGGCTCTTTGTTGAAGGCTGCAGATAAAAGAATTGACAAAGCAGATACAACCACTCTCTATAATAGCTATTTGATCTTCATTTACTTAATCATCACTAGCTCTACTTTCTTCATTGTAGAGATAATAATATCTAGATTTGGGGCTTGTTTGGAAGTTTTAATGTGATAGCTAATATAATTATTGTTATTTTGGAAAGATTTCCAGTGATAATTATGAGTAATCAATAGAAGTCAGGAGCAAAAGTTTAGATTCAGAAAGTTAAGAGAGTGTTTAAATGGAAGAAAAAACAGGAGTGAACATTCTGTTTAAGCCCATTTTTTCAATACATATATTTATTTTAAAGGCAGTCATCTCTAATATATGGGTATTTACTTTCCACTTATGTGATATAGTCTTTTCATATAATATTTTAATATTAGTAAACTTTCATATTCTTATATTTATATACAAACAAAAATAAATGTAATTAAATGTTTTTCTTTATATAAATCAAGGAACAATTTTCCCCAACTTTTTGGAAGGATAATATCCTAGAGCATACTGTCCTTTTAAAGTGTGAAGGGATTGGTTCCAGGAGCTATCTGGATTAAATGAGGATAAAAGAGGAAGCTTAAAGGAAGGAACAGTGTTCTTAGAAAAGTGAGAGAGAGTGAGAAAAAAGAGAAAGGATAGAAGTTAATGTAAGTAAAAAAGAGTATATATATGGCATGGTATGAAAATAGCCCTTTAGGTTTTATTTTAAATTTCTATATAAAACTTCAATATATTTTTTTCACATTTTCTCACTGTGAAAATATCTTGAAATTTCTAGAAAGAAACAGAGACAACAAAGGTGAATTCTTTCAAAGTCAAGGGGTCAATTAATAAGAAGACTTAGAATAGAACTTTATAACTCTGCCACTCAGACAACTCTATTAGATATGTTAATCATCAGAGAAAATGGGTTTGAAATGAGGAAATTTTAGCTGCAATTTACTTGTATTCATGTGAGTTGTTCATTAGTGTATGTTTCTCTTACTAGACTGTCAATAGAGAGGAGGCTGAGAAATTTTCTTCGCTATTAGATTCCTATTGTCCATATAAGAAACATCCAAACCTGTAGAAAATTTTTGTAGGAATTTGTTTGAGCCAAACAACATATGGAGGGGCAATATCTCAAATGCTCTAGAGAATAAAGTTTTGCAGCTTCTTTTATGAATTTGAGATTAAGGAGGGAACAAAAGGAAAAATACATGGAGGTGAGAGAAATAAAGATGGGATTTAGATTACAAAATAACAAGATTAACATGCTCTTGATTTATTTCAAAGGTGTGTTAACCTGGATTAACCTTTAACTAAAGAAGTTAAATACCTGGAGTGGGCGTGAATACCCACTATAACCTACTCAGTTAGAAATTTATGATCAGATCACTCTATGAGATTATTTTCTATAGAAATGTCCCCCCTTTTTGTTTTCGACACACTATCTTCTACCATAGCTTCTGAAGCAAAGTAGTCAGTTCATAGAATTAAAATCCAATTTCTTTATTTTAGCCTAAGTCTAATATGATCTTACCTGGCAAAAAACTTTGATGATGTCTTCTACTACTTCCTTTTCTCCAGAAACTAATCATACTGTCCTCCTTGCTATTCCTAGAAAACACCAAACACACACCTGCCTCATTACTTTTACATTCGCATTCTCTTTCCCTGTACCTTTCATCCCATAGATAGCTGAATGCTTAGCCCATTACTTGATTCAAGTTTCTGCACTTCTTTAGAGGGGTCTTCCCTGACCATTCTATCTAAGATATTACTATCAGTTGCTCTATCTATTCAGCTGCTTTATATTTTTTTATAAATTTTTTAATAATTATTGTATTCAACATATGTTTATTGAGCACCTACTATGTATCAGATACCTATCTAAACATGGGAGTATAGCATACAAAAACATGCAAAAATCTCTGTCCTTATGGAGCTTTAATTCTATCACAGAAATAGATGATGAAAAAAGGTTTAAATAAAAAGTATATAGTATTTTTGTTAGTAAGAAATGCCATAAAAAAAAAATAAAATAAATAAATAAATAAATACATACATACATACATAAATAATAAGTAGGGGGCATAGGAAATTTTGGATGGCCAGGGAAGTCCTCTTTTAAAAAATGATATTTGAGTTAATGTGATGGTGCAAGTTGTGTAGAGGAGCAATTAATGAGGAGGAAATAGCAAATAAAAATAAATTCTCAGTTGGGAGACTAGCAAGCTTGACCCAGGATCACAGAGGAAGCCACTACTGCTGGTGCAGTGATTGAGTAAAGTATATTAAGAAGTCAAGTAAGAAAAGGAACTGGGTTCAGGTCATGTAGGGTGTTGCAGATCATTGTAAGTTTGAATTATATTATTCTGAGGTGGTAGAGTTTTAAGCAGAAAGTTAATATGATTGAACTTGGGCTTTAACTGGAGTTCTTAAGTTACCTTGATAATAACAGAATGAAGTGGAGGCATAACAGTAACAAAAAGATCATTTAGGAAGATTCAAAAAATGTTTTAAAAGATTTTAGCAGGAGCAACTGGAAGTATGGAGGTACCATTTACAACAGTGAGGAAAACTTCAAGAGAACCTGGTTTGAGGTCATAGGGATTAGATTTCCTGCCATTCTTATCTAGAGATTGATTGGGGCAGTACATAATCTAAAAGTTTGGGGTGTGGAAAGTTCCTTAAAGTCAAGGAAATCTTGTATAGGACAGAATAAAATAGCAAAACCTAGATGCCAGAATATTTTTAATGAAATAATTTAACAGGAATCCCAAATGGAGAATAGAGGTATTCCATTTACTATACTTTGGCTGTCTGCAACAAAATATCTCACTCAGACTGCTGTAAAGTTAAGAAAATGTATAAGATCTAATGTGAAGTAGTACAGAGTAGGGCAGTCTTCACAGTTGGTTGAATTAATGCCTAGGACTGTATTCAAAACACAAAGTTTTTTCTATCTCTGTGTTCTATCATCCTAATTATAGACTTCACTTTGATACTAGTTCCCATCATATTCTTAATATTACTGCTAAAAATATCTAAGGTAATGTTTATTTGTCAAATGGAAGAACAAGAGAAAAGGCTCTACCCTAATCACGGATCATAATTTTCTTTTTTAAGAATATTTGGTCCATTTGTGTTGCTATTTCAACTATTACAGTCACCAGGATCCATTATGTAATTATTTAGGTATAGCTTCTTTGGTTCTGGATTATGTCTATGAGATTTATTTATGTTTTTGTTTTATCTATGTATCAATTGTTGTTATTGTTGAGTAATGCTGTGTTGCATAAATGTACCACATGAACATTGGGTTGTTTACAGTTTTTTGTAATTTTGGATAAAGCTACTATAATGATTGTGAACAAGTCTTTGGGTACTACTTTATTTTCATTTTTCTTGGGAAAGTACTTAGAAGCAGAATTATTGTGTATATATATATAAAATAAAATTTTATTTTACAAATCCATAACCACAAATGCTAAAGCTGCAGAACTTGTTTCTGCCTCTGTTATATTCAGGATCATATATCAACCATTTTGAAGAAATGTTTGGTAGGGTTTATATATATATATATATATATATATATAAATAAATATAAATATATATATAAATATAAATAAATATAAATATATACATATAAATATATTTAGATATTAAATAAATATATATAAATAAATATAAATATATAGATATATAAACATACATATTAAATAAATATATAAATAAATATATATAAATATTTCTAAATTACCATGGATAGAGAGAAGAGAAACATTGGTCTTATATACTCTAATAAACACTAATTTCTTCCATGATTGGTGAATACAAAACTGCTGGTGTCTGATATTTGAATGAGTCCTCAACACTCTCTTAGAGATTCAGGAACTATAAAATCATTAGTAACACTCGGTTCCTAGAGCAAAGGAAAGGCCAGGACTCAGGATTGGAAACAATTTGTTATTGTGAAATACATGAAAGTCCAAGAGAGTTATATTCACTGAATTGCATATGTTTTCCCTGAGTTAGGAAGGGCTTGATCCCTGATTAAATTATAGGCAAGAATTAGTTTTACCTCCATGCTGTAGGCAGTTACACTATCAGTAGTAGGTCAGCCTTTGACTCACTTGCATTTTTGTTCACTAGAAACTAACTGATGACTTCATGTCTATTTATGGATCACCATCTGTTATGAAATGAATGTTTGTGTATTAAAATTCATAGGTTGAAATCCTGATTCTTGTGTTTTTATATTAGGAGGCAGGGCCTTTTGAAAGTGATTAATTAGGTCATGAGGATGGAGTCCTTGTGAATGGGTTTAGTGCCCATTAAAGATTCCAGAGAGCTCTTTTGCTCTTTCTGCCATATGAGGACATAGCAGCAGACAGCAACCTATGAACCAGGAAGCAGTCTATTATCAAACATGAAATCTTGGACATCCCACTCTCCAGAACTGTGAGAGATAAATAGGTGCTGTTTAAGCCATCAAATTTATGTTATTCTTGTTATAGCAGCCCAAACAAACTAAGACAGTGTTAATCTGGAGTGTGAGTGAAGTCTACGCCATGCAATTCTAATACAAATATAGAGTTTGGGAAGTCTATTTGTCAAGATCTAGTAGTTTTACTTATTATATTGGCCTAACAAGTATATAAAGCTAGGTTTTCTTCTATACCTTCTAGTTTTCATGACCTGTAAATATAATACTATGCATTTCTCTCTTTCTTTTATCTACTAGGTAATTTCAGTATACCTAAAATTTCCTACCATCAACTCAAAAATGTATTTTTTATCCAGTTTTGCTGACAAATAATTGACATACAAACAATATAAGTTTAAGGTGTATGGCATGATCGTTTGATTTACATACATTTAAAAATAATTACCACAATAGGTCCAACCAACATTCATCTTCTCATGTATGTATGATAAAAATGTATTCTTGTTATTTCATTTGTATATGTGCTCATGGGCATCCCAATCACTAAATGAAAGTCGATGCTCAGCCAGACTTTAAAAGTGTCAACTCTGTTTAAAATTTGTTTTCTTTTCTTTATTACATGATACTACTATTTCTTTATTACATGATACTTCTATTTGCTATTGGCAAAGAAAACTAAACAATTACAGACCTAATGACATTTTCTCCCCATTGTTTTGAATAAAGTCATTGGATTGAGGTCATTGTTTTTATTAGAGAAAAGATAATAATGTGAAAAATCATATTTCTAGTTTGGAATCTGGGTCTCTGTTTTGGTACAGTGACTGCTTTAGAAATCATCTGCTTTGTGAATTATAAGGTGACTTTGGGCTTTTTCTATAGCTATTGGTAGAAATAATAGAGTAAAGTGAGAGGATGCATATTATCCTTTGTGGTCCTTTGCTAAAATAATTAAAATTCTCTAAAGAAAATAAATAAATATTCTTTCTCTCTCTCTTTCCTTCTAGCTTTTTTTTTGTGAATGTGGGGGTGGGGGTGGGGAGAGTATTCTCTTGATGCATTGATTGGTCTAACATGCTGGAGTCACTTCTATATCACCACTTTCAAGGAGCTTACAATCCTCAGAAGACACTGCAACTGCCTTCACCATTTTAAGTTCATTTTCATTGGCACTCTAAACTTCTGCAACTGCAATCATGCCAGATCTGGACAGCTTGATCCTGCCTTTTATGTTCCTCAATTAACACTTTCATAAGGTTATTGTATATTATGAACTTTTACTGAAGGGTAATAAAGGGTAGAGCCAAGGAATAAAAAATTCAAATTTAAATAGGATCCACTGTCCTAAAAGTTTACTATTTCTTCTATGCCAAAGAGAATTTCTTGCTGACTGTATTACTTCATTAGACCTCAGATTATCATCATCTCCTTGGGCCTCTTTCTCTAAATTATATCCTTTGCTACTTCCACTGAGCTACTGAACTCCAAACCTCCATATTACTAGTACTCTCTCATACAGAGCAATTTTATCTTCTGTGTCTTACATCTCACTCATGCTCAGATAGACCCAGAGACTCTCAACTTTTCTAATGCTGTGGCTTATCAAATTTCCACAAAATATTTAATATACTAAAAGTAATGATAACCACTTTTTTTCTTAAAAGCGATACTTGATCCTGCTATATCTCTAGTTATACACCTACCTCTTTTTTCCCCATCTGTTGAGATTCCTTATTCATTTTCTCATTCCAATTATAATTTGAATCAGAATTCTGAAAGTGATTTAAACCTTTTTGAATAATCAATGTAAAAAGCAGTAAACATAAACCACATTGCATTCAGATTAGATTTTCCTTCAGATGGCCTGAAAGAGTTGCCTCTTCATATCTAAACATTAAACTGGGCATACAAGAAGCAATTGCTAAGTGGTATAAAACAATTAACAAAATAGTAAATCATAGTGAATTAAAACACCAATCTTGTACTATTTTTCTTAACTTTGTAAAGGGTATAGTTAACTGAAGGTTTGAGGGATATAAACCAAAGATACATCTTTTATACAGCTACCTATAGTTTTGTCTCTTCATTACTAAAGGTCATCATGGAAACATGGACTGATGACTTCACTAGGTTCTACCATGACTTTAATATGACTCGAATACCCAGGAAAGTTCTCTTTCAGTGTCCTGAGACCTTGAGAAAAGATGGCTACTTATGACCCCATTTCTACAAAGCACTCAGAAAAGACTTAAAAAGTGCTTAGGTAGTGTTAGCCATTGTTATTAAGGAGAGGTAGCACAGCATATAGTAGTTACTACACCAGACTCTGGAGTGAGAGTGCCTGAATTTGACACACCACTACTTGCTGTGATCTTAAGCAGTTAGTTTAAAATTTCTGAGACTCAGTTTCCTCATCTGAGAAAAAAAATATATATATATTAGGGGGTTGTTCAGAGGATAAATTAATTCATACATATAAAATGCTTAAAATGATGCTGATGCATTGTAAGTGCTTAGTAAGACATCCCTTCCTTTGTTTTCACTTTTGCCAGAGGTGGACTGGACTTACTCTCTCTACAGTTCATGCCGTTGATCTGTCAGACGTTGGTGGAAAATATGAAATCATGGGAGTACAGCATCTCAACAGTAGTAGTAGGAAACAGCTGGTGTTAAAAGCATTGCTGCTAGTACAGATTAGGTATGAATCTATTTAGAAAACTTTTGAAAGGGTCCCACTGGAGAATCTAAAATATGTGCATGATGACTCTAGTGGAGGTTTTGTAATATATATTCAGGATCCAAAATGAGAAGAGAAAAGAAAAATTTAGGCCTGAATGAAATCAAATGTCTTTTACCTAGGGACCTAAGGATACTCACAACTTTAAACAACTCATTACAGAAAACAAACAAACAAACAAACAAAAAACAATGGAAATCTTGCCATGCAAACTGTTTCTCCTATTTTTGTTTAGTCTCACATTTGGAAATTTTGATAGTCTAAATGTGTATAATATATCACGTTTACTTATCATGCTTGTGTTTTGGCAAATTGAATTTATGAGGATTTTATTAGGGTTTTTCTGATCTGGTTGTGGGAAGCCCTTTTATTTTACATCTGCCAGTGTTTCCTCCAGCCCCAGCACTTGTTATTAATGTTTATATCTGGAATAGGTCATAATGAAACTCAGTAAGGGTTAGAACATCTCACTGGAAACCTTACTTTGGTTTTATTTAATTCTGTCAGTCTCTCATTTCAGTTTCCAGAATTTGGGTCTGAATTTGTTGGCTCTGTTTAGCAGTATGCAGGTTCTGATTTATAATAAAAGGGCTGGAAAAATATTCATACATTTGCTAGGAGGTAGGACTTGAGCCAGGGCAATTGCTTGAAAGCATTTGACTTTTGACAGCACAAACCAAGGTCTTTGCTTACACATGTGCAACTCTGCGAACAAAGGTAGACAAGGAGTTCTAAGTGGTATGTGGCCTTTTACTTATCAGAAAGGGACTGCACAATTTATTGTCATTTCCAAAAATCTGGCTGTGTGAATCTGGATGTATGCATGAAAGTGGGTGTAAAGCTGAACAAATGGCTGACAATGAGCAAAAAATCCCAGCATCTTTCAGATCTTAGCTGGAGTAAATGAAGTAGCCTCAGTATGAAGCAAAATAAAAAATAGATTCAGAAGAGGAAGAAAGCCAATGTCATACAAATTCACAACACCAAAACCGAATGTATGATATTTTATCATGCTGCTCTAACATTTTAAAGCAATAAGCATCATAGAAGTACTCTTGGCAGGATTTTATGTGGAGCTAATTTTTCCTTTACATTATCTTGCAATCAAGTTACATATTTTCATTGAAATCAGACTTTAATGTTTAATGTATACTGATTTACATTCTTAAATACAAATTCCAGGATAATTTTTTGACTATGTCAGGCAAGGTACTACGTGAGTTACTTGTTAGTTCTGATGGTAAGAAATAGATTTACTGCAGCCTAAAAAATGACATAAATGTTGAAAATTTAAGTATTTAATGTTTGGAGTAGAGATGGCTTTAGGATCTATCCCTTTGGTTGTATTTGAGAAAGTGAGAATTGGTATATTAGGTTCAATGACTTATATTATTCATTCAAAAACATCTATTTAGTGCTTCTTGAGTGCCAGGTATTTAACTAGCTTTAAAGTTACTGCTGTGAAAGGTTTGTTTCTTGGCCTGGAGAATATCATAAACAAAGGAAAAAACCAGCACTAAACAAGTTATCATGATAAAACAGAGTTACGTAGTCTCTGACAGAAGCGTCACATATGTATGTACAAACTGTTAGATGGTTAAGGTTTAACTCTAACTTCCAATACTTACAGATGTTTTGATTTTTGGTTAGGTATTCATCTCTCTGAACCTCAATCTCCTATCTTGCAAATAAAGATAAAAGTAGTGCCTACTTCATAGTCTTGTTGTAAATATTAAATAAGTCAACCCCTGTGATATGTATAATAGTACACAGCACATAATAAGTCCTTAATATGTATTTTATTATTTTTAGTTTTTATACCAATTGAAGAAATTAGAAATATATTATATTCTCATGATATCCTATACATAATAATCTTATCCATGCATTTATCACACCGATTTATTTAAGAAATGTGATAATGATGTCTGTGTGCATTCCCAATAATTCTCTATCCCATGCCTTTAAATAGTATCTATATGCTATTCATATCTTCAGGCTATATATCTAACTCATATGTCTAATGTAAATGGCCTCAACTCCTAATATCTAACTTAATACTCAACATTTCACTTGAATCATTTTTAGTTTGGATTAGTTTGTCCACATGTGACAAAACACACACACACACACACAAATACACACACAGCACAAAAAAGAGATATAATTTACTTTTTTTCAAGTAAGAGAAGTCTGGAGGTAGGATATCCTGGACTGGTAATAATCAGGGACTCAGGCCCTTCCTAACTTTATTTTTTATTCCTTAAAGTGCATATCTCTTCTGCCTGCTTCAATATGTCTGCTCAAGCACCTGCCATTGTGTCTTCATCTCAACAATGAAGAAGGATAAAGAGATGAAAATGAAGGGTCAAAGGCAACCTCTAGACATATGGTGAGAAAATTTCTTCTTTAGCTTTCTTGGAACAATTATTACATCTCTTTGACCATAGCTTAGGCACATGGGCATAAGTAGCCCTGAGAGAGGATGGATGGTATTTTTTTTTTTAATTTGAAGCATTCATGTGTCTAGCCAAAAATGGACATCTAATATTAAGAGGGAAAAAGAAAAAGAATTTTGGAGGAGCATATATTCATTAATCAGGCAGTTTGGAAAGAGCTAAAGCAGAGAGAAAAACCATGACTGCCAAACTGACTCCCACTTACTGGTCAGGTGACTTCAGATAAGATATTTTATTTCTCTAATCCATTTGGAAAGTTAACTACCCCTAATTATTTTGGGGATCTCAAATTTCTTCTCAGACATATTCATGTATACAATGATTGTAAAGCTATAATCATATAAATATAGTAAAATGTGTTGTGATTAACATGTAAAGAAATTACATCATTTAAGTAAATTAATATTTGTCTATCTATTTGTTTGTTTGTTTGTTTGTTTTGGGTGAGGCAACCCTCACAGATTGAAAAGAACTTGTCAGATTACAATTTCTCATTTATTTTTTATTTATTTTTAATTTTTTTTACACCTATAGCATTTGGTCTTCCTAGGTGGTTTCCCATCCAAGTACTAACCAGGCCTGACCCTGCTGAGCTTCTGAGATCAGACAGGATCGGCCTTTTTAGGGTAGCATGGCTGTAGACATAAATTGAATTTTAAATAAATATCTATAACTCTTACTAAGAGCATAAAATCACTGTTAATTTTCACTTCTATACCATGCTTTAAATATAAAAACATTAAATGTAGATGATATTGCTGTTAATTAAAATCAGTATGGTAGAGTGAAAAGAATAGGACTTTATAAGCAGGCTGACTGAGGTTCAGATACCAGCTCGAATATTTAAGGTTTCTGAGTTTCCTTATTATTTGCATCTTTATTCCAAAAAGTATTTTTAATTCAGATCTTTATGACACATTTTCTAAGGCCTTGTTTGGGATTTTTATTGTCATTATTATGTCATCCATTTATAATTTGGCTGAGTATTAAATTATTGACTCAATATTATTTCTTTTAATATTTTAGGAATATTATACTGTGTTCTTATATCTAACATTCTTTGATCCTTATACTTTTGTGGATGATCTCTTTCTATAAACTAATATAATTTTTTTTTTGTCTTTGTTGCATTTCACATTACCTATTCTCTTTGTCAATATATAGATCACTTAAGGTTGAGACCTTTTATCCTTCCTCTGTCTGTTTTTTATGCTTTTTATTTTCCAGAACTTCTATGACCTGATATTGGCACATCTATCCCTCCATATATCCTTCATATCTTTTTATCTCTTCTTGCCACCTTTGGGAGAGTTTATGCATCTAATTTTCTAACTCACTAAACTTTGTCCTTCAGTAGAGTTCATATTACTTATCCAATATATTGTTTAATTTGTTTAACCATATTTTCTTTCTTTATTCATTATTATGATTTCTTTCTGATTTAATTTTACTTGTCTTATCTCCCAAGTATAAATTATAAATTATTATTTTAAATTATTTTTGTGTTCATTTTGGTAACTCTGCTTTGAATCATATGTTTTCCAGTAAGTTATTTTATATTTAAGGTAGTTGTATACCTCAGGTGTTCATTTACTTTGACCTGTGACTTCCTGCCCTTCTCCTGTCGGCTAAAGCCAGTCATTAGCTGGTCTCATGGAGTTGATGGGGAAGTGAACACTGAGTGACAGAGTGGATGACTATAAAGCCACAACATGCCCCAAATTGTCTTGGGTATCATTATAAATCCTTAGAGAGAAGCAGGTTCATGGGAGACATTGTCTTCAGATTGTAATCCAGCCATACTGGGTATTTAAAGAGGAAGTAGTGAAGGGGTGAATTCTCATGGTTTTCTGTTCAATGTTCTTCTGTTTTCTATAACTCTTCATCTCAGTAGGGTGCAGGGCTCACCTCATAATTCTTCCATGGACTTCTTTGCTTATATCGGGACTATTACTGATTGCTCTGGTGAAAGGGCTCAATATGATTTTCTGAAGTTTGCACTGCTAGGAGCAAGAACAGATTGAAAATGTCTGTTTTCAACTTCCTTCTGCCATCTATTTCTGTCTTTACCTCTGGTCAGCACACTGACCTCCATTCTTGCATCTAGCACATACTATTGAAGAAAATTGTCTGTCTCTCCAGGGGTTAAGTCCAATTCTTGGGTTAAGTCCAATTTTTTTCTGGCTTATATAGCTTCTCTGGGTTGATTTCATAAGAGGAAACAATTAATTTATGCCATTTTATTATTTTGTGTGATCTTTTACTCAACATACAGAAATTTACAGGCCTTCAAAAATCTTCAGAAAATACATTCTAAATTGAAAATATTAATTAATGACAATGTGGTCTTTCATTTTCACATATTTAGGCTTTGATTTTATTTTGAAAGTTTTACTTAAACCCTTCTCCCCAAACAACATTTTACCTCACTTTTTTTTTAATCATTGAACAATAAGGATGTAATATTTGCTTGTAAAACTGCCTGTGCTTTTGTACCTTGAAACATTGATTAACTTTCTAAAATATAAGCTCCACTTCTGTTGTCACATTTGTGAGATGATAAATTAGTAGTCCTGCAAAGTGATGCATTATAGTTATATTTTATTTGTCTTTATTGCCATGGCCTTGCAAAAACAAATACTTCACCAACAAATAAAGTAGACAAAATAGTATTAGCTACAGAAATATTGCAAATAAAGTTAAAGAAGGTGACAGCACTCTGCTCTTTCAAATATTATAGAAGCAACTGCCATAAATAGAGATTGTTGTTTTTTTCTATCTATTCATTTATTACACCCCTGTCTTGCTTTTTGAATTTGTTGAAATGGGTTTTTGTTTGATTATAAAATGGTACATATTTCAGTGACCCAAATACAACATACACCAGGTCCTTTAAGATTCATTTAATATTTTATTTTTTATGTTTGTTTTAGCAGTCCAAAGCCAATTATAATTATATTTATTAATGTTTTTACCTAGATGGAAGCTAATGAACATGATTCACTGGTATTTAAAGAAGTACATTAAATAATAATGGGATTTTCTTAAAGATTAAGGCACACCATAGGCTCTAATAGAAAGAGGGTGTTTGAAGGAAAGAGAAAAACAAATATGTGCCAGTTTTCTAGGCTAGCTCCTTACTCTACCATATAATTTAAAAGTTAACCTGGTACTTTCTACAGTTGTTTAAAACACATTTATTGAATGTTTTACAATTATGTGTTTTCCCTGTTCATTTGGGTAGGTGACCTTTGGTTCAGCTGCTGTGTATGTACACAATTTAATTGAAGCTTAGAGAGTTCTAAGAAAACAGAATCAGTTTTCAAGATGTTGTCTTTCAGAGAAATCTAGCCAGGAGGTGTGAAGTTTTTTGGGTTAAATAGCTGCCTATGTAATGGTAGAACTGTATCATTTATTTTCTCTACTCCATTGTCTTTATTTTTCTCTCTTGCAATATATTATATTTTTCTCTTGTTGATAAATATTTATTATGAGATAACTAGAAACCAGGACTACAGAATTGATTAGAAAGAATGCAACATGACCTTAAACAAATCAGTTACAGATTATATACATGTTAAGGGAAAATGAGATTTATTTTACATATTATCAATAATACAACTATGAGATGTGGTTTAATCAAAAAACACTGGTTTCAAAAAGTCATACAGCAAAATATCTACTTAGGAATTATTTCTAGAGAGAAGAATAGTTTTAAAAGTAATTTTTAGTAGAAAAACTATTCTTATAATATGAATTACATTTTTTGCAAAAGTTGCACTATCAAGTCTAAAAAGTAAAATAATAAGGTATTATTATTGATATTATCTATCTATGATTAATAAAACATAAAATATAATTTAGGAAAAAGAGAATAACTTTTGTAGGCTTTAAAATGATTAAAATCGCAATTTCTGATAGAGATGTTTCAGATTGTGACCAAACGCAAATAGCAGCATTAAAAATAACATATAGCTTTGAAAGGAGACAGCTGTTAGAGAGCACTTGTTTGTATATTTAAATCTCACTATGTAAATTAGACTCCTTCTTATAGAGTCACATTTTGTGCACATGGTAAGATACTTCTATCCATTTCATACATTGGAAGAAGAAAAAGAAAAAGAGAATAAGAGGAGAGAGAAGTTAAGCTCTGTTTATATGCAATACAATTTAGTTGGTCTGAAAACCTTGAAGTAAAGAAACATTTTTCTAGGCAAGAATAATATATGACCCATTCATTATATCTGATGTGCTGTATTTGCTTGTTATCATGTGACAAAAAAAATAATAAAGTTCTCTATTTTGACTCACTATGTCTATCAGCACTTTTTTATTAGAGTTAAAAAACATGGGGAAACTAAGTAGAGTTAGATATAAATGAAGAAGAAAAATGAAGTTTAATCTGTTTAAAGTTTACCCACAGGCAGAATAACAGGCCTTGGATATGAATCACTAACTATGGGAGGATTCAGGATTGCATTTTTTGGTAATGTAAAAGATGAGTTAGCTACCATTTCCACCCCCCAAAGGCTTGCTGTTAATATGTAGTAATAATATCTTATCTTTTCATCCTCAGATAAAAAATCTAGCCTTTGGTACTAAAAGCTATAAAGGACTTTTTTTCTTCCCTTCTTTTTCTTTCTTTCCTTTCTTCCCTTTTTTTTTTTTTTCCTCAGCATATGAACTCCCTAAGTTTGGAAAATTTTTTACTCAATGGGCTATCATTGGGAAGGGTTTACTTTCAATTATCAAACCTGAGAAGATCTTTTAGACTTTATGGCAGCTGAAGCACAAATATGTGATTTGTTACCAGCAATCAGGGCTTGGTCAGGGACAGCATCCAAAGTCTAGTGGTGAGAAGTGTAAAAACCAACACAATGGAAATAGAGTGGTTATCTCCTGACTAGCATGATTTTCATTTATTCATTTTAATATTTATTGAGATCTTGCTGTGGACAACACCATTCTAAATATTTTTCATTGATTAAGCTCATTTATTCTTTATAAAAATTATATCTAAGATAAGCATTATTTTTATTCCCATTGCACAGATGAAGTAATAGGGAAAAGAAAAAATAAGCAATTTGCCTGAAATCAGGCAGGCATTAAGTGGCACAGCTGGGATTCAAATTTAGGCAGCATGACTTTGATATCTGAGTGCTTAGTCAATTTGCCATCCAGCATCCCTTTGCTCCTGCCCATTTTTCAATACTGGTACCAGAGCCTTGCAGTAATTCTGAGTTACTCAATATTCTTTAATGAACTATATGTGTGTTTAAAATATAGAGTCATTTTCATCTGTTTACAGTTAAGGACCCTGATTGATACAATAATCATTCCATAAATAAATTAGTTTTGTGATCATAAACAGATCAATTAATCTCTTGAGGCTAATACATATAAATGTATACATTTATAAATATTACGTATTACCATATCCTGCAAGCATTATAAGATTCAAATGAAATTATGTTTGAAGAATTATCATGTAAACAATTAAAATTCATTTAATTTCAATAAATACTCTTAACATCTTGAATGTAATCCCCTTGTGGTAGATATAAATTATGTGATGGTAGATTTTACCCACACACTACCACCATACAGCTGTCATTGTTCATACAAGAAAACAAAAACTATTGTACATATTCAAACAAAAAAGAATTTATTGCAAGAAATCAGTGACAAACTGTTGAAAGTGTTTGAGAAGAAAAAAGGAAGAAGTGTGGTTTTGCTTAGATTTTAATAATTACAGAAAACTCATAATAGTGTGCCTATTGCTGGAAGAATAAAAGTGAAAAAGAGGAAGGATCCAGAGATCAGTGATATAGAAATCATAGAAAGCCCATTTTCTTCCTGGAGCTGAAGGCCTGGGGTGGAGTTGACTACCAAAAGATAATATGTGACACATTACATTAAATTCTAGAATAACTTTAATATATATTTACTAAAATATGATTTTGTTTAGTAAGTTTTTTTTAACAAATTTATTAAATTGTTGTTTACAAGTAAATTTTTAGGTAGAATTCTGCTAAGAATGACTACCATAATCTGCCTCATCTCGATTACAGAACTGATGAAATTATTTAAAACAGCCATTGAAATTTTATCAATTTCATATATTGGGTATGTCTTCTGGTCAAGCTTTATAGTCTTGGCTCAGGGCATAATTATTCTTCAAATCTAGTACTATAATACTTTCAAGATTTAGAGTTGGCAAGAAACTGAGAATTTATGTTTTAATTTAGCATGGTATAGAACTGGGTGCTTCTGTATTCTTTTTTTTTAACTTATATCTCCAGGTTCTGACATAAGTACTAAAAGAACCAAAATAATTTCTCTATATCCTAGTATAGAGAAAGGCATGGGTCCCACTGTACACCAATGACACGCTTTTTTATTAAGAGCTAAATGTGGACTTAAAATGTAACTATAGAGGTCACCTTATTAGTACCAATGAGAAATTTTTCTATCAACTCTGCTAAATAAGTTTTTGGGGCAGTTATTCTTCAATACTTAAGTGAGCATCAATGAAAAAAAGACTACCTAAAATTTTAATTCAGAATGCCATGTGAGAGTGTTTTGATAATTAATTCACCCTTATAGATACTTTAGGATAGAATGATATAAAAATCAATAGGTCAATAGGTTATTTTCTTGATAAGATAATAATAATAAAACTCTTCTTCATATAAAAATTATAATAATCTCTTTTATACACATTTGTTTACCCTCATTAAAAAAAATGTTATTAACATTGCTTGAGTATGCTATGTGGTAAGTGAATTCCTAGGTGCATATACTACTGATTTTATTTACTAACAACCCTATCTATCTATGTAGGGGGCATTAGTAACTTCTTTTACATTAAGAAAATGAAGACACAGGGAGGTTAGTCTAGGAACCGGAGGAACTGAAATCAGAATCCACAATTCTTTAATTCTAAAGCAAATACAATTCTCAACACAACAAACTATGTAAGAAATACTTTGGAGAAAAAAAAATCTTATTATCTGCAGATAATAGGCCCATATAACTGGTTCCTATGTTTCCAAAACATAAAAGACATTTTATGATATCTAAAGCAAATTTGTGGATAAGAAATAGTGGGATTGACAGAGAAATCCTTATTCTATCACATATTGTAATCTCATGGCAGCACTGGTGAGGTCCTTGTTATCTTCAGAGGAGCAGGGCAGACAACCCTGGGACATGAATTCAGATTTATATACAGGCCATGGAGAAGAGGCCATAGAGGCAGTAGCAGGTTGTAAAGAACTCAAATGAGGTAGAAAGAATGTTGCTCTAGGGAATATAGCAATAGAAGTCCAGGTCTGCTCTCTTTATGAAAGATTGTCAAGAGCTGGATTGATATGGAGAGATATGAGCTGCCAGATATCAGAGTCCCTGATTAAGGCAACAAGCCAAATGAAAGTACAGTCACACGTACTTACTGTGTGATTGTGTAAGCAAGAGGCTGAAGAGAAGGGGCTGGCTTTTCCATAAGAGATTTCAGCAGAGGTGCTTGGGGGAGGCCTCAGCTGAAGACTCCCTATAAAAGGCCTCTGAGTGAAGTACTTGGGCTGGAAATGCATCTAGTGCGACATTCCTAGTGCCTAGTGCCTAGTGACTGCAGCTCAGAGACTGCTGTGAACTGGCTGTGTACACAGCCTCACGTGTGGAGGGCAGCCCCCTGCATAGGAACTGCCACCTAATGCATTTGTGATTACTTGGCTCAGGCCTGAAAAAATCTTCTGTAGGATCTTGCCCTGGAGCCAGGCTTCTTAGAGGTAAGAGGGGCACAAAGTTCCTGTGGAGGATGGGAGAGTGATATGGAAGACAGTTGAGAATCACCACTGTTTTTAAATACAGGTGGAATATGAACTAGGCAGAGAAATATATCCACAGATACTGGTACCCTCAGGCCCCAGTGTCAGACTTTGATGGACCAGAATTATGAGAGCAAATATTTTGAGGCATTATAGTATATTTTTTCCCCTTTTCATTTATTTAGAAGATAAATGGGAGGAGGGGGGATTGGTGGGGAAACAGTTTTTGTTGCTTTTTTCTTCAAACAAATTAATCCCCAAAATGAAAAGAGTGGAAGAGGGTTTAACTAGTGTGATGAGAGGAAAAGGATAATTTTCTTGTCTAGAAAAAAATTACTCTGGGCAGTGGTAAAACAGAAGGGAGAACATATGGAAATATGTGAATCTTGAAATAGAGAGGTAGCAAAAAACCCAAGAGAGGGATGGTAGCAGGGGACAGCTCAATAGAGAGAGTCTGGGGCTGCCACGATTCCCCTGCCCCAAGTGTAACACAGAAGAGCAGTTAGTAGAACTGACTAATGACAGAGGATCTTATGTCCCCAGCCTTCTTCTTAACTTAGAGCTTGCCACTACAGATGGCTCTAGGCCTGTAGCACAACCTGGTATGGGGTAAAAACTGAGGTTAAGTGATTTGCCATCTGAGTAGAATAGATTTGGAGTAGGTAATTAAGCTGAGTTGGAGAAAATTATGTTCTAATGAAGCTGAGATTTACATGTACTGCTTATAATAATCATTTATTTTGAATGAGCACTTATTATGTGCCTGATATTTTAAGTGTTTTAAATATATTAGATCTGATGTTCATGAAAATTCTTTGAGATGAACATTAATTTCCACTTTTACAGTTGAGGACATTGATACCTGGGTAGATAAAATAACATTCTGATACTTCGGAAAGTTGGTTAAAGAGGCTGACTTCAGACTTCAATGTAAGATCCACCTATAGAAATTTTGCTGTTTACATGCACAACAGTGTGAAGGAATGAGGTGAAATTAAAACAGAGAGAGAGAGAAAGAGAGAGAGAGACATTTATTCCATCTTGGATAAAAAATAGTAACAAAGTTCAGTAAATTTTCTTTGGTGCCCATCTAACATCTCTCTGTAGTAGTTTGTGGTGGCCTACAGACAGAGGTTGTGCTGGCCTTGCAAATGGAATTCAGATAATCTGGTTGAGGAAAGAGATTTGTGTAGAGACCCAGCTTAGAGACCACATTTGTCTTAACATTTATTAGTGTACCTCCAATGTAAACACAGTGCCTTGAATGAGGCAAAAAAAAAAAAAAAAAGCAAAGAATAGATAATGCCAGTTAAACTAGGCTGATCTTCAGAAATCCACTTTTCTATAAAGTTTCCATACCTCAAAATGGAAAATAAAAATGACTGTAATTAAAGGTGGGTTCATTTGAATAAAATGATATAAAAAAGTGTTTTTCAAAATTTAAAGAGCTGTAAAAATATAAAATATGGCTCTTAAAATAGAACTTTGATTCATATGTAATTCAGCATTTGTCAAAATCTCTGCAAACATATAAGATTTGAAAGACGGTCTAGGGTCAACTGTGTCTTCTTGTTTAGAAAGTAGTTTTTCTAAACACGTCCCTTATTAATTTAGAGCACAATAAATTAAAATACCTGGATGATATTGTTTTAGTTACTTTATACTAAGGCCTTGTATTATTTCATGTCCCAGACTTTATGTACCAAGGCTTGTTAAAGACATGATCTTTTGATGAATAATTCTTTATCTTTTACAAACTCATATTTGAAACTACCATTTATTAATTATGATAACCTTATACCTAGTAGCATAGTGTGGGTGCTGCTCAGTTTTTAGTGAAAATAATGTGTTTGTTCTCAGAATTTACTTGGATGTTTTCATTTGTCCAAGAATGAAATCTACATTTACTGTATTTTTATTATTGCTTTGGTTGCCAGGAAAAACCAGGAGCTAAATCTATTGTTTACTTACAATAAGTAGTTTATCCCATGTACCTGATTTAGTTATGTACTGTTCTTGACCATGAATCACATTTCCAATATACCTCAGGAACTTACTATTAAACAAACAAACAAACAAAAAATCATTGATGTTAACTATTGTCCTTACATGTGCTTATTTTCCATATAACTTGCTTATAAAACAAATCTTCAACTTAAGTCCTGGTAAAAAGCAACCTTTAGAGCAAAAGACTTCTACATTCCCCTCCCTGTGTAATTCTCACGGGTCTCAGTTCTACCTACTGTCTTAATTTATTTTTCACATTCTTAAGTTTAGGAGGATTGTGGTGACATAGTTGTCATATGATATTGGGATAACATAATTTTATAAATTACAACATTTGAAAGCACCAATGGGCTTCAATTCTAAGAACAACATAAATAATATATTATAGTCCTAGTTAATTTCCATAGACACAGAAAGTAGTGAGTATATGTAAGCATTGTACATTATTATTTTGAGAGGAGGTGATTAAAAATGTATAATGCTAAATTTGAGTATATTTCAGATCATGCTATTAATATGCTTGCTTTGGATGTAGTCATGTCACAGAAACAGATGCTCGGAAGCACAAAGCCCAACTAATTGAAGAAGTTACAAAGCATCTATAAAGTAGCATAAGAGAATATGTTTTGCAAGGTGAAGATGGTAGGTCTAAGTTTAAAGACCCTTCAAATGGCACTTTACACTTGGTTGAAGTTCTCTTTCATTTTTGTTTACTATTTTTGTTTACTACTAAAGAAGCAAACAGTAAGAAAAATCAACATTCAAAGTAGGGGCAGTTCTGCTTTATTCTTCTTGAGGACATACCAGTGGTCAGTGCAGCTCTTACAGAGTAAGAAATCTGTCATGTTAGAGAAGATCATGACAGCAGGGTTTTTAAGATTTTTTTTTTTTAACCATTTGCCTGGGGACAGGTCAAATTATCTTAATGCTGTTATATGGCCTAAGGCAGGCTGCTCCTGCTACCACAAATATAAGAATGGAAAAACAAACAGAAAGCAAAAAAAAAAAAAACACCCTTTTGTTTTTTAAATATGCTATAATCTGTTTATTCTGAGGTTTCTTCATCCAGAACTGAGACAAATCTTATTTTAGCAATGAAATTCATTGGTATAGGTGAAAGTTCTCCAAGGGAAAAAAAAAGAGATTAGATAAAGAAATTTCTTGCAACTAGACTATTGTAGTTCACTTTACATCTAAAATAGAATTGGATTTTTTTAGTGCAAAATGAACTATATATAGATGTAATTTTGACTCTTATGAGATTTATTATAGATCTTTGGGCAGTTTTATTTTTATTATTATTATTTTTTTAATAGAGACTCCTTGCCCCTTGGTGCTGGTGACTGTAAGAAATTAAAATAATTTTAAAAAATATCAGAACATATTATGTATATGATTCATAGCGTGGTTTATAATAATTGACATTATTTACTGGCTAGATCTAAGATTAGAGATCTATAAAACATTGCCTACCACAAAAAAATATACATATATAATTAAATGATCAATGATTTGACTATTTTTTTAATTAGTTAAATTATGTACTCATAATTTTCCAATTTTTATCTAACAAAAGTTAAAATAGTTTTAAATTACAATGCTTTGTGAATGTAACTTTTTATATTGTTAAATTTTATGATAACTAACTTTGTGAGATAGCCAATTCCTTTTATGTATGTATATCTTTTTAAATTAATAGGTTTCTATGAACCTTATTGTTTCCTGAGTTCCTAGAAATCTATGCATGTATTATGATTAGGTTTACTAGTGGATCAATGATAATAATAGCAATTAAAATGTGCACATATCAATTCTCTTCTCATTTCTGAACTTTCCCTTTGCATCCATCCATCATTGGGCTATCTTCAGTGGTTTGAGATTTTGGAGTGTGTGTGTGTGTGTGTGTGTGTGTGTGTGTGTTTGAGACAAAAAAACAGAAATGAATAAAGGAAGATAAAAGATAATTTCTTCTTGGTGGCAAGAAACAAGATATAATCAATTAATTTATAGCTATACATCGCAGTACTGTCTTTTCTACCTGTCTGTAATACAAAGAGCAAATTGTTACCTGTTTTACCAATCTATTGTTGCATAACAGACTAGCCCAAAACCTAACACAATCACTATTTCATTTGTTCATAGTTCTCTCAGATGCAGTGAGGTGATTCCTCTGGTCTGGGTTAATATAGTTGATCTCTATGGTGCTGTGACTGGGGCTGAAGAGTCTAGGGTGTTTTTGACTTTTATACTGACAGACCTAAGGATTATAAACTGATATGCCTTTTATTTCTGTTTCATGTATTTCCTTGTGTTCCATTAAGCTAGTCTGGGCTTCTACAAATGGCAATGGAACTGTTCCTAGCAGTTAGAGGGAACAAATCGCAATGTGAATGTGATTTTCAAGCCTCTTTTTACATCCCACTTGTTAATGTCTAATTAGTTAAAATAAGTCACATGGCTAACTGCAGATGCAATAGGTGAAAGAGATAGACCTCACCTTTTAATGGCAAAGTCACATTGCAAAGGTACTCGCATAGAGGGATGGAGGAATTTATGGTTATGTTTTTGCAATCTGACAATATATGGTTAGACACAATGGAAAACTTTTCTTCTATAGAATTACTTATAAAATTATAAATATCAACAGTATTTTGTTCATAGGCATTCCAATTGAATTTCCCCTCTGTTTTAATCTATATTGTGTAAGAGAAATCATATGAATAAAATACAATATAAAACAAGTTAGATCAAAATTTAGCCATTGGGTGAATTGAAAATGAGATTGTTCAGTAGTAAATTTTGATTATATTATAAAGAAACACCTATAATATGGTGTCTATAAGAAGAAAGGCTACAGAAGCTGAATTAAGTTAACAACTTTCCTGTCCATTTGAAGACTCATCTCATAAAACCAATAAATTAGAGCTGATGGAAACAAACCAAAGATTATTGACAGAAAATATACCGGCAGCCATGGACTACCTAAGCAAATTATGACTTAATCATACAGAAGATAGGAGTTTTAGTTTGTAGTAGGAAAAAAGCAAACAAAACGAATATAGAATAAAAAATAGATGCGCTGACTATTTCAAATGAGGAGGAGAGGGCAATTGAATTTTCTACCACTCTGATTCAAATGTGAGTACCCAAGATGACTGTGACATTGTAAATTACAATTTGCCATGTAGCTCTGTGCATGGGTTTTTTACATTATATCTACTTGGTGGTTATTTCCTGTTTTAGATAGAAAACATACATTGTGGACCAACCCTAGACAAATAACTGGTTGTTGTTCCAGAAAGCTTGCAGTTAAGAGACACAAACAATTATTATGTAGAACAAACAAGGTAAGAAAACTGACTGCTCCCTGAAATTTAAATACTTAATGAGGTGGGGAAACTTTCTGAAAATTAGTAAAAAAAAAAAAAAATAGACAAGACTCTAGAAAAAATTATACTAGGAATTATTAATCCTTTCTCAGTATCTAAGACTTACAATGCTGCACAAAATTCTGAGGTATCATTATCTTGTCTTAAAGTGCTATATGTCTAGGAATGTCAAAATCGGCACAGAAAAAAATGAGAAAAACATGAAAATTTTATGAGCGTTATGAATAGTAATAATAGTGAAACTACTGATAATGTTCGCATCATGAAAAAATTTTTAGTTGAAATCTCATGATACTTTATTTTCTATATAGTAGATATCTCACATTTTGTAGCAAACTTTGGGAGTATTTTAAATGTTTTTAAGGGCTATAGATTTGTAAAGCTGGAAATTCTAAATCCAAAAGATTATTAGAAGAATTATCTTAGAGTCTAAAATTTATCCTGAAATGTATTCCAATGATATTAAAGGATTTTTAAAAGTGTAAAACAAATCAAATTTGCATTCTAGGAGGATCACAGTGGTAACAATAGAAGGAAGTTAGTGTGATTAGAAGGATATGATTATAATCCAGTTAATAAGGGATGAATGCCTGGAGAATGGCAGGAGAAATAGCAGAGGTAAAATGATTTCAAGGAATTTAGACAGGGAGAATCTATAGGTCTTAGTTATTAATAAAGAGAGTCATTAATTGAGAAGGGAGAAATCTAGGGCTATCTAAAATTATAATGACATCAATTTTGGTACCATTTACTAATATAAAGAGCATGGAAAAGGGACATGTTTTGAAATTTTGTGTTGAGGTATTTTTGAGACATCTAAGTGAAAATGATCAAGCGGTATTAGCAGTATAGATTTGGTGATCAACAGAATTGTAAGCTAAGTACTCAGGTGATGGAAAGAGCATATTCTCATTCAGTCCAATGATGGTTGTCAAATGTGTATAGTATGACTCAGGTACTGAGCTAGGTGCTGATGAGACAATGGTAAACTAGATACCTCTCCTCAAATTTCTTATGGTCTGCTGGGCAATGAGGACAACTGTTTTGAGTTATGGTTGAACATTAATGTACATGACAAGTGTACTTGAATTGGCTGGCTGGGTGAAAACAACCTCAGTTATCTGTTTTGCAAAAACTAGTAATTAGAGATTCCATAGAATTATTTAAAAAACTAAGTATTATTTTTTTTCTACATTTGTGTTTTTAGTACAAAAATAATGCATACTCATAATGCAAGTTATAGATAAACAAACTAAAATAATTCACAAAAATTTATAGTGTGCCTAATACATGTCGGATATTGTGGTCTATGCTGAAGAGGAAATTCTTGCCTTCTCTAATTCAAAAATAAGTGTGCTTTTTTGCTGTTAGTCTGGAGGTTGGTACATGTAATATCCTCTCCTTTATTTTATCTTATTTACTTCTATTTGTCTTTCTAGTTACCACTTTATGTGTTTCTTACTATGGGATGCCTGCTTAACCCATGATAGCTTCCAGGAAGATCAGATTATGTGATTCCACTGCATCTTACACTTCCCCAGCTCTTGTTATAATTCCCAATATGTTGTAATTTTATTTACTGGTATGCGATAATTTGGCTAAAAATAATTTGGTCAAAATCATATTGGTCAACTTGACAGTATGTCTAAAATGACAATTTGATTGAAAATCATTATTTCTAGTCACAAGATTTGTTTTTTAACATTGATGATTTGGGCACATGTAAAGGTTATTTGCAAACCTTCATGAGTCATCTTATATTTTCCCATTTTTTACTAATTATTTCTGATTTTTTCTTTTAAAAAATGTTTCCTATTAAATAATTTTTTCTTTCATTTTTAAGCCAATCTTCCTGCTTTACAATCTTTGCAATTATAAATTGTTGACATCATTTACAAAATTATTTTAAGCAAATTAAATGATTAATTATAGTGACTGAGATGAGAAGCTGGAAACCTTCGTGAGTCTTATAAGCTATTTGAGAAAGACGTTTCAGCATCTGATGTGAAGATTAACTTCTAGTACTTGACCTCCACTTTAGTAGCTTTATTCAGTGACAATTGGTCTCTAATTCTAAATCACCATCACATACCTGAAAAAAAAAATAGAATGGAATACTCAATAAATGATATTTATTATTTGTTTAGATTATATGCCTAATCAACGTCAAAAAACATTTAGCACTTGACTCATTTAAAATAGAGCTATGAGCTGACGTTCTGTCTTTTACGTTTATATGGCCTAGGGATACAGAATGCCATGGCCAGAGAACTAAAAGAGCATGGAGCCAGTGTTCAAAAGCATCATTATCCCCAGCTTAAGGTCACAGTCCCAGGTACATAAAATGGTTATCACCAGGAAAATGAGTTTGGCTTTTTTTGCTTGATTTTAGAGTGACTCTTTCTGTAGGCTATATGAGGTTCCCATGAGATTTTATCTAATTATGCTTTATCTCCCTATTGCAGTTGACTTTCTTCCAACCACTGTGCTGGAAAATGTAAGTGCCTATATGGCCTTTTAAGTCAAGAGTTCCCCAGTTATATCTGTGTTGGTAGAAAACATGCCTGAATCATAAATCAAGCCAGAGCAATGCCATCTTATGCCTTCCTGCAGTGAATGCCACACTGAATTTCATCACCAGCTCCAGAGTCCTGGTCTGTGGCCTAGAGAGAGACCTAATATCTGAGTCCTTCCAAGAACCAGGATGCATTTTTTTAGTTACAAGTATATTTTCAACACCCAGATTATCTCTTCCTATTTTAAGCAAAGGACTTTGGCTACAACTGGATAAAACATCAATCAGAAACACAGACACTTAAGTTCTACATTGCATATTCAGAGAAGAATGAAACCAAGATCTTGCTCAGTGTTTTAGGGCCTCATCCAGACAGTGCCTTGCAGGCAGAACAGGTGATTTAATCGGTATCATGGGGACAGAGCACTGTTCGGCATTTCTGAAATATAATTATCAACTTCCTTCTCTGCTCTCATACCACCATGCACTTATTAAATCAACAAATATTGAGCCACTAGAATATTCCAAGAACTGATTTAGGTGGTGAGGATACAGTTGTCACCAAAACCAAATTTCTTCCCTAATAGAGTTTATAGTTTTATTCAGAAATAAGTTATAGATCATGTTTTAATGCTTTATTATGGCATATGACTTTTATTCAATTGTAATTAAAAGACAGGAACATCACAAACTGCTGCATTTCTCTTTATGGCTTATACATCAAACATGTGGTCAAAAGTAATTTGACCTCAGGGTACCATCTCTTTGAGAGTTTTAGTTTAACTTGTGCACAGGAGATAGTAAACTGGTAGAACATAGTCCATTCTTGCCATTCTCTGCTGATGTCACATTCTCTGCATATGTGAGACAACAATGGGTTAGAATCAGGGATTATTTGTCATTGAAATAAAGATGCTAATATTGATAATCAAGAGCTAGAAGGTGATTTTCAGGTAATTTGCTGACATGAATGTTTCACAGTCACTGACAACAGCATGGCAAGCCACTGGCAAACATTCTCATTTCCATCATGAAATCTTAGGTCAGCATAACAATGGGGAGTGAAGTTACTGTAAAGGCTTTAAGTTCTCTTCCTCTTTTAGGTTATACAGTATAAGCCTTTTAAAATCTGTCAGTAATTTTCCAGAATTTGATCATTTTTATTGTTAGTAGTGATGGTGAGGATGATAAAATTAGCCATATTCTGCCGCAGGAGCTGTTTAATCTTGTGATTTTATTTTCTTTTGAATATCCAACCACTCCAAATAGCCTAACTCTATGTTATGGTTCTATAAAGTGTAGGGTGAATCCTCTACTTGCTCTGGCGTGAGATATTTATTCCTTGGTTGCTAATTACAGGTGATGATGCAGTGCCTCCTTTTCCCCAGTGACTGAGCTAGAGAAATGTCGGATTTTGAGCTCATCTTAGAGCAGGTAGCCCCATCAGTGATGAAAAAAAGGACAGAGAATAGCTCAGATTACAAGGGATGTCTGGGACCAGAGTCATATATATCAGAGAGATGCAGATGACACACTGTTCTAAGATTTCGAGGCTGGTGATTCTATTGAGCTGAGTCAGGCACAAAGGTGATAAGCCTGCTGACGGAACAGAAGGGTTCGCCAAGTAGAAAATCCCCAAAGATGTGCAGGTTGATAAGTTCTATTGCTCCACTGCAACCATCAGGATTGATTAAGAATGGGATAAGGCCACTAATCAATTTTTAAGCATGAGAATGACATTATCAGAATTATGCTTTGAAAGTGTTAGTCTTACTTCCTAGTGGAGACTTATTTGTGTGCTGGTAAATCGACTGAAGTGTCTAATTTCTGTTGTACAAATACTTGCACTCTGGCCAGTTTTAAGCTATCAATGGTTTGGCAAACCAATCAAAAAACCCTGGCTCTCATAAACCATTAGGTGCTATCTCCAACATACCACTAGCCAGTGAATGGCATTTTAGTTGTTTTTTTGTTATTATTTGTTTGCTTGCTTGTTTTAATACTTATTTTGAAGTATTATCTTGGTAAAAGGTTATTGCATTTAAACGTGAAAATATGGATGCTGGTAGATAAGCTGGTATAATTTTAGAGAGAGTGGGTAAGAATGAATCTAAAGAAAAAACATAACTTAGTTTTTGATTTTTAAAAATATGATAAGGAATAGAAAGATTCAAGGATGACTGCAGGGTCAAGTTTGGGTACCTGGATAGATGGTGATCCTATTTATTGAGATAGGAAAGGAAGAGAAAAATGGCTTACTAGGATTAGCTATCAAACTCAGTTTTGGATATGCTAAGTATCAGGTATTTAAAGACTTTCAAAGAGGTTTGTTCCACCACAGAATTGATGAATATTAGAGCAGTTTCTCTAATAAGGTGAGTGATGGTGAAACAGACAACACAACGTTAATATTCTCTCATTGAAGGAGGATGAAAGAAAAAGTGTGGGTTCTACTAGATTTTTTGTTGGACTGGAAGGAAGTTAAAAGAGTTATTGGCTGATGTCCTTGATTTACTCAGTAAAGTAGGCTGAGGCATATGTAATAAGCACTTTGAGAAGACAGGTAAAAATTTAGAGGTACCTACTAAAGAGAATAAATAGAGATACCAGAATAAAAACTTTCTAGGTAGTATTAAAACCGAAACAAAATTAAATTCAGAATGATTTGACTCAATGCTTTAAATAACTACTTGTCTTTTTTAGTAATCAGAGATAGATTTGGTATGATATATTATTTGAACATATCTCCTAATTCAAACTTTCACATATTTTTAACATAGTCTCTCACTAAGAACAAATCACTATATATTCCAAAGGCAGTCACTTTTATGATGCTTGCCTTCTAAGAGTTTTGTATATTATTTACTAATTTCATTCTCATGGCAATCCTAGGAGGCAAGTACTATTATTTCGTTGTTGTTTTAAAAATGAAAGAATCTAGTCAATGAGGATTAGTAGCTTGTTCAAGGTAATGTGACAGGGCTGATTACAGCCAATATCTACAGAGTCTACATAAACATTAATTATTTTGTTTTATTGTATTTAAACATATGCAAACCAAGATAAGAGGATATAAAAAAGGCAATATAAACACACACATATACATGCATACACAACCAGTAAGGCAATAAGTGAGCATCTTTATTAATTTTACTTATGATAATTTTAGGAAATACTTAATAGTTAAATACAGGATATAATCACAAATGGCATAACCTTTTAAAATGGAAGAAACATCTTCTATGATGCTCTGTGTGGAAGCAGTTTTACTCTCATCAAAAGTTGAGAAAAATCTATGAATTCCCTTTAATCCCAGCATAGGAGCCATTCCCAGGCAATCATATAAGACCACAGTATTTAAGGGAATCTCTGCAGAATCAACAATATCATAAAATATTGGACTTATATAAGCACACTTGAAGTTTTAGTATTTTAAGGCTTTGGTATTCTATAATTACATAGATTGAGACGTCTCTGAAATTAGCATGTCAGTTCTATTATAAGGGTATAATCAATACAAGTTAAGCAAATTGGCAAAAAAAAGAATTAGATAATTCTCTAACAGCTCTTGCATTTTGGCTTATTATTTAGAATGAAGGATTTTATATCATGTATATTTACTATCTATACTAGTATACTAAGATTAATATTCATTATGTAGATAATTGAATTATAATAATTTTATTAATTTCAACTCATCAATTAAAAAAACTAACTTAAATACATTTTTTTAAAAACAAACCAAACAAACTGATATTTATAGCTAAAATTTTAGTGGCCAGAGAGAGCTGATCAAATAGGCTGCAGTCATCAAAGAATTTTTTCTAAGTCTGTCTGATACACTTCAAAACATTACAATAGCACCACATCCCAAGTCACATTTTAAGTTATATTAATATTATATTTTAAAATTTTATATGCCTTAGATTTAGTGTATAATTACACAATAGAGCTTTTGGTATCTCTATTTTGCTGTGATGCCACAAAGTTTTATAAGAGCACGTAAGCTTTGGTCTCACCACTACTTAAATACATCAATCCAAAGAACATCATGCTTTTTAAAATAGCCTGTGGCATCCCAAACTCATTTATTTTGTATTAGCTACTAATTCAGTAATGTGTTGCTTTTTTGTTGCTCTAATAACATGAACAATACCTTTGAAAAAAAACCTTACAGTTCTTATTTAAGGATGAGAATTAGGTATATTTCTTGTTTCCCTACTGCTATTTTCTCAGCACATTCATCCGTTCCACACATTAATTTAGTTCAATAAACATTATTAAGGGTATAGTATGTACCATTCAATGTGCTAAATGGTGGTGATACAAGGCTACATGAGACATAAGAGCATTTCATGAGTTAATTGTGTTGTAATAATGATACAGAGTATGGGACAACCTATAGTAGAAGTATATTCATTAAACACATAGTAATTGGGTAACTATTATGTTCGACTCATATGTGAATGCATTCTCTAAATAATGAAATATTTAACCTTGAGAAAAATAAGTTTTTTTTTTATTTTGCAGTATTTTATGTTATCGTTTTTAAAATCATTTATTTTAATTACAGTTGGCATACAATATTATATCAGATGTACAACATAGTGATTAGACATTCATATAACTTTCAGAGTAATCACCCTGGTAAATCTAGTATTTATCTGACATTGTACATAGTTATTACAATACTACTGACTATCTCTTATTCTCTACAGCCCCATGACTATTTTGTAACTACCAATTTGAGCTTCTTAATTGCTTCCCCCTTTTCACTCATTACCCCCACCCCCAACCAATCTGGCAAACATCAAAATGTTATCTGTATCTATAAGTTTGCTTTTGTTTTTTGTTGTTGTTGTTCTTGTTTATTTTATTCTTTAGATTTCACATGTAAGTGAAATTATATGGTATTTGTCTTTCTTTATCTGACTTACTCCACATAGCACAATACAGTTGGCAATATTTAATTTTTTATGACTGAATAATATTCCATTGTATATATGTACCACATCGTCTTTATCTATTTGTCCATTGATAAACACCCAGGTTGCCTCCATATCTTGGCTATTGTAAATAATGCTGCATTAAAAATATGGATGCATATGTCTCTTTAAAGTAGTGTTTTGTGTTTCTTTGTATAAATATCCAGAAGTGGGATTACTGGGCCCTTCTTTGTTTCTTGTTTTGTTTTAAAGTCTATTTTGTCTGCTATTGGTATTACTTCCTCAGCTATCTTGTTTGTTTCATTTTCATGAAACATCTTTCTATCATTTTATTTTCAATTTGTGTCTTTTGATCTGAAATGAGTCCCTTGTAGGCAGCATATATAAGGGTCTTGTTTTCTTATCAATTCAGCTACCTTATGTCTTTTGACTGGAGCATTTAATCCATTTACACTTAAGGTAATTGTTGATAGATATAGAGTTATTGCCATCTTATTTATATTTTTTAATCTTTTTTTATTCTTTTTAAAAAAGTCCTTCCAACATTTCTTGTAATACTGGCTTGGTGGTGATAAACCCCTTGAGGTTTTTGTTTTTTTTTTTTTTTTTTTTTTGTCTAGGAAGCTCTTTATCTATCCTTCAATTCTAAATGATAGCTTTGCTGTGTAGAGTAATCTTGGTTGTAGGTCCCTGCTTTACATCACTTTGAATATTTCCTGCCAGTCCCTTCTGGCCTGCAAAGTTTCTATTGAAAAATTGGCTGATAATTTTATGGTAGCTCTCTTGTGGTTAACTAATTGCTTTTCTCTTGCTGCTTTTAGATTATCTTTGTCTTTAAGTTTTGGTATATTAATGATAGTGCAACTCAGTATTCATCTTATTTGAATTCATCTTGTTTGGGACTCTCTGTTTCCTGGGCTTATATGTCTATATCCTTCTCCAGGTTAGGGAAAATTTCTGTCATTACTTCTTGAAATAGGTTTTCAATTCCTTGCTCATTTTCTCTTCTTCTGGGATCACAATAATGAGAATCTTGGTATCTTGACGTTGTTCCACAGGCCCCTTTAACTATTATTTTTTTGGATTCTTCTTGTTGTTCTGATAGGCTGTTTTCTGCTACTTTATTTTCTATCTTGCTAATTTGATCCTCTCATTTATCTAATCTACTGTTAATTCTTACTAAGTTATTCTTCGATTATTTTCTTCATTTTTGGCTTTTGTTTTTGTTTTCTATCTCCATTTTTCTTTTTCATTTCTTTGTTTAAGTTCTCACTGAATTCATCTACTCTTCCCCTAAGTTCATTGAGCATCCTTATAACCAGTGTTTTGAACTCTACATCTTGTAGATTTCTAGTCTCCATTTTGTTTAGTTCTCTTTCTGGATCCTTATTCTTTAATTTGGGACATGTTTCTTTGTCTCTCCATTTTGGCTGTCTTCTGTACTTGCTTCTATGTATTAGGTAACACTACTCTGTCTTCTGGCCTTAGTAGAGTGGCCTTATCTGTGCCCTCCTATTGTCAAGCTTTGGTTGCTGTTTGTGTGTCAATAGGAGAGATTGAATTGCCCCTTGGGCTGATTGGTTGTGAAGACTGGACAATGACTATAGTGGAGGAACTGTCATTCAGATGCTGATCCTATGGAGCATGATTCACTTTAGGAGAGCTCTGGTGCCTGCCCAGTTTGTCTTTGGGTGTATCACTCTCAAATATGGCCCTGGATGGTACTCTGGCTCTGAACAAAGTTGGCCCCTGTGTGTGCAGGCCAGAGAATCCTGGGAGAAGCCCTACTGCAGGTCATGTTCAACTTCAGGCTTTTCCCTGCCCAAGGCCACCAAGCAATCTAGAGATAGCCACTACTCATGCTGGGCTTAGAGGTGACTCAAGAGCCTAAGCCATGAATCAAAGCTGGCTGCAGGCAGTGCTGGGTTTGGTGTTACTCAGCAAATAAAACAGGACACAGAAAGGCTAGATATTGCTTATTTGGGTTTTGTAAACATTTTAGAAATTTTAGGAAAGTTTGTAGCATGGCCAACACATGCCGTTTTTATGAAAAATCCACTACAAGCCTCTTGAGCCCTGTAGTTGGGTGAGACAGGGCCAAAGGTGAGTTTTCTTGAAGAAGATGACATCTAAGCTACAGGGTACTGAAATTAAATTACAGTATATACAAAGATAGAGATGTGAAATTGCAAATTTGAGAATATTCAAGTAGTTTGATATTACTGAATTATATAGTACAAAATCAAAAAAGGGATCAAGAGTCACATCATGAAGGGTTATAAAATCTCCTTTGATTATAGCTATAATCACTATAATACCTTCAGGTGTTCTCAATTCCATATCAAATCAATCTTGAATATTTATATATGGAAATAAAAATTTTTTAATGTCCTGATACTTAGCCTACCTTTCCATCTTTAGAAACTCTCCTTTAGCTCGAGGCAAATTTAGTCTTTACTCTTCTCCTAAAATATTTGGCATTCTTACCTTGCCTTTTTGTTCATACTGTTCCTGTCCTTGTGAAGCTACATGTATTCACCATGATTTTACCCCTCCTTGAAGCCACAGTTCAAAAGGCTCATTTACATACAACATTAAAAGATTTCATAACTGAGCATCTTATCTTCCTAGAAACCCCTGGGTTCCTATAATTCAATTCATTTTTTCTCTTAGAAACTTTCACAACATTGAGCTTTTAATTTGTGTGTATGTTTTGTTTGTTTTTGCTTCTCCATAAGTTTAAAAGTTCCTTTAACCAAATGATTTGTCTTACTAGTCTTTTTATTTCTTGACACCTATATTAATTAGAAGAGCATAGGATATAGCAAAAAACAAACAAACAAACAAAAAAAAAACTCCCAAAGTAATAGTTCTACTCAATAGAAGTTTATTTCATGCTCACAGAAAAATCCTGGGCAAGGGGAGGTTGGCCGTGAAGCTCTCCTCTACACATTCAGGAACCCAGGATGTCAGAGATGCTGCCACTTTCACCAAGCACCTTCCATGGCTAACATTGGCATTAATATTTCAGCCAGCCAGAAGAGAGAATGGGCGTGAGATGTTTTTATAAGCCAGACACACCTCATTATAGTCTCTTAACTTTAGTTTGGTCACATGGCTACACTTAACAGGAGTCAGACATTTGTAGTCCAGATAATTTCAGTGTTCACCTACTGACCTTTTATGTTGAGTTATTATAACACCTTACATATAATAATATTAGCCAATATTTATAGAGCTTTTATTATGTTGGTTTTTCCTAAGTTACTAACATGTATGAACTTATTTATAAATTTTTATAAATATACTCTCCTCTCTTTTTTATTTTTTATTTTTTTAGGTGAGGCAACTGTAGGTTGACCTTACAGATTGCAGGTACCTTGTCAGCTTACAATCCCTTATTTTTTTATTTTTCACTCCAACAACTCCTGGTCTTCCTAGGTGGTCTCCCATCCAAGTATTAACCAGGCCCAACCCTGCTTAGCTTCTGAGATCAGAGGATCAGGCTTGTGCAGGGTGGCATGGCCATAGACTACTCTCATCTCTTATAGTTCTTATAGTCAAAGAGATGGAAACAAGAAGGTTTCAAAAACTTTACCAAGGTCACATAGCTATTATGTGATAAAGCAACTGTTTGATTCCAGGATCTATAAGCCATACTGTCTTTAGGAGAGTAAACACTATGCACACTGCTTTCAGGAGAGTAAAGTCTCAATAGATGTACATTGAATAAATACAGTGAAGGTATTTCAAATAAGTAATCAACTCTAGGACTCAAGATTAAAACATTAACATTCACATTTCAGTTTCCATACATACAGAATGGGAAAAAGGTTTATTTGAGCTATTTTATGAGTCTACTTGCAAAATGTTTACAAAGCACTTTAAAAAGGCATTATGGAATGGTTTATAATATGATAGTTTCATATATTATATGGAAATCTTAGGCAACAGGTAATTTTTCTACTTTATTATTTAGTATAATTTTTAATAAACAAAAGTCTATGATAAATTCAGCTTACCTACCCTTCATTTAAAAATTGCCTGGAGGTGACTGGTGTGCCAGACATCCTGGAGACACTGTATTGATGGCTGAGCCTCTGAGTAAATCAATGTATGTGTGCCTTGAAACCAGTTCAAAAAGCATTTTCACCAATCCATTGAAGAATGCTGAAGGTAAAATTGTAATAGAAAAGCTTTCAGTGAGTGGGGTCATCGTTCTTATACTTTGTTTTTACTTTTTAATACAAAGGTAACCAACATGTCTTAACAGGTCATCACCTTTTAGGCTGCTTTAGATTTATCCTCTATTCTATGTGATTCCTTCTACCAAGAAAAGTATTTATTGATTTCACTTTGAGTGGCCATCTGCAAACGTGAAGTCTCTTGGCTCAATCAACCAAACCCAAAGCATTAACCCTGAATTATTTTAAGAGATATTTCTTAAGTCTCCCTTTTATTAATTGAGAGAAGTGTATTTAATGCTTCATAGGTGTAACATATTTTAGAAGTGGGTTTATGAATGTTTTTATTATCATAAATATACAATAGTGACTCCATCTTTGAATTCCTAACAACTATATTACATTCTTTTGGTAATACTTCAAGTTCTATCTGGACCACTATGCCTTCCTCCATCATTGATTGGAGTTGGCCTCTGCCCATGCCTATATAGAGGATCACATTTTGTGGTCATATTATAAAGGAAACTCATAAGATTTGAACTGGGACTGATAATTTAGTAGACAAATTATTTTTTCTTCTGAGTAGAAGCTAGGAAGATGGGAAGCTAGAATTCCTATGGCTTCTCTTTCATTAATTCATTAACTTGTTCACTGCACAAATATGCAATACCTACCATGTGCCTAACAGACACTTGGGCTACAGAAATTAACAAAATAGACAAAAATTCTGGAGAATTAGATATAAGAGCCACCCTGAGAATAGAGGTAACACGTATAAAATAGAACTGAGAAATTAGAAGACTGGGGTTTTTCTGACACTGTTAGTGCTTCAGGATCAAGTCTGTCTGAAGAAGTTTACACTGGCATGAAAAATTCTATTTTACAGGCAATACATTTCTTTCTTTAGTAAGTATAGGTTAAATCTGTCACTTGTATTCAAAGGCATTCAATAAATTCTAAGACAACCTAATTTACACTATAAAAATTAGTTGAGTATTTAATAAGACTTGGATAATTTGTCTTGTTATTGTAAATTACTCAAATTTCTTGCTACTACTGCCCTGTAATTTAGTCTTTTTGAACCTTGTGGAAGAATATAGGGATTACATTATAATCTTTATTTTATAGTTGAGAAAATTGTTATTGGAGACTAGAAAATTTAAGTGTCATTTTGTGTTCCCAGTGCCTGGAGCTTGGGATATAAATCAGGAAAGAGAACTAGCATTGCTAGAAGCAACACTTTATATTGATCAAAGTTATAATTTATAATTACCATAAACATGATATTTTTGCCTTAATTATTAATTGTAAAATGCACTGTCAGATTTTACATGTTTTATTTTATTTTATTTTTTGCACACCAGTCATATTATTTGAGCAAGAAGTATGATGCTTGGCAAAGTACTTTTAAACTAAAAATATGATTACGTAATGATGTTTTAATAATGCTGCTTATAATACTCTTTCACTTAGTCATTTAAGGCATTTGTTTTTAAGTGTGATATTACAGTTGGCTTCCAATGTGGAAAACAACAATATCTAAACTACATTATATATATAGTTTATTAAAATATATTAAAATATATTTTTTGTTTTTGTTGGATTATGCAGTTAATACCATATGCTATTACAACAACTATAGAAAAGTATAGAGTAAATAAAAATCCCATTATGCTTCAATCAACTGATATTCTGGTGCATTTACTTCCTGAAGGTATTTAAATAGCTAGCTAGCTAGATATTTATTAAATAAAAATATTTTAGATGACTGATTTTTTATTTAAAGCATTAGATGCTTATTTCATCACTTACACCTATGATTTGAGCATTTTCTCTATTAAATATAAGAAAATAAAAATTTAATGGCCCTCTATCATTCTAGCTTGTAGGCATAGCATACTTTATTCAAAATTCCTTTAGTGTGAAAATTTAGATTTTCTAATTTTCATCATTTTAAACAATATTATATTGTTTTTTCTTATACCATACTATTTATCTGCATCTCTAATTACTTAGTAATAAAAATTTCTAAAAATTTATTTTTAAAATGTGAAGATATTTTGTTAAATTCATTTTTTAGTTTATTGCTAAACATAAATTGTCCTTTAAGATTCTTTTCTTATTTTTCCAGTAACATTATTTCTTTTTCACTTTGTATTCTCTGTATAATTAACCTACTTCTGTCATATTCACTCAATATTTCTCACTTTTTTTGTTTTCAATTTGATAAAAGAGGTTGTTGGCATAAAAGATTTATGTTTACATGCTGACATACTTTTTATTATTTTTCTTTGTGATTTATCACAGTGGCCTTTTGTTAAAAAAAAAAAGTTCATACCCATTCTTAAGTCATTTACATGATGTTTAAGGAGACTTTCAATTAACCTTTTATACATATGGTATCAATTTTTAAATTTAATTTGTCAGTCAATCTAGAACTAATTTTAAATTATGGTGAGAGGCAAAACTTTATATTAAATATTTGTCCCCTTCATTATTTATTGCTTAATTTATATTTTCCTCACAGATTTTAATAATTTATTGTATAATTATTTACATATAATAAAAATTTTCTCTGCTATTGATTCTGGGTCTTTGGATCTATAGATTCTTCATTACTATACTATATTAATGTCTACAGGTATGTCTTCATATATAGTACAATATCTACATGACATTTTGAATATTTCCTATCTTTAACAATTTATGTATACAGGTAGACTTTAAAATCATGTTTTAAAAGTTTCCTACAAATTTTCTTAGTACTCTGAGATTTAATCCTATATGTTAATTAAAAATTACTTACCTTTCTTGAAACCTGTGTATCTCTTTATCTCTTCTGTAGTATCTTTACATATATATTTTTATGCATGTATGTATGTATATATTTAGTTTTCTTTGTTAATATTCAACATATTTTTACTTTCTATCAGTCAATATAGAGTGAAGGAAGAATATGGCTTCTTAGTGCATGATTGGTAAGCCTGGAGGAGTAAGAGGAGTGAGAATCAGGGGGCCACCTTATTTCAAGGACATTCAACATCTGCAATCCAGAGATTAGGAAACCACCGATATCTTGTTTACGAATGTCTGCTCCCTGAGAAGCTTTCATTGGCCACTAGACACAGAATGTGGCCACGAAAAATGTTTCTTAGTTCTCATGTGGCTATGATATTGCTGGCAATTAGAAAGAACACCTGGAAGAAGGCATCTGCTTAATTTCTGTCTTCTAGACTGTCAGAAATACAGTTCATTAGTGAAATCTATTTTACATCCAAAACCTTAGCTTTAAAGTAATCTAGGAAGTGTTTTTAGATTGTAAGTTTCTGAAAAATAGAAAGTGAGTCATTCATAAGATCGAATATAATGATCTTTTCCATGATATCTTTGAAAAGTCAATGGTAATTCATAGTAATTCTGTGCTTTAATATTAGATTTACTCTATTTTAATTCTTTTTTTAATGCAACACTAGTTACAAAAATGACATAATTTATAATTATAAAAAAGTATTTGCACATGAAACCTGACAATTTAGATTAATCTATAATTTAAATTATAAATCTGTAATTTAAATTAATAAGTCATGGCAAAATATACAATTAAATATGTCAGAGTGAAGTCAAAATGAGATTCGTGATTGGTACTTAGGAGGGAGAAAAAGTCTTTCAAAAGTTTCTTTTCCTCTTGACTTAAAAACCCATTATTCATATTCTTGAAAGTATACTATATAAGGGAATTTTTTTTTCATTAGCCATGTGCCTATCTGGTTTAATTTACTTGAATCTTGAAAGACATCAATACTGAATTTGATAACATTTTTCCTACACATTGATTTGATATCCCAGAAACCAAGTTATATTTTATTGTCAATACAATAAATACTATAAATGTGATCAGGTTACATAAATTCTGCTTTGAAAAATGTGAATTGCCTTGTAGATGATTTATTTAACCAAGTGTTAAAATGTTTTCAAATTAATATTTTGTTAATTTAAAAATAAGAAATAGGATTTTCACATATCTTAGTTTTGAGAATGCTTTTATTTTCCAAGCTAACATATAAAAGTTAGAAAAAAATATTGATAGAGCACTGCTTCTATCACCGTTATTCTACATTTTAAAAATACTCATTTAAAAATGAATGTTAGAAAAGAAGCATTCCATTCTGCTATTTATTATTGACCATTCTTTATAGTGGTTGATGATGTCATGAAAGAGGAAATTTAGAACCTGCTATTACCAGTAATTTTTCTGGTTCTCTATTATACCTTTACTTTAGCTCATACTATAGTCAACAACAACAAAAAGCAAAGATGGCACCAACTATCAACTTAATTTTTTTTTTAATGAAAATTCCTCTCTCTATTTTTAGTATGTCATTTTATTTTGTAACATTTACATGAGGAATGCCAGTTATATTTGGATGCTATTTGGTGTTCTCTATAATTTCAGTATAATTCAGTGCAACATCTTTATAATACAGTAATATTTGATGAGGTTTGATGATTTAGTATTTTCAATCTTACTATGAGATAGATATGTTTGCCAATGGAAGGCTTCATTACTAATTAATAATGTGCTTCAAAGGGTATTGTCTTTATTATAAATGATATCTAAATGTTTTTATGTATCATTGTGTGTGTGAATTCACTATTATAATCTTTTACCCTAGGCACTGCCTTGATTTATTACCATGCCTATTCTCCAATTCTTAGCCAGCAGTCCTCTATTCTATTTAGTTTTTTTCCTGAGTCAAGAACCTAGCAACTTCAAGTGAAAAAAAAAAAACATAAAAACAGAGTGTGTAGAGTTCAAGAGTAAACTAAACTGAAAGATTATAAATCAAATCCCCACCCAATACATTCCTCACGATTGCTTTATTTTTTCCCTTTGTCTGTAACTTCTGAATTTGAAGAAGACTCTACACATGTTGATTTTGTGACTGTGAATGTTAGAACTTTCTATAGATAGAGTAGCTAAAGTTCACTCAATGGTATTATATTTGTAGTAGAGAGAAAACTGAACTAGGAATCAGGAAATTGAATTTCTAGTTTCCTCTGATGTGTTGAACTGAAAGAAGTGGTGTTTTCTTTTCTACCTCTTGTGTTGAAAAGGCAGTTAGAGCTTGAGGGAGAATACTATTGAAATTAATACTGTGATTGAATATGACGATTATGTACAAATTGGAGACAAAGAGGTTTTCTAAAGAGGAAAATAAATTCTAGAGTTAGGCTTTATGATGGGAAATATAAATGCAGCCCTAAAGGTTTTCTGTGTAGATAGAAAACAATTAAATAATACACTTACCACAAACCTGTTCCACCTCCTGGATAATCATTTGATTTTAACAAAAGCCAACTATTTAAAAGACTAATACTTTAAGATAGATTTCTACATTTATATCCAACTTGATATATACCTCTGTGATATGTAATTTAATATATGTAATTTAATATAATTAAAGTTTTTGTGTTAATTAAGTAATTGAACAGTCACTAAAATTTCAATATCAGAAGGGCTGGTTGAGGAGCTGGAAATACACTATTGAAGAAAACAGAATAAAATGAATACTGCTGGTCTTGTAGAATATATATTTTACTAGATTTTGAGTAGTGTATGTTAAGATTTTCAAGATCAAAAATCCTGAGACTGTACATGTTGAAAATCCAGTACAAAAAGGACAAAAACTCGAATAGTCAATTCACAATAAATGTTTTATAAATAACCAATAAATACATGAAAACATGTTTATCTTAATTAGTTATCTTGGATATACACATTAAATGTAATATGATTCCACACCTATCAGACTGCCTAAAATGAAAAACGATGGAAAAATACCAACAATTTGCAAATAATTAGAGTGTCCATACTCTTACATTGCTAGCGTGAGTAGAAAGGGCTATAACCACTTTAGAAAACTATCTGGCAGTGTCTCTCAAAGATGAACATATGCGTATTCTAAGAACCAGAAATTCTGTTAGGTACATATACAATATCAATACATAGATATTTTTAACAAAACATATTATTCACATCAGAATTATTTTTAACCAACATAAATGAGAAACTAGCAAAATATCCATAAATAGTAAATAGAAAAAATAAATTGTTGTATTACAATAGAATAGATTCTATTCAAAGTTGAGCAAAAAATGCCAGACACATAAGTACATATCACATGGTTTCAGCTGTATAATATACAAAACCAGGTAAAGCAACTCTATGTTGTTTTAAGTCAGAATAGCAGTTTATTTTTTTTTTGAGAACAGGAGTATTTTGACTGAAAAGGAACATGAGGGGCACTTTTCGGGTGCTGGGAATGTTAGGGCTTTTTACTTATGGTTTGGTTACACAGTTTTTTAGTTTGTAAAAAAATCTGTTGAGTTGTACACATATGAAACATCTACTTTTTATATGTACAATTTCATTAAAAAATAAGAATAAAGCTGTTTCCTGACTATAACCTACTGAACTTAACCTATTTAATTAATTGCTTACAGTAATTTTTTGCCCCATTAAAAATAGGGAGCATTTTAAAGCCAGAATGACCTTATAACAGACTTACAAAGTTCATAAAAATTGACAATTATGCTTATAAACATAATGACAAGACTATAGAGCTCTTTAAGAAAACTTTTTCTTCTAAATATTAACCATGTTAAAAGTCTAGTAGTAATAATGAAAAAAAGTAACTCCTAAGAAATTAAGGTTTACTCTTTTTAATAGTGATAGAAATGATTTCCTATATAATATTAATGAATATGTACATGAATATCTGGGCATTTTGGAATAAAGATTTTACATTGAAGGGCTTTAAAACTACACTGACCTACTTCTAATCTGGTTGTGCCATCAGATAGTTGTGTAGTACTTGGCAAGTTATTATATGATCTGAATATTCATTTCCTGTGAACTATGTATTATATTAGAATGACTATGAGAGACACAAAACAGACCATCTTTTAGATCTATGAGGACTGTTCTGCACTTGTTCACTTCTGAATTTCTTAAAACTAGTTTATTGTGCAGTTAACTGTTAGTTCTACTAAATCAATATTTGGGGAATAAGTGAAAGTTGTATCTAGGTGTTCAATAAATTGTTTATTTTTAAATTTATACATTATATATATGTGTGTGTGTGTGTGTGTGTGTGTGTGTGTGTGTGTGTGTGTGTGTGTATAAATTATACATACTTTGAAATTTATAAATCTTAATCCTCACTAGTTTCTGAAGGATATATTAACACTGTCAGCTTTGATAATTCAATTGCTCAAAATTAGTATGCAGAGTCAGTACTCCAAATGCAAACATCTCATACCAAGTCTAGTGCTTTTCTGACTCTGGAGTAGCAAAATAGATGGTGTTATAAATATGTGAAAAGAAACATAGTCTCATGGACTTTTAGAGCTATGAATGGTCTTCATGAATATTTATTCAAGTCTGACTGTCAAGCATTTTTCTCAAACATATTTTGAATACATCCAGTACCAGGGGGTCTCTTTACCAGCAGGTACTCACTCTATAAATCCACAGCTATAGCTGTTAAGTATTCCTTATATCGATTTCAGACTGGCTTCTAAAATAAATACTACCCACTGAAGCAACAAAGAGTAAGTCATATTCATGTCTATATATTAATCCTTCCACAATTTAAATACAGCTAAATTTTCAAATAGAATTTCTAGATTGTTCACTCTGCCTACATTTAGTTTTTGTATTTCATAGAAAAGACGTTCCTAGTTTAAGTGATTATCAAAGAATACAGTAAGACTACTAAAATATACTCTGATCTGATCATAGTCTTGTATTGATTCATCCTACAATTTTGTTGCTATTCTTAGAGTAGCCACATAACAATGTAGATCTTTATTATATACATTATAGAATTTATCTGTTTCAAACCTTGTCAAGAGGCACTTCACATAGTTTCTACAAGGATAAAACATTCCACAATAATCTTTAAGAAAAATAATTTTAAGTAAAATTTTAAACCACCTTCATCATTTTTGTTCACCCACCACCCCATGCCTCTGGCAACCACCATTCTGTTCTCTTTCTATGAGTTCTATTATTTTTATATTCCACATAGAGGAGATCAAATGGTATTTGTCTTTTCTCTGCTTGAGTTATTTTAGCATAATTCCCTCAAGGTCCATGCATGTTATCACAAATGGCAAGATTTTTTTCTCTTTTATGGTTGAATATTAATTTACTAGATATTAAAATATATTTTAAAATATAAATATATCATAATATCTGTATTCATTCATCCATTGATGAACAAGGGTTACTTCCATGTCTTGGCTATTGTAAATAATGTTACAATTAACATGGGAGTGTATAAATTTTTTTTGATTTAATATTTTTTATATAAATACCCAGAAGCCAGATTTCTGGATCATATGGAAATTCTTTTTAATTCTTTGACAAATCTCCAGACTGTTTTCCATAGTGGCTGCACCAATTTATATTCCTACCCATAGTGCATAAGGGTTTTCTTTTTTATTTATCCTTGCCACACTTCTTATCTTTTTGGTAATGGCCATTCTAACAGGTGTGAAGTTAGTTTAGCATTGTAGTTATCTCATTATAGTTTAGATTTGCATTTTCCTAATTATTAGTAATGTTGAACACCTTTTCAAGTACATGGGGCTATTTCTATAAAATGTCTATTCAGATAAAAAAGATAATTTGCTAGTTCATACTTTTTTGAAGGTCTTAATAGTTGTATTCATTCATAAAACATTTATTGATTGTGCATTATAGTCAGTGCTTTTCTAGTGCTGGGAATATAGTAGTGAATAAAACAAAGATCTTTGCCACCAAAGAACTTATGTTCTAGTTCATGAAAGAGAAGCCAAGACACAAAATGATGAAGGGTCTTCTACTTTTCAGAACTGTACGTTTTTATGAATAATTTGTGTTTCAAGCCCCAATTATTGGCAATTATAGTTAATGAAATAATACTCTGTTATTTAACTAAGGTTATTAAGAATCATGCCTTTAGTGAACAGAGTTCAATGGGTTAATAGCTTTCTATTGTTCCTAGTCAAATGAACTTTTTGTGTAAATTCATTATTCTTTGAGAAGATTTATAATTAAAACTCTGATTTTTAATCATCCAAATGTTTATCCTGGAATGCGTGGAAATGCTTCCTGAAACCTGTTCTCTAAAGTAAGTCAAAATGAAGGGCATTAATATTTTTAATGAGAGTATGAATAGACACTATACTTCTAAACATCATGATTTAATTTGTACTCAAGCAAAACTATTACATGTTAATTTTGTATAAATTTACAATTCCAGCTATTATTTTGTTTAGGGTGTAACTTCTCATAAGTGAGAATTGTGAATAAAAGTGCCTAATGGGAGTGTCATTGAGACTATATGCAATTTATATACTACTTAAATGCTATTTTAAGACTATTAACCTAGATTAAGATATCAGGATGAAAAGGAAGCTTATCCATAGCTATAGGCACATGCAAATATTTCTTCCTTTAAAGAAATAGTTAAAGTACAAGTGGGATAATTATTTAATCTCTGAAGTAGATTACAGAGGTTAATGAAAATTAGCTCACTCTTTTACTAATACCAATCACTACTATATTTTAAAAAATAATAACATACTTTAAAAAAGTATGTTATTACTCTAGCACTATAAAAATACTAAATGATGCTTAAGCACAATTATTTTTTTTTTCCCTGAATACTAAGCTTGTTCATTGTTCAAAATCAGGTCCCCAACAACAGGCACATGCATCTTATTTTTATTTCAGTTATCCATCAAATAGTGTATTTATTGATATCCTCAGGGTATATTTACATTTTATTTGTCCTCTAAATTTATTTTGGCATCTCTTTCCAAATTTATTGTACTCAAGTTGATATCACTTTTAATGATTATGCATTACTCTACCTGGGCTACCATAACCCACTATCACGAGCTGAATGACTTAACAGAAATTTATTTTCTCACAGTTTTGGAGCCCAGATAACCCAGATCAAGGGGCTGGCAGATTCATTTTTTGGTGAGACCTCTCTTCCTGGTTTGTAGATAGCCTCTTTCTTGCTGTGTCCTTAGACAGCCTTTACTCTGTGTACATAGGAGAAGAGAGAGAGGTGAGAGGAAGAAAAAGAGGGAGGGAGAGAGGATAAAGAGAAGAGGAGAGGGAGAGCTTTCTGGTGTGTCTTTCTCTTAGAAACATATCAGTCCTATTGGAAGAGGGCCTCACCTTTATGAACTCTTTTAATCTTAATTACCTTCATAAAGACTCCATATTGGGGCTTATGGGCTTCAACATATGAATTTGCAGCTGGGGTGGTAAATATAATCAACCCATAAAAGATTGTTTAATATATATTTTTTAAATATTAAAATAGATTTATAAAAAAATTGTGAAGATCGTATAGAGTATTCCCATATGCCCCTCATTCAGTTTCCTCCATTATTAACATCTTGCATTAGTTTGGTATATTTGTTACAGTTAATGAATCAATGTTCATAACATTATTATTAACTTATGTCTATACTTTGTGCATGTTTCTTTAGTGTTTATCTACTGCTTATGATTCTCTCTCTCTCTTTTCTTTCCTTCCTCCCTTTTTTTCTTTCCTTGTCTTTCCCGGGACCCAGGGTTTCAGTGTCCCATCGAGATATCACATTACTTTTAGTCATTTCTCATGATACTCCTCTTGGCTGTGACAGTTTCTCAGACCTTCCTTGTTGTTGGTGACCTTTACATTTTTGAGAAGAACTAGTTAGATATTTTGTAGAATCAATTGAAATTTGATGTTTATCTCATAATTGGACTGAGAAATTAGGGGAGGAAAAACAAAGGTAAAGTGCTATTTTTATCACATTATATCAAGAATACATACTATCAATATGATATAACTTTGGTATTAATGTTGATACTGAGCTGAGGGAGTGCTGGCCATATTTCTCCACTTTGAAGTTATTTTTTATGCCCTTTCATACTGTATTCTCTTGTGAGAAAGTAGCTATTCACTGCCCGTACTAAATGACTTACACTCCATCTTTTGGGTAAAGAATATGTAAATAAATTACTTAAAATCCACCTTCACTGAAAATTCATTTTTGCTACATTTATTTATATAATCATTTATATAAGTATATACTCATGGACAATAATTTTATATTTTGAGTTATAATTTAATAGTATTTTATTTTGTTGCACAAATTATTACAGCTTTGGCCATTGGAAACTCTTTCACTTGGCTCCTTTGTCTCTTCGACATACTCCAATTATTCTGTTTTTATTATTTAATTGTTTGAGAAATATTTTATTTTGTGGCTTTATAAGATGTTTCAGGATTATCTTGTATATTTCTTGCCCCAGTCCTGGAATCACAGAATCAGTCTTTGTTCCAAGGATCCCAGGTTTTTTTTATTGGTGAATGATATTAAAAACTAGGATCTGGGTGTTAGGTATGTTTATTACCAATGGGGTATTGTTGGCTTCTAGGCCCTCTTCAGCTGACAGAGCAAGGAGATATATTTGTGTATGTTAATAAATATTAAGCAAGTTCATATTAATGTCTCCAAATCTAATGAATTATTATGTAAATGTCTCTAGCTTTGTCCCCTGGCTTTTTTGAAACCTCCTACTCAACAGTGAAAAACCTCATTTCTACCAGTTGCCATCCATTTACTTAATTATTACATGTCAGTATAGATGTATAGAGGTATCAGAATTGCTAAACTATACCTCTGTAGAAAATGACTTTATCAAATACAATATAGATTCTACTGATTTTCAACATTATTTAGTTTAGCAACTTTTCTTCCATTCTTTGCTGTGAGGGGTGTTTCATACATTTATAAATTGTTTTATCATGTTCTGTGTTCTATCCTGGGGTTCTCCAAAAATATCTTGAGTGACATCTAAAAATATCTTGAGTGACATCTAAAAAATTTCACTCCTTGCACCACAACATTTTATGAGTTGTGACAAATACATATTGTCAATTAGCTACCATTATGGTACCATACATAGTTCTAGTTCATTCTCCTAAGAAAAATTCTGTTTTATTACCTATTTAAACAATACCAACCACTGAGCTATTTGCCATCTCTTTATTTTTGCTGTTTCTAGAATTCATATAATTGGAATCATCCAATATTTAGACAGGCTTCTTTCACTTAACAATATGTATTTATAATTCATCCATGGCTTTTAGTGGCTTGCTGGATAGCTCATTTATAGTTATTGCTGAATAACATTCTCTTGTATGGTTACATGATCTTTATTTCTGGTACTGAAGTTTGTGTTCTCTTTCCTTCCCTCCCTTTCTCTTTTTGGTTAGTCAGATAAAAGGTTTACCAACTTATAAAAAAATTAGCTTTTCATTTATTTATTTTTCTCTATTTTTTAAAAATTTCAATGATTTCTGCTGACATTTTAATTTTCTTTTCAACTTGCCTTAAGCTAAATTGCTCTGCATTTTTGTTTTCTAAGATGGAATATTAAGTTACTTATTTTAGATTTTTTTATTTTCTAACACATGTATTTAATACTATATATTTTCCTCTAAGCACTGCTTTCACTGAATTCCACAAATTTTGATAAGTTCTATCTTCATGGTCATTTAGTTCAAAATACTTTTTGAATCTCCTTTGAGATTGCTTCTTTGATTAATGTTTTCTTTGTTCTCCAAATAGTTGGGCTTTTTTCAATTTCAAGTACCTTTTTTGTTATTGATTTTTAGTTTAATTATAATCTGTGAATATACCTTCTATGATTTCTATTCTTTTAAATTTATGTGTTTGTTTTGTTTGTTTTGTTTTTAATGGTTCAGAGTATGGTTATTTTGATGAATATAACTTTTTGTTGAAAGCCAGACATGTTGTAACAAGTAATTAAAACTGAGGTAAATAGGCCCATAGCATGTAGTTTATATAACTAGCAGTAGGTCTGTGTTAAATATTTACTGTAAGTATATGGACTAGAGGCTTCCTATTTCTTATTTTAGTCTTTGGTTGACTTTGGGTTTCCTTAAGTATAACTCTTCAGAAAGGAACTACATCTTGCAGCTCAATCAGTGGTAATTATCTGTTATTATAATATAACCTTATTGGGGTGGTGGTATGGTGTTGGGAGGAAAAATTTTCTATAATCTTCTGATTAAACTTCAGTTGTTTAATGAGCTTGTGTCACAAGGCTGTGACCCTCACAACTTCCCTCCAGTATATAACACCTCCTCCCTCCCCCAATACTTAGGTGAGATAGAAATAATTACAGAAAGTCAGAGGGAAGAGTTTTCTTTTATCAACTGAGATATGGCTCTTATAAAGTCTTTCCCATGGAGAGCAGGCTTTCAAGTTATGGCAAATACTCTGGGTACATTGCCTAATTACTCTAGTCCTCCTCTTGCCAAAACCACAAAGGGATCTTTCTTGATCTTTCGCCATGATCCTAGTACAGAACCCGAGAGTAAAAACCTATGAAAGCTTGGGGAACCTCCCCAAGACTACAGCTTCCAGGAGTTTCTCACTCTTATGCTCATCTATGCTCAGCCTTCAGCAGGTCACCAAACTACCATTTAATGTTTTGACCAATTTGTGCCTCCAGCAGCTTCTGTTCTAGTTAAGCAGATCTCATCTATGACTGTATTTTTCTTTTTAACTTCAATGGTGACAATTTTCCCTGAGACTTCAGTTCTCTAATAGACTAAAAAAATCATTGATGGTTAGCTTATTCAGATTTTTCTTATAAGAATGAAAGTGACAACTTCTAGCCTATTTACATGTCAGAGCTGAAATCTACAGTGTCATATATATTTTTTAAAGATTTATGTGGCTAGATATTTACCAAGGCTTTCAATATAAACATCTGTAGCTATTTAGAAAATTCAAGAAAATGCTAATAATTTTATTTTTGTATTCAGAGTAAATAACTTTTTGATTGCTGCAGTTATCTCAATTATATGTGGTCATTGTAGGAGGCAACTTCTGAGTTCACATTAGAAGCTAATTTTTTGTTCATAAATCTTTGAGAGTTTATGTAGTTTAACAACTATTGTAAGCATACAAGTTAAAATTTCAGAATATCTAGATGACAGTTATGGTAGGCAGAATCCTAAATTAGTGGTCATGATTCCTACAAAGCCAGTGTGTATACCCTATATAACATTTCCTCCTTTTGAGAAGGACTTGTTATATGACAAAATATCACTTTTGTGATAATGTTACATTACATGTCAGAGGGATTTTGAATATGCGATTAAGGTTCCTAATCAGTGGCTATGAGTTAATTAAAAGAGATTATCTTGGTTTGGTCTCAACATGCTAGCTCTTAAAAGATATCAGAAAGATTTAAACCAATAGAGATTTCTCTTGCTAACATTGAAGTAGCAAAATCCATTTTTGAACTGCCTATTGAGGATGCTGTATGGAAAGAAATTGAAGGTGGTCTCTCAGACTGAGAGTTGTCTCTGGTCAACATTCAGAAGGAAAAGAAGGATTTCAGTCCTATAATTGCAAGAAACAGATATCTGCCAACAACAAGTAAGATTGGAAGAGAATACTAAGCCGTAGAGGAAAACGCAATGGCAGCCAACATCTTAACATCAGCCAGTGAGGCCCTGAGCAGAGGTCCCAGCTAGCGCATTCCTGACTTTTGAGCTATGGATCATTTACATTGTTTTATAGCTCTATGTTTGTGGTCATTTGTTGCATAGCAAGATAAAACAAATACAAAAGCTAATAAAAGCACAAAGTAAAAATATTATTTTTTTAACATGAGCCCTAGTGGAAACATACTCAGAATTAAAAATTAATAGAATTAAGTTCCCTTTTTATTCCTATAATTATGAAACTTACAGAAAAATAATATATTGACTTGATTTATATAAATATGACATGCATAGGTATTATCTTAGTCCGTTCAGGCTACTATAACAAAATACTACAGACTGGGTGGTTTATAGACAACAGAAATTCATCTCTCACAGTTCTGGAGGCTGGAGTTCTAAGTTTAGTTTGCCAGCATGGTATGATTCTTAAGAAGGCCCTCTTTGGGACACTGACTACCACTTCTTATGTCCTCACATGGTGGAAGGGGTGAAGGATCTCTCTAGGGTCTCTTTTTTAAGGTCACTAATTCTATTTATGAGGGTTCCACCCTCATGACCTAATCACTCCCCCAAGGCCCCACCTGCTAATACCATTACCTTGGGATTAGGTTTTCAAATTAATTTGGGGAAAACAAAGCAATCAATCTGCAGCAAGCATGCGAAACAGCTTCAGTTGAGGGCAATTTTTCATGTGGTCATTCTAGCCAAACAATGTATAAGCATCCAACAGTACCATAATCTCAGGCATATTAAATTATTTGTACCAGATGGTGGTAGGTAGGTAGTGACTGCTTGTAAAAGCTATGTGTTTCAGAGAATTTATTTACATAATTCTGATTTTAAGAATAAATATGACGGAGCTGTGTGTACCTAGTTATCACAAAAATGCTACTTAATATATTGAGGGAAGATCAAATTGATAAATAGAAATTCTAAATTGATAAGTAAAATTGCAAAGAATTAAAAAAAGGTAGTGAAAATAAAAACTAACCATTAAAGTAATGCTAAATATCTAAACATTATACACACTCAAATAAAAAAATATATATATATGAGAAAAATTAATAGTTTAAGATACAAAGAATAACCGAGGGAATGTGTGTTAAATTGTGAGTTTGGTTTTTCTTTTTTTTAATTTTTTTTGGTCACTTTTTCTATTTGGTCTGCCCTCCAATGATTTTTATCTGAATGTATTTTAGTTTTAGCTTTTATATTCAAAAGAAGCCTTTATCCTCTATATTTAACTTTCAACAAATGGCCAGAATTTGCTTATATCCTCCACAATCTGATTTCAGCTTCTTAAAATTTAAATCTTTACTTTAATATGTGGTATATCTGAGGATGAGATTAATTATTAAGTTTATAAGAAATAACATAAAATGTTACTATTTTTGACTAACAAACAATTTTTTAGAATGTCATGCTATACTCTATACACAAAATATACATGTATTATAGGTTCCTGATTATTAAAATAATCAAAAGTTACTTGGTATTATTTTATCTAGTTACAATAGGAAACATTTCTAAATTGGTCAGAAGTATTAAAATTTATTTTAGTTATTTATCATATAATCTTAACACTTATTTAACACAAATATTAACATGGAAAAACTATTTTGATTATTATATATTCAATTTTATTTTAAGTCCTTAATGCTTGAAGATAGGAAATCAGAAACAGGACCAAATATCTACCTTACCATTTAAATTGCCCTAATTTTGTTACTATTGTAGAAAAAAAATTTAAGTATATCCCCACTCAAAATTAAAAATTTTTAACTTTTTTTAAAAAAACTATATGTATCCCCCAAGTTATTTTCTTATGGTTCTTTTCTCTGGTAGTTTAAGACTCTTCAACTTTCCAAAAGACTGTCCATCAGTCACAGTCCCTCTCTGCTTCCTCATTCAAGGCAAAATTTCTAGACTATATTCTGTACATTTGTTGCAAATTATTTCTCCACCTACTCCTCTATAAAGTGTAGTCTAATTTTGTCCATACCACCTGCTTAAAATAGAGAATCAACTCATTTGGCTTTTTCTCTTTCTGCACCTGTAATGACTCCTGCCTCTTTTTAACTCTCCATCTCTGGGATCCCCAGTTATGGCCTCCTTTAGATTTGTGGGAGGCGGGGTAATTCTTTGGGTCTCACTTGATTTTGTCTTTCTCACTTGCTTATCCCTAACAAGGTTATCTGAGTAAGTAAGAATTCACAATATCTGGTGTGAAAGTTTTTTTCTCATGCTGTTTTTGTTTTATCATTTTATTCATTCTCTTTGAACCATTCTCTCTGATTCCTTCTCTTGTCTCTTGGATGCAGTTTAAGATTGGAAGTTATAATATTTTCTATAATAACAAGTAGATTTTTTTTTAGTATTTTTAGTATACAGAATTCTGTTGCTGTATATGACTGCTCTGTTCTTATTTAACTCTATCATAAATAACATGTTATAAACATGATAAAAGCCATGAACTTAAATATGTAAAAAGACCTCATGTACCTAATAGCAAAAAAAAAAAAAAATTCTGACTCTTCATCTGAAATAATTTAGTTCAGTTAAAATACTCCCTTCACTTTTTAATAGAAAAAAGCTAATAAGCAAAAACATTAATATCTTTTAGATGCCTTTAATGTAAGAAAGAGATTCTTTTTACATCCATGAATAATAATTTTTTAATTAAGTACATTATTTCCCCTTGAAATCTTCTTTGAGTTTCTATCTAAATTCTTACTACAGTGGCTCTTAAATTCTTTTTACATATCACAGTTCTTTCTTTTATATATAAATTGACTTATAATAAAATTATTGAATTAATGTGAGTAGGGAAATTAGTATTTTTTTCATTTGTTGTCAGGTAATAAAAAATAACATAAATTTATAGAATAATCCCACATTCAAAATCTTCTCTTTACAATATTTGAATTTTCATTACTACGCCACAGGTTATCCTGAGAGTAAATTCAGTCAGTGTTTAAGTATCTGTTTTGGAAACCAATTCTCAGCATTTTGAAGAATCTGCTTTTCTAAAGCTATGACAGTAAATGACTTTCCCGAGATGCATGTGCCAATGAATATAATCAGTTAAGTTAAATTGGCTTAATTCTCTTTTTCCTCAAATTAAATGTTCCATGTGTAATATAATAAAAATGTTATTTCTAAAAAGGAATTGGAGGGTAGAACCTAGAGAGAAATTAGTTTTATGCATATCGGTGCTAGTATTTTCCTCAGATATTTAATTTAATATTAAAGCTCTGTTCAGACATATTCAAAATTGATTAAAAATGCTTATTGTAATATTATGTTATATGAAATATGAACACCTGTGTTTTACTTATTTAACACAGTCATATTTTGCAAACATTTTAGCTAATATATCCTCTAAATTACAATGTGTTATCAGTAATAGGCATGTATTATCATCTCTTTTACTAAACTAGCATGAAGACATACATAGATTCTTTAAACCTCAAGCATCAATGAAACAAATTTAATCACCAAGGAATTGTCTCACTGAAATGTTGTAACTGCTGGCGAAAATTGTACAGGTGATTAATTTTGAATGTTTGCACATTTATGATTGCTATAAGTGCTCCAGAGAACAATAAATGAAGCAGTAGAGTTGTAGCTTGAAAAGCCCAAAGAACAATAATGCAAAAAAAAAGTAATAACAGTCACAGTGTAATAGTACTACATTTTATAGTAATACTAGGACTGATAACAGCTATCTACTTGAATATTTACAATGTATATTATTGAGTACTTATAATTTTTCAGGTATGGTTCTTATCACTTTCTATGCATTTAGTCATTTATTTCTCACAATGATATTATGCAGTAATTATGTTTCCATTTAGGTAAATAAAGAAAATGAAGCAGAGAAAAATCAAAGAACACATGCAAGGAAGCTCTTGATACCATGAGACCTGAGATGGTTCAGATTGGGCTTTCTTTTATCTCACGCAGTAGGTAGCATAGTAGGGCCTGACCTCACAGTTCTTTGTTTTGTGCAAGGATTTCTGCATGTACTGGGATTACTGATGGTGTTCAACAAAAATTCATGCGAACAATATAAATGTCTCACTGGATGAGGCAAACAAAATATGCCTATTCTGAATCTGTTTTTTGTCTTGGCCTAGGGATCAGGTCACATAGGTCTGGTAAAGGGACCAAATAATCTGTATAACTGTTAAGGACTGAGTTGATGGGGTAGCAAGTAACATCAGACAAATAAAACCTATAATAGCTAACATTATGATAATTATTACTACTAATAATAGATAAGAACACATGTAAAAAATAATAGTAACTGATGTGTATTGTGTTTATAGCTTATGAAATGGTTGTGAATTATTTCTTTTAACTATTAAAGCAATATTATTTAGTATGTTATTGTCCTAACTTTAAGGAGAAGGAGCTAATGTTTTCAGGAGCTGAGTCACAGAGCCAAAACTGGATATAACAAGGTTTTTTAAATTTCCAAATTCTTAGTAAGAAAGTGTTCCCAAGACTCGCTTGGCTTAAAACAGCATAATTGATTTTTCAGGTCTGCAATTTGGACTAGATTCAGCTGGGTGCTTATTCTGTTGGTCATGGTAAGACTTATTCAAGCATTTGTAGTCAACTGCTAGGTGCCACAGCTCTAAGGATTGACTATCAGCTGGGATGAAGAAAAAAACTGGTCTAAAGTCTTCACATCCAGCAAGTTTACAAAATTAGTAAAATAAGAGAAAACTCAATATTCAATCATTTTTCAAGTTTTTGCTTGTATCTCATTGCTGCTACTTCACTGATCACTAAAAGTGCTTGGCCAAGTTTAGTGTCAGAACGTAAGGGTGGTACCCAAGGGCATTGGTGCAGGGAGGTATGAACAAATTTGAGACCATTAGTGCAACAATTGTTGTTTTAAAGAGAAAGCCCTTTTATTTTAATAGCTTTATTAGGGTTATTGCTTTCAGAGAGCACACTGATTCAAAAAGAGCACAGTTTTTCAGAGGTTATGGAAGGAGTGTGATATATATAGTAATAGCCTATAAAGTCTTGAACAACAAATCTCAGAGATGTTCTATAGAACATTAGCCCTGAGATTTGCTTTTCAATAAGATAGAATTTGTCATAAAAATGATATTTAGAAAATACTTATTTTCCTGCCCCACTTCAGTCCTAAGATTTACATAATAGCATGTATGATATTTGTTTATTTATTTATTTTTGGTCAACTTAACTGGGCCATTGGATACCCAGACATTTGATCAAACATTATTCTGGGAATGTCTGTTAGAGTGTTTCTGGATGAAATTAACTTTTAAATTGGTAGACTGCATAAAGTAAATTGCCTTTCTTAATGTGGGTGGGCCTCATCCAATCAACTGAAGAACTGAGCAGAACAAAATGTTTGGGTAAGAGGGAAATCCTGCTACTTGACTGAGCTGGAATACTAGTCTTTTTTCTGCCTTCCTACTCAACCTGAAAAATTGTCTCTTTTGGGGAGTTAAACCAGCTGGCTTTTGTACTAGAACGTAAAACACTGGCTTGCCTAGTTCTCAAGACTTTGAAATCTGCACCATTGTTTCTCCTGGGTTCCCAGCCACTGCAGATCTTGTGTCTTTTCAGCCTCCATAGTAATGTGAAGCAATTTCTTATTTAAAAAAAAATTCATCCATCTGGGCCATGTGCATATATATATACACACACATACACATACATATAGGGGGATTAGGTTATATATATCCTATTCTGTTTCTTTGTAGAATTCTGACTAACATAACATGTTACACATTAACATGTTTACACAGTAATGACCCTAAGATTGCCTGGAATAAAAATAAAAACTGTTTATTATTTATTTTTTAATGCAATTGATTTTTTCCCATCTTTTTTGAAATATAATAGACAGTTGGTTGCTTGTATTTACATTATACAATTCAATGAGGTTTTTTTTCAATTATAGTTGACATACAATAATATACTAATTTCAGTTGTATAGCATACTGATAAGAGATCCATATAATTCCCAAAGTGATCATTCCACTAAATCTAGTATTCCTCTTTCCCCTTACATATTTATTACAACATTATTAACCATCTTCCCATGCTATACTCTACATTTCCATATTTATTCTGTAAGTATCTATTTGTACCTCTTAATCCCTTTGTTTTTTTTTGTTGTCCCCCTCTCCCATCTAGTATCCCTCTAAATACATCATGTATCTATGAGTTTATTTCCACTTTTGTTGTTGTTGTTGTTGATTTTGTTCTTTAGATTCTACATGTACATGAAATCATGCGATATTTGTCTTTCTGCAACTGACCCATTTTCTTCAAGTCAATATCTTTTTTTATCGCCTTTCTTTTAGTCTGTGTGTGTCTTTTAATCTGAAGCGAGTCTCTTGTAGAAGCATATGTAGGGGTCTTGTTTTCTTATCCATTTATCCACTATATCTTTTGGTTTGAGAACATAATTCTTTTCCACTTGAGATACTTGTTGACAGAAATGTAGTTATTATCATTCTTTATTCTTGTTTTTGATACATGTTTCCCCCCTCTACCCCTTAAGGAAGTCTCTCCAACATTTTCTGTAATACTGGTTTGGTGATGATAAATTCCCTTAGCTTATTTTTGTCTTGGAAGCAATTTATCTGTCCTTTAACTCTAAATGATAGCTTTGCTGGAATAGGTATTCTTGGTTGTAGGTCCTGGGTTTTCACCATGTTAAATATTTTGTACCATGCCCTTCTGTCGTGCATAGTTTCTTTTGTGAAATCAGCTGCCAGTATTATGGGTGCTCCTTTGTAGGTAACTAATGCTTTTCTCTTGCTGCTTTTTAACATTCTCTCTTTGTATTTAACCTTTGGCATCTTAATTATGATGTGTCTTTGTGTGGACCTTTTTGGGTTCCTGGTTTTGGGGACTCTCTGAGCTTCCTGGGGTTTTATTACCTTCACTAGGTCAGAAAAGTTTTTCATCATTATTTATTCAAATAGCTTTTCAACATCTTGTTTCTTTTTCCAGTAACCCTATTACATGAATATTTTTACCTTTACTAGTGTCCCATAGGCTCCTTAAATTATCATTATTGTCTTGGCTTCTTTTTTCTTGCCATGCTGATTGAGTGTTCTTGGCTTTCTTATCCTCTCTAGGTCATTTGATCCTCTTCTTTATTCACTTTGTTTATTTTATTTAATATACTTCTTATCTCAGATAATGTGTTCTTCATTTCTGACTGGTTCCCTTTTATAATTTCCATTTCCATTTTTATTTTTTAAATCTCTTTGTTAAAGTTCTCATTGAATTAATTTATATTTCCCCTAAGTTTATTGAGCATCTTTATAACCAATGTTTTGAACTCTGCTTGATTCCATTATTTCTGGATTTTGTTCTATTCTCTCATATGGTTTCTGCTTCTTTGTCTTCTCATTTTTGGCTGCCTTTATGTATCTGTTTCTATGTACTAAGCGAAGCTCTTAAGTCTCCTGGTCGTATTAATATGGCTTTGTGTAGTAGGTGTCCAGTGGCATAGTCCTAATAGGGGTTCACCTGTAGGCCAAATTGAGCACCAGCCTGTACCTCTCTGGGGCCACCTGTTAAGATTCAGCAAGCAATCTACAGATGCTGTGCTTATAGTTGCTTCAAAAGGCCACGCCAGAAAATGAGGCCAGCTGCCACCAGTATATCTTGGAGCTTACTCAGCAAGGGGCACCTGACTTAAGGGAGGACACATCTGGATGTGGCTTGGGTGGGGCTGTGAGTTGGGGGAGGTGGAATTTCAGGGAATACTCTGAATAGAGTGACCTCTGTTATCCAGTTTGATGAGATCTCCACAATGGTAGTGCTGTGTCCACACACTAAGAGTGGAGAAGGCTCAACAGAAGAACAATGGATGCTCCCTGAATTTCTGTATAGAGCAAGCCTTGCCTTGGGCCCTCAGAAAGACAACTTTGTGTCCTCCTGTAAGTACCTGATGTCCCCTGCACAGACAACTCAGTGCTGGTGCTCAGAGCGAGCAAGTTCGTCATAGTGAATGTCCACTCATGAACACAGACTCATTAAGAGGTGTCTGCAGCAGCTGCTTCTTCAGCCTCTGTCCCACTCAGCCACTTCAGATTGGGCAGCCTCATGTCCTCACTCCATCTTACCTTCTGCCATTGCAGGGTGATTTCTTAGATTTCTTCATAGTTGTATGTCCTGTTCATCTAGATCCTAGTTGATTTTCCTTGCTGTTTGATTCTTGTTTCTGTCACAACTTTGATTTGGTCGCTAGAGGGATGATCAGAGCCTCTATCATCTACACCATTTTTTTCTTCAAAACAGTTAATTTTTTTAATGTAAAAGAAATTTCAAAATAAGTAGAAAAGTCTTTATTTAGGTCTTGGTTCTGCAACTAACTGTGTGACTTTCAACATTTACTTAAAGACTCTAAATAAATTTTTGATTCCTACCTATACTTCTAAAGTTATTCCCATGCTATTTTTTAGAAACCACTGAATAAATTATAACTATCAAAGTTATTACTATACTTATATGACTACTTGAATCTGTTTTTGTTTAACTACAGAACCTCTTGTTTTATAATATTTATTAATATCCTAAAGAATTATTATTGCAGTGGATACATTTCATAAAATGTATATAGAGAAGTGAAAAGACCAGGAAAAAGGTAATTCAAAACTTTTGTTGGTAGGTGAAATTTTGACCTGTCAACCATTTCATATATAATTTGAGCTTATGTGTGTAAGAGACATAATTGGGAACAAAACGAAATGGCAGGATGTGCTTATTCTAGACACAGAAGTTTCAAAGCAAAATAGAAAAAAACAGCTTTCCATGAGGGAATTCTGAGCTACATCATTTTTGAAAAAAGGTGATACTGTGTTATTTTAAGGGAAGCTTTGTATATATAGGAAGATAATATAAAAATAATAATAATGACATGACCAAACCTTGTATATGGAAAGATAACATAAAAATAATAGTAATGACACAACCATACTGTTCTCAATCACCATTCAATTTCAGAGTACTTTCACACTTGTTACCTCATTTTAAAAATGATTCATGGACAAAGAAATAGTACATTTGATCCAGCCACATAGTTTCAGACTGCTAGAAGCCTTTGGACAAATAAACTACAAAAAAAGCAGAAAGAGGTTTGCTTACTTTGCTCAGAGGTCATGGTCACCTTGTCCTTCCACAGTAAAAACACAGGCTGGCAAATAGCAACTAATATTCACAAAATAGATTACACTAGAAAATAAAAGGTAACCCTATAGTTTCTACCTGATTTTTTTTCTGTCACTGCTATCAATTGGAGATTACATTTTTATATTATTCCCCCTCCAACAGATTTCAACAATAAAATCTTGGACATTACAGTGTCTTAGTTAAAGTAGTGTTGTTTTTTTTTGTTTTGTTTTGTTTTAAAAGGGACCTATCTATTCCTTTTAATGCCCTTCCTCAATAAAACATATTTAATCAGCAACCATTTCATTTATATATATAAAAATATGACTTTAATACTATTCTTATACTACTTCTGCAGTTAGCTTATAATTAACATAGGCTTCTGTCATTTGGCTCATTCTTTTGCTCTGTGACCTATTAGTACAATGATGAGGCAGCAAGAAAACTTCTTTAGCTGTTATATTAAGAATCATAAAAAGGTACTATTATTTTTCTAACTAAAAATATAAAATATATTCTTTAAAATGATATACAGGAATATGGACATTTTTAAATACTATTTAATAGTAGATATTAAAAGTCTGCCTGATATAAACGATGCTTCCCTTGGATCGCGAGTTACATTGTCCTATCCCTTGATCACAGACCTAATCTAGAATAATTATTTTTTATTTTTTTCTCAAAGGCCCTAGGCAAAAGTTAAGTTAAAAGATGAATCCTTATGAACTCCAAATGTCTACTGAGACAATAGATTAATTGAAATATCATATATAGAGAGAGCATGAGAGCTTTATTTATTAAAAAAACAAGATTGTCTTTAGAATTCTCCAATCTGAAGCTTGATATCTAGTCCCCTCTTTTCCAGACACATTTCCTTCTTTCACTCTGCCACTCCGTTCCTCTCCACAGATTCCAAGATCCAGTTCAAATCCTACTACCTCTGCAAAAGTTTTCCTGAGTAGTCCACCTGAGAGTAATCTTTACCTTTACATCTTCCACACCAATATTTTCTATTCTGCCTGTGTGCTCTTTTTTTAATATGTAAGTTAACAGATGGGCCATGGACCTGAAAAATCAAAGTTCAAGTGCTAGCTCTACATTTATTTTCTATATACATCAGGGAAAGTTTTTGTTGTTCTTAGACCTCCCTCATTTGATCATCTATGGAGTAGAAAATGTTTATAGGTCTTTAAAGGTTGTTATAAAACAATCAGTATAATACTTGGTATATAGTCTATATAGACTGCTTTTTAAAAATAATAATTTTTTAAATCATCATTATTCTTAACATCCTCAACATTATCTAACTACATTTTAGGTCCAAGAGGATAAAGACAAGTTCTTGCAATATTTTTTAAAACCCTACATTGCCCACATCATGTCTTGCTCATAGTAGGTGCACAAAAAATACTTGCTGATTAATAGCTGTCTGACACTGGTGAATTATAAAAAGAGAAAAAGGAAAGATAAAGGGTAAGATGACTTTATGCTAACAGTGGTAATATTAACACTAATATTCTGGAATCAATATTTAGCTTCTATATTAAATCAACAGAGTAAATGTTAAAGTTTTTGACAAAGATTCTTTCAGTGTGTGCTCAAGGAAGCTGTGATTCTGCTGCTATGAGTGAAATATTCTTTGAAGTAATAGAGAGCCAATGAACAAACAATCTGTAATGTTATGAATGTGTGAAATGGGAAGACTATATAAATTAACACTTAGATAAGCATCTACAATTCTTCAGACATTATGGTCAATGTTGGGAATAAAATGACCATAGGTCATCACCTAAAGCAGCTCAAGATTAAGAGGGCAGATGACTAAGGAATAAATAGGCTGATATGCCCTACATAAATGTTTATGCAAGATCTTAAGGAGGCAGAGAATAGGGACATGAAAGCAATCCAGGTGGAAAGTACTGGAAAGCATTTAGAAAATGATTATACTTGAGCAAAATCATGAAGACTTGGAGAAATAGGGTGAGAGACTGTTATGACTGACTAGAAGTATGACTAGCATCTTAAAAAAGAAGCTAAAAGGTAAAATTAGAAAAGGTATCAACAAGAAGAATAGCAAAACTTTGTTATAGTTTGCCCTGACTTAATTCTACTGTGGAAATAATAGAATTACTTATGCACTCACATCCTGTGCCTATGTGCTCAAATAAGACTCATCTAAATTTTTTTCCTTCTGGAGGGAAGATGAGGCCAAGTAGGGAAACAGCAAAGAATTAAATCTTGAGAAGGTTGGTTCTCAAGTCCTCATTATGCTCTTGGCCCAATCTTTCCAGATCGGATCAATAAAATGGGTCCATTCCTAGGGAGATTTCTGGGATATCTGATTCTGTCCCAGAAGGTCCACCCTGTCACAGGACCCAGAATTATCTCCATTTATTATTTAAGTTGGAATGGATGACTGCCACCAGGTGGCACCAAACTGCAGGCAGGACTTGGATGGATTTGTATCTCACAGGCTGATTCCCTGACCTCAGCTGCACAGACTTACCCCAGTCATTTAATTAACCTCACAACAACATGACTCAGCATTTTATGTGATGAATATTTAACCTCTATATCTCACATTATGATAGGGCCTTTATTGCATTTTCAAATAAGAGAAGCAAATTACAACCTAGCAAAGAAAGACATGTAATTAGAATCTGTTGACTCACCAGTGAATGTAGTGGTTCATTGGTGAACAGGAAAGAAACTTGGGTTCACAGGACTGATGGAATCCTGTCCTGCAGCATTTTAAGTTTCTGGAACAGGGATTCACAAAGTAATGAAAAACAGAAAAGGGGTAAGAAATGCCATTTGAATAAGAGAAACCTATCTACTGGTTTATTTTATTAGCAATGCACATCGACTAGGCATAGTCAATAGGAAAAACAGGAATTTTTGGTGTTTTTGTTTTGTTTGGGATTGTTGCCCACTGTCAAGAATAGTGTGGTTAGTTTTAAAATGTTTAAAATGATTTCTACTTGAATCTCTCTCAGAAAGTGGCCTTTGAATTATTCCTGTCCTCTGATAATAGAAATTTATAGTGTTGACAGTCCTAACCCTCTGATCTTAATCCCAGGTAGTTTAAGATGACTAATTTTTATTTCCCCATGAATCTCCATGCCTCTGTTTTTCCTGCACAGCACTGAGTGAGCTCTGCCTGGTAACATAGCCTTTTCATTGTCTCATGATCAGCCATTTTCTGTCCTTTGCACATTGACTAATGTTATTTTGTCTCTTGCTATGGAATTGCTTATGCCTGAAAAACTTGCCTACCATTAAAATTTTGCCCCTAGTCTCCATAATTGTTACTGTTGTTGAATTATTCCCAGAAGATACCTAAATTGAAAAACTCTCAATTCATTCAAAGGTGTATTTCAGTAGGGCCCCACTGTGGATAATGGCTTTGCCATGCATGTCTCAAGACATTGCCTTTTCTCAGCTTTCCATGAGGTTGGACCTTGAATAGCATTCCAAACTTTGTCATTATCCAGTATTAGATAGTCTGTCTTAGGTGCAGTGCCTCTGAACTCTGTACTTGGAAAACACTATGGGATTTTGAAAAAAAAAAAATCTCACCCCTTACCCCAAGTTTTTAATTCAATAGATCTGAGTTAGAAAAGGATCCTTAATTATTTCTTTTAAGTACCCCAGATGCATGAGTATGAGCAGATGGTGTTGAAGAAATGTCCCTATTCTTTTTAAAAAGATCAAATGATTCTTCTTAACATCTGCTTCTTTGGTTGATCCTTATTCTTTTTTAGCATATCCAGAGCTATTGTTTACTGGAATTCCGTTCCTGCTTTTGTTTTACAATTTCTGTATTTTCTGTTCGATATGTTGTCTTAACATTCTTTTTAAGTTTTTTTTTTTTTTTCCTAGGGGGGGGTCTCCCTTAGTTTTCTCTACGTTTATAGTGAAATCCTAATTCAATATACTTTTTAGACATATGTATCCAGGAAATAGGTAATCCTGTACTAGTAAGAAATCCCCACTAGTAAAGGAATTACTTTGAAATCAATTCAACCATTCTTGTAGGATTTTACAGATATCTTTCTGTTTTTTTCTAAAATTTGTTCAAGTTTTCTATAACTACATTATATGTCTGTAGCAATCCGTAGATACAGATTAATTACCCTTATCTTAGTTACTTCAACTTCAAGTACAAAGAAGCAATTTTTAATATTTCACTGAACCCTGAATCTTGCCTGGTAAGTTATTCATTCTAATCTTTTGTGATCTTGATTTTGTTGGGCCAAAGTAATACTGATGCCACCGCTGGGAGTGGAGTGAAATCTGATGTCACCCTAGTGGCATTGAGGAGAAAGAGGTAGATAATGAACTGTGGTTCTGTGGTTGTTGTCCCGCAGTACATGATGCAGTAAGAAATTACAGGTCAGTGTGATTGAGAAAAAGATTTATTTAAAGTACATTTAGAAGGAGATGGGCCATGCTAGGGAAGGTTGCAGCCCTGTGGAATTTAGGAAGTGAAGAGATAAGATAGTACCCCCAAAGGGAGGGGCGGGTTTCCAGGTAGGAAAGCTTTAACAATGCAGAAATGGGAAGGTCTGTTTACATTTTGGGTCATAATGGGAGGGGCTAGATAATCTATATGTATGTGAGGTTGCCTTGACTGACAGTTGGCTGCTATTTAAGTTTTTGCCTATTGTACATGTGCTTACCCAGAATCCAGTCTGTTATAATTAGATTCATGAACTTCCAGGCATAGTCATGAGATTATAGTGATGGTATAATGAGGCTGAAATTATGGACAGTACTTTCTGTGCACGCGTTTGTAGTTGGTTTAGCTAGCAGTTTTTATGGCCATTGTACTCTAAGATTTAGGGTAATTTGTAACCCTAAAAGGGAGGTATTTCTGGGAGGTTCTTAAGGAAGGTCTTCAAGAGCTGGGCCTTTTCTCCTGAAGCTCATGCCTAACTAATGACCTATCACTGATTGGAACAACCAGAACAACATTATCTTTACCAAATTCTCTTTAATAGTGGTTACATTTATTTTTCATTCTGTATCTCTTTATCCTGGCCTTGCAGATTATTTTCCCATTATATTTGTTTAATATCTTTCTAAGATTCAGCTTTTCCCTTGAGGAAATTTCACCATTGTCCCATAATAATATGGTTTTCTTTATTTGTCTGAAAGAATTTAACCATATTTTTCCAATCATTCTACTTTTCTTCCATTCTCTGAGCAAGTACTTTTCTTAAAGCCAGAAGATCCAAGCACAGGTTTTGTAAGAATCTCCTCAGTTTTGGGGTTTTCTATTATTTCATTGAATTGTTTAAAAACAAGTAGATCAGATATTCTCATAGGTCTTCTTTATTATTTGATTATTAGAAAAAAATAAGTACTCATTTATAAATGAAGATACATTTTACTACTAGAAAATGAAAGCCATGGTCAGAGCTTATATATTTAATCAGATTTAATAATCAACTTGAGACCTGATGCCAGGCAGACCTCAGATATGGAGAAACTAAATATAATAGGTCTATCTCATTCTGTTGAGCCCCATAATTATATAGGTCAAGGCTTTGTTGGGGAAAAATGAGTAAATGAGTGAAGAGACTCTAGACAAGTTTCTCTAATGAAAGATTATTTTATGTGGAAAGAAACTTTAGGAGAGAAACAGATGTGTTCTTCACTAATGCTTAGTACCACATCAAATGTGGTTCCCTATAAAAGATTAGGAGGTGGACTACAGGGGGAGGGAAGTACACAATGATGTTAAATGTCTCAAAATTATTCTGAAAATATTCTAGAAAGATTTTTTGCCAAATATTAATGACCAGAGGGATCATAGCATCTGACTATTGAGAATTGAATTTTTCTTCAGGAAGATGAAAAGCAGAATTAGAGAACATATATAGTGACATTTACAAATATTTTACAACACATGTTCTTTTATATTTTATTTTATTTTAAAATACAAAATGAAAGATTTACTATAGAAAATGTCTAGCAATATTAAAAAGCAGAAAAATATTTAATTCTGTTAAATAGAAATAACACAGTGCATGGTTGCCAAGTGCAAGGTTCACTTACAAAAACTGATTGTATTGCTCTACTGCAGCAATAACCAATGAGAAATTATAATAAATTATGAGACACCACTAATACAAGCTTTTATAATAATAATAGTGGAATTAACTAACAATATCTAACTTCTATAGAAAAATGTTAAAAATTGAATAAAAGACCTAGAGATTTAAATAGACGGAGAGAAATAACATTATCAAAATTAATCTAAATTAATTTGTATACATGTAATTCTAAAATTCTATTTGTATTTATTAAAGAAATTTAAATAACTTATTTTAAATTTCTATGGAAGAAAAAGTGCTGGTAGGGTATAGGGATATAGGAAACCATACATAGCTTGTGAGAGAATAAAGTTTACATAAAGCAACACAACTAGATCTTCAAAGCATATTGCTGAGTGAAACATGTAAAAATTGATTTATTTCTATAGCACAGTACTATGCATACAAATTAATACAAACACACATGAAATAACCATACATAAGAGAATATGCTTTATAATACTTATAGTATGCCAGAATAAAATTATATAAATAAATCAAGATAATTCTTGAACTCACAGTAAAGATAAACAAAAGTGTATGATTAATGCAATATTCTTTACAAAGTTCCAAATAAATAAAACATATTTTAACCACGTGTTTTCATTTGTATCTTAATTTCTTCTGATTATAAAAGTAATAAGTGCTTTTAATTGAAAATGAATAGAAGAATTAAGAATTAGAACACAAAAATGCTAACCAACCTATTCCTCCCAAATCCTCACAAAAAGAAACACTATTAACTATGCTGATATATTTTTCATTTAGGCTTTCTTATAGATGTTAGTCTATGCTTTTCTAATAATATTTTGATTAAATATTATCTAACAAGAAAAAATTCTCTAGAAACATATATTTCATTGTCTGCACACTATCATAGCCTCAATGACTAGGTCAGACTAACTTCTACATAGGTCAAATAGAAGTTGCTGATTTTTCTAAGAAGCTAGTGATTCATAATTTGAAGTTTTGAACTCCATATGATGGAATATATATATATATATATATATATATATATATATATATATATATATATATATATCTGTGTCAGAGGAAAATTGAATTTTATAATATAAATTCTTATACATACAGAGAAGCCTTATATACAAGTGAAGTAAAAATGAAATTTTTCTGTTTTCAGGATGATAAGCATGTGAGAATCACTGAAGTCTCACAGTTGTGAGTCCCATCCCCCACCTCCAACCAGAGATTGATTATAGGAACTCAGGCACAGATCATCTGTTGAGATAATGATTTTAATCCTTAAAACACAGTTAAGCTAGTGACTAGGATATACCAAATACCTAAAATAGTGGGAAAATTGCTCTTACTGACAGGAATTTAATTACTTGGAAAGAAATTCAGTTTGTGTGGGTGATAAATGACAGGAAGAAGTTAAAAGCAATTTTTATAAAGATGAATTGTGAATCATCTACTTAGTGGTAACCACCAAGAGGATAGAATCAATGACTCATGGAGTGAGTTTCAAGAAAAAAGAGATGTCAGAAAGTGGTTAACAGCTTTGGTAAGAAGTAGATGCTCTTCCAGTTAAATTTCAAAATGAGGAAAAGGTAAGGAAGCATAAAAAAATAAAATAAAATACCTGGAGGAGTTGCAGTAATGCTTAGCCGCATAAAACCCAAGAAAGTGTTGTGAAGGCTGTTAGATATCAAGAAGAAATAAAAGAGAATGAGAACTTAAAAAACTTGTATTTTAAGATAGACTTTGGAGATGTATACAATCTGATGCTAACCCTTGCGGAATGCAGAAAAATACATTATATTGGGAATTGAGATCTAGATTCTATGTCTGAAACTCCCAGATTTCTGAGACTTGGGGTAAAAAAATCTCATACCCTGGTATGTATCTTAGTTTTACCATTTTTATTAAGATTTTAATTTATTGTTTTCTAAGACTCTCTTTAGTTGTAAAATATTAGAATTCCGAGTGTGACAAAAAGCAAGAGAAAACATTTTATGTCATGTAAATAAATAATGATTTGTTATGCACATTAGATTAAGAAACATACAGAGTATAGTTTTAATAATAATTATCCATTTTAATATATAAATATTGAACTACAAATATTCTATAAAGTTATCTTTTTTTATCTATATATCTTCTACCCATAATAAAAAATATCTTAGAACTTAGATCAAACAAAAAAGGAGAAAAAGACAAGACTTTGAATCATGTCACCTGCACTTTTTGCCCATTAGGAAGGAGTCAAAGTACGAACTAGGGACAGAGTCTTGGGGTGAAGCCAGAAGACATGATAGCAAAGGGCCCTGAATTTTGCCAATTCTCAGACATGTGCATAAGATACGTCCTTTCTCCATATACTCATATCCACCCAAAGATTCAGGAAAAGAGGCTGATGCATAAGCTATTTGAGTGTCTGAGCAATTTTTCTAGTAAATTATTATTATCTAAACAGAATCTTTAAATCTATAATTTATATCAGTTATAAATTTATAACTGAATTGGTTTTAGTTTTAAAGCAAAAAGTACCCAAAGTGAAAAATTTTTCTCTAACCAGTGAAGGAAAACTTGGGAAGTAACAGTCATTGGTTATAGGCAAAGCTACTAGTCATATTTCTCTTAGTATAATTGAATATTGTGAATAAAATTTTGACATCCACATATGTTACTTTATAAATCAGAAATCTCAGGGTATATTCTGTTTCTGTTGTGTTCAGGTATATTGCTCCTTTCTAGAATACAGCTTTTATAAACAGAAATAGTTTCTCATAATTGTCCAAGGCTGTGAAGTTCAAGGCAAGAAACTTCAGTGAGATTAATCAAAGATTCATTAATTGAAATTTACAAACAGGCAATTTGAACAACATGGCAGTGTACCCTAATAGCTTATATAGCTGCTTCATTTTATGCTGAGGAAATTTCTTCTTAAATACTTTCCTTAATTTAGTCTTGATGGGATGCCCTCCATTTCCTAAGAACAGCCCCATTAATAGAGAATAGAAATCCAAGGGGGTTAAGGTGGAATAGACAATAAGATATAAGTAGGTCATATTGACCCTTTTGCTATTAAATAACTATTGTCACTTAACCAGAAGTCAGATAGTATGCTGTATAGTGGGAATAAAAGGATGAACAAGACACATGAAGCTTACACTGCAATGAAGAGTGATAGAGACAATAAAACAATAAATAGAATAATTTCAGATTTCAGTAAGTACGATAAAGGCTATTTTTAAAAATCATATAACCAAAAGGCTGCGGAGGATGGAGATTTCTTTGGAACAGATGATGAGGGAAGAATTCCGTGAAAACATTTTAACTCAGATTAGAATCATATAATGGAGTGAATCACATGACAAGGGGGTCAGGTAATTCAGGCTAAGGGAATAAAGCCATATGGATCAAACTTGTTTGGTTAAAGCAAGAAAATGTATATTAGTTTGAGTTTACTGAGGGTATGCAGTAGGAAAGGAATACAAGATGAGATTGCAGAAATGGGGCTAAATCTCACAAAGCCATGGTAAGCAGTTTAGATTCTTTCTTTACGAAATGAAGTTATGTAATGGATAATATTGGTGGTTAAATTTTCTGACATCCATATGACCATTTTCGTACATATTCAGCTTCCATGTACTTTTCTTCCAAGAGTTGGCACCTGTGACTCTTTTTTTAGAGGAATATCTTTAAGTGGATAGAGTCTGCCTTGTTCACATTGCAGAGAAGTATCTGAAAATGTATGTCTATGACCCCACAACCAATAATTAGATAATTCACAGGTGCAGCCTCTAGTTGAGAAAACATTGAGGGTTAATTGTCTCCCTGGAGATCTTTGGAATCAGGATGAAACAATTCTTTCTGGGACTTTGTGGTCACACCCTTGCCTGGATCTCTCCTTTCCTCTGTTCTGCTCTTCTAGTTCCTCCCAGAAACAGTTCCTTACCAGTTTCCCTGGAAACATTTCCATGTAAAATCACTTGCATATAAAACCTCATCTTAGTCTAAGAAACTCAGGCACTGACAGTTGGAAGATTTTGGAAAAATCTAAAGAGAATAAAAACTGACTAATGTTTTTAAAATATCACTGTGGCTGCCATATGGAGAATGGTGGTGGGGGCTTAGGGAGGCCAGGGAATATGAAACAAAGATAAGCAGGCTACTTGAATAATCTGGATTAGATAGCAAGCTATAAGTCACCTAAAATTCTCTAAGAGGTATGTAGATTAGAGGAACTGTTACAAATGATGCATTGAGGTATGAAAAATAATAAATTTTATTTCCTTTTACTAGTCTAGAAATCAGAAAATTGTGCTTTATTACTATTTAATTTGTCAGTTTACAGAGTGCATACACTTATACTTCAAAAAAAGTTTATATATTGGGGAATATGCCCCAGATTTTGTACTGAGGAGATGAGCTATCAAAAGTGTTTGGAAAACACAGGTTTTAGACACCGACCAGCTTTTCGTTCTCTATTAACATGCAGTCTATTCTTGATGATCTTATAAAATGCTTTTCTTGCATTTGTGTCTCCAGTAAAATGTCTTTGCCTTTAATTCTTCATTTTGAGGGAGGAGATTTAATTATTTGGGTGCTCCTTTAGGTTGGTTATTTTGAAGAATGAGACTATTTAATTTCTTCCGAAGAATTGCATAGCTAGTTGTAGGGGCAAGCCTGATAATTCTCTTATTTTCTCAGGATAAGAAAATCAGAGTGCTATAGATGTTTTAAGTGCAATTTTCCATCTACCATAAATTTACTTCAGAATGTTTTCCTCAAACAAGGTCAGGGCATTAGTGCTCATTAAAGACTATATACATGCACAGCTTGAACAATTCATCAGAAAACCAATCAGTTGTTTGAACTTAAAGTTTGTAAAAAAAATTGAGTTGATTTTTTTTTCCCCTCACCCAGTAACCCACTGCCATCTTTTCCATCAGATATCATTATTTTAAAATGTAGATTTTATTATTTATGCATGGTCAGGCCAACAGATCAGAGACAACTACTATGAAAGAGAGTTTGTTACAGTTTGGAGGAAAGCAGTAGGATCAGGTGGGAGGCAGGAGTAGGAAGATGTTCCAAGAGGCTTCACTGTGGTTTTCTCTGGAAAGGCCAGGCCAGGCAGGGTGATCGTGTTTAGGCCTGACACATCTGAATAATTCCAGCCAGTACTGGTAGAGGGGCTGTCTGCTACCTAACCCTGAGGTAATTAAGACAGAAAAATAGTGGCCTGAAAACCAGACAAAGGAGGAGCTGGTTTAGGGCTTAGGATTTGAATTGATTGATTTGCATGTGAAAGGAACTCTTGCAGATATATCCATTACTATCTCTAAAAACTGTCTAGTTCTGGAAATGTCAATCACTTCTGTGTCAGCAAGACACCAATAAAATAAGCCAAAGCATTAGAAAGTACAAAAAATTAAAAAGCATGATTGATACAATCACAAAGGAAGAAAATAGGTGTCTATGATAGAATGATAAAAGAAAAGAAAGAAGAAAGTGAGAAAAAAAGAGAGAAAGAGAAACAAAAGGAAGTAAGTAGAAAAAGAAAATGAGGTAAGGAGGAAGAACAGGGGTAAAAAGAAAAAATGGAGGAAAAAAAGATTGTTTTCCTTGAACTAATTCTTAAGTGTGAATGCTTTAATATCCTAATAACAATTTTAAAAATTATTTTAATTACTTTTATTCTTATCTGTATTGATGTATTTAACAGTAAAAATATGAAGCTAAATAGATTTAAGACAACTGAATAACTACATTTTATAAAAGTGATTATGTTGAAAATACATTGAATGTATTTCAACTTAAGAATTTGCATGTTTTCTTTTTGTAAATTGTGCATGCCTGAATAATTTTTTCTCTTAAATGGATAATGAAGATTTTTAGAAGTCAAGATGAGAACTTGACAGGTAAATGAGAAGCTGAAACTCACATTTTCTGGTAAAATACAGAGAAATTATTTTTAAGAATTTGCTGCTAATTTTATTTTATCCTTTTTTATTTTCTTATTTGACCAAGACTACATACATTGGTTTGAATAAGCACCATTTAAATACTGTAAATATTCTAGGTTTTACAGATGCCACAGTTTGTTTTTGAGGTCACCTTGAGTTTTGACTCCTATTGAAACTTTTGTCACTACATGAAGAACTTCCAGTGCGTTCACTTTCCTTCATTTATTCCTAACCTGAAATCTCTAAACATTTTCTATGTACTTGAGAGGATGAATATACAATAGAACATGTATAACAACTGAAGTTGGACCACAACCTCTGAAGCACTCAGCACAGAATGGTCAGGAGTTGGTCAATGATTGCCAGATTTCTTAATTTTTTGCATCAGAATGAACCAGAGAAAGCCAAGTATGCTCCCCAAACTAATCACACAAAATGCCCCCATGTAGGTAGCCACACCTAGCTTCCCCATGCCAACAGTCCCCCATCAGAGTATACCTTAAGCCTTTTTATTTTTTTCTCCTTACTATAAATCTCTTCCATTCTTCTCCCTGACTGAGAGTCTCTGCCAAGGCAAGTGATGGTGAATGACTCCTTTGAATAGGAAGCTCTAAATAGTCTCTATTTGTTTTCATTTGGGTAGCCTTCATTTATTTCTACATGCTTTTTACTTCTTTCTTGGCTCTGATTTACTTACCTCTCACTAATCTTCACAATTCTTGTTTATAATAAGATGAGTGATATATTTCTTCAGTACTAAGTATTTGTTGAAAATGAGGTATTATACTAGGCAGTAAGAAGCACAGGTAGAAATATGACTTGACATAGGTGATTTTGTTTTCAAGGCTCCTAGACATTTTATAACTATTTGTTCTTTCTTAACTTTTGACATACTTTCTTTTACTCAATAATAAAAATTTTCTTACCTTTTTCTAGTACAAAAGTATGTTTCCTGAACTTGTTTGCTATAGTAGAAATACAAAATTATATATCAAAGGCCCTGAGTTCTAAATAAAGTTTGCCAATTACAAATCTATTTAACCTCAGGCAATTCATTTCATTTTTCTGAGTTTCAGTATTTTAATCTATTAATGATACTAATACTAATATTGTCTTGCTGTAATAGATTGAAGTTTTTTAATGATGCATTGAAGTATTTTGTAAACAGTTAAGTAACTCACAAATACTCCCTCTGCTTTGCTTTTTGACTTTAAATTATATTTAATTGTGGTAATATGCACATAAAATTTACCAACTTAGACTTTACATGATGTTAAGTACATTCACATTGTTTGTAACTAATCTCCAAAACTCCTTTCTTGCAAAACTAAAACTTAATATTCATTAAGCCACCACTTGTATCCTTTCTAAGGATATTTAAAAATTAATATATGATAAAGGCTATAAGGTCAAAAGATGCTATTTTGACTGTTGGTTCAGGATTCTTTCTGTAGAAAGATTTTGATGGGCATGAAAGAACTTTATCCTGGCACCTAAAATGATCTAATTCTGGCTTCAGTTACCATTTATTCATTCTGACTCTTCTTGTCTCATATTTTTTCTTATCCTATTCCACATCAGCCAAAGTGACATTTCTAAAACTAAAATAAGATTATATGTCTCTCAACTTGAAATTTTTCTTTGATGGTTTCCTGGTGTTCTGAGAATAAGACCATAATCTTTAATATACCCTATTAGAATTTGCAAGCTATGATTAGAGCTTATTTTTTCATTTCCATCTTATAATCATTTCTGTCACATGCTGGTTCAACCTCACGAACTTTTGGTTCCTAAAGGAGGGATCAGGCTCTCTTCACAAGTCCTTTTTTTGTAAAGATACATGAGGTGAAACTTTTGCCAGCCCTCTTCACTTAGGGTTATTTCTAGAATGCCTGAGAGAAGGGTTTAGGGCATTTCATGAGGTCAAATTGAAATAATCTTGTAATAACAAAATTTCTCCACTATTTCATATTACATTATCCTTTGGGTCCAGAAAAAATAATAAAACTTTTGTGGAATGAGGTGCTAATGGAGTACAAAGAGATAAGTTATTACAATGTTTACAACTACTACTGGCAACAAATATCAAAATACCTACAATGTGAAGTAACTTTACATTTGAACATAGACCAAGAACTCACTCTATTAGAATTGCAGTCAGCTGCAAGAGGTAGAAATGTTCCAAATGTTAGTAATATAAGTAGTTAGATGAAAAAACTTTCTCAGTATAACATAACAATAATCAATTATTTCAACTTTTTCTCTTGTTTAGAGACTTAACTTTTTTAATGTTAATAAATATCCCTGAAAGCATTTTTAACAGTGGATAATGTCATTCATTTTGTAATTCTTTTTCTAAGTGTAGATGACAGCCAACCAAACCAAAGCAACAATACTAAAGTATTTTCATAAAGATAACCAAAATGGATGAAAATTGAGGTTTACTATTATACCAACTTGTGACACAAAGAACTTAAGCTCCTTTGCACAGTAAAATAATGGGTGATACAACATATCAATATTATGAGAATGGTAAATTATTTCTTTACACTAAAAAATCATCTGTGCTGAGGCTCAGCAACAATCTTAAAACAGAATGCAATTTGTAAAACTCTGGTCATTGAGGTCAACTATTTTTATATTCTTTACTGTAATTTCTTTATAGATAGAAGAGATAGCTACTCCAAAAAATTATGTGCTACTTGTTAGAATAATTTATAGTTGATAAGATATAGAGGCAGACAGAAGAAAGTCAAAAATATTTTCTTCAAGCAACTAGCTGTAATTTTTTTGATTTACATTAGCAAATTTGGTTGCCAGTTACCATAGTGGTTAAAACCACAGCCAAAATTTTGACAGATTCTTGAAAAGTAAAAACAGATTATTTCTAATTAAATATAAAAAGATGAAACTGGTAAATTTTTAAGAAATTTGAAGCTATAATTTATGCATTACTCCACTGTAATTAATTATTGACCCTTAAAATACTTAAAAAAGAAACTAGAAGTGATTTTTCTTCAGTAAGTGATTATTTCAATCCAAGGAGAAAAAAAATAGGGATTAAATTGGTTAGAAAATGTCATTATTTTCAATAGTTTTGATTCATTTTTATCAGTTCTAAAATGATTTTTTTATGTAAAGTATATACTTTTTAAAAAGTATCTCATTTGTTATTTCCCATAGTCTGTCAAGTCTTTTGACCTAAAAATTCACCATTAAAGATTTTTTATTTTGAGGAATAACTGGTTCAAAAGTCAAGTCCATGCTATTCAATATGGCAGACAAATCTCTCCCAGAAGCCCCTGTCCATTTCCCCAGATAATTCATGTATCTCATATTTTTACAGCCCAGAAACAACAATGTGCTGGTCATTTTTAACTCATGTCTTATGCTTCTTGAATACAAATTTTTGTTTATATTTTTACCTGCATTTGAGCTTCCCCATTTTCACTGTCATCTTATTACACTGCTGAAAATAAATTGGGGTTGAAAATGGTATCATCGGTAAATAACACTTGTAAAAACAATAAAGGTTTAATAATTCCTCATAATGGTAAGATTGAGGAGTAAAATCAAAAGAAAATGAAACAATTTATGCTTTCTGTAATGCACAAAAATTAAAATTCTCTGCAATCTTTCTCTTAATGTGCAAAATCAGCATAATGTCACTGAACTTGATGAGCTTTTTTAAGATTAAATGAGAAAAGTATGTCCAACATTTGTTATATGATAAAATTTGGAATTTATCCTGGATCTGTTAACCTTTTTTTTGTTTTTCAACCATACATCTTATCTATCAGCAAAGCAGGGTGATTCTGGTTTCAAAATATATTTTTGGAATTATCATTTCTCAATAGTTTCACCAATATCACTATAGAAAAATGAACAAAAAATGCAAGTGACTTCTAATTATATTCTTTTCATTCCTCTTACTTTCTATATCACTTCTGGTGATGCTTCCAAAAAAAAAAAAAAAAGAGTGGTTTATAATATTCCCCTTTAAAAAAACCTACAGTGATTTCTTTCTACCCTTAAAATAAAAAAGCAGTCTATGTTATAACGTGAGACCACATTATTAGGACTCTGACTTACTAATTAATCTCAAACACACACACACACACACACACACACACACACACACACACACACACACACAACTAGAACACACACCTCAGAGCTTTTTCATTGTTACTTCTGAATGCAATATACCATGCAGATATTCCACTGTCTTATTTCCTCTTTTTATTGAGGTCTTTACATAAATATTACTTTCTCAAGAGTTCTTTGATTATCCAAACTAAAATGGTATGCCTTTATATGTAAATTTTATTTTCATTATTTAATTTTCTCCATGGCATTTAATGCTACCTACCATTATATTACCTATCAATATATTTATAATTTTTTCCACTTACAGAATCTAGGATCTGGGAAGTCATTTAAGCTTGTTTTTGTTTTCTAATCACCAGCATCTGACATACGGTAACTACTCAAAAAATGTTTATTGAATTACTAGAAAGACAGATAAATTAATGAATAGAATATAACTAAAGGTAGCTATTAGTATAACAAAAAGAAATCATTTACATGACCACATATACTCCTCTAAACAATGTTACTGAACAAGAGTCTGCTGCCCAAGACAGATAGGAACCAAAACCATGACACTGGCTTTCATGAAAAGAGCCGTTTTTATTCTTGGGTTCACTCATGAGGATACAGGAGACACTGCTCAAATCTGTCTCTCTAATCTGGGAAATGGACAAGTTTTAAGGGTTAGGGAGAACAGGGTGGCATGAAGTAATGGTGGTGGGGCAAGTGTTGGTTGGAGCATTTGGAGGTTGGCCAATTATTTATTGTATAGAGTCAAGGAGCACAAAGGAATTCTAGTCTGGCAGAGTTTGATTGGTTCTATATTTGTCCATATTTGGTCTAGGTACTGGATCTTCCTTATAAAAGGACCTCTCACTTGTAAAGATTTTGGGTGGCCACATTCCCACTGCTTGAGTTTGGTGCACCAAACTTAAGGTCATCTTAAGTTTAGTTTCAGAGTCATCTTGAGGAATGCCTGGCACATGTGTAGTTCTGTCTTTAAAATAACTCAGTGATAGCATTAATCACCAATCTACTTTAAGGAAGCACACCCAGTTTTAATCTGATCATTGTGATTTGTATGTTGTTTCAATACTTTAATGTGGGTATTTATTTTATTCCAAGTTTTATAGATAAAAACTGACACCAAGAAAGTTTAAATTACTTGCTCAGCATCTTGCATTAAGTGGCTTTTCCAAACCTAACTTTTTTGTCTCTAGAAGATCCTATTTTCTTATCAGGAATACTTTTCTCCAGACAAATGAAGATAAAACATGAGCTAATCAGTGATTCTCAGGTCAGGCTTCACATTAGAATTACCTAGGTCAGACATCATTGCAAGACAACTGGATGTAAGTTCTGGACATTTATATGATTTTGATACCGTATGTTTATTAAATCTAAACTTCTATTTATAATGTCAGTTATATTTGACAGTTTATCTTATCTTCTTTATCTTCATATCACTGAGAAAAACACTGGGAAAAATATTAAGTAAATCTATGAAAGTAAATTCCAAAATAAAATAGTTAGTTTGCATATCATATTGCAAAGGCAAAACTTCCACAAAGATCCAGCAATGGCAATGGAAAATAAGATACCAGTGTGATACTCCTATACACACTCCCAAAGAACTAGTGAAAGGCCAATTTATACTATGTATAAAAAGCCTTACATGTATATGTGTACCCCACCACCCACAATTTTATTTCTAGAATTAATCCTATAGAAACGATAACACAAAAGTGAAAAATATATACTTAATGATATTTATATTTTAACATTTTGCAAAACCAATATGAACAAACAGAGAATAAAAGAATATTGTGTTGAGATAGAGAAGAAATACAATAATCAAAAAATCCCTTTTACTTTTGATCTCCTAAACACACAAAACACCCCTGAAAACCAAAAAATATTCAAAAACAAGTTCAAATATTACAGTTATGATTGGTCACTCTTACTGGACAAGTAATATCAGAGCAGAACTATGTTCTGTTCTGGTGTTTCATGTTTTTAATTTTTTTAATTAAAATATATTTGACATACAACTCATAAATTTAAAGGATACAGTATGTTGTTTTAATACATTTATATATCGTAATAGGACTGTAGTGATAATTAGCACCTATATCATCATGTCACGTGATTAAGTGGTTTGAATAAGATTACTAAATCTTAGTAAGTTTGATGATTATAATACAATATTGTCATGTATATTCACTGTACTGTGCATATTGTGAATATTGCTGCATTAAGAATGGGAGTACATACATCTCTTTGAGATCCTATTTTTATTTCCTCTGAGTATGGAATTGTTTTGAAAACTGTCTATTTAGTTCCTCTAACCTATGTTTTAACTAGATTCTTTTTGTGGTTATTGAGTTGTATAGGTTCTTTACATATTCTGAATATTAATCTCTTATCTGATACATGGTTTGCAAAAATGTTCTCCCATTCCGTAGATTGCCTTTTCATTTTGTTGATTGTTTATTTTGCTGTGCAGAGCTTTTAAGTCTGATGTAGTCCCATTTATCAAGTTTTGCTTTTGTTGTTTGTGTTTTATTGCTGGTTATTATATCCAAAAAGTCATTGCTAAGAACATTATCAAGGACCTTCTTTCCTAAATTTTCTTGTAGGAGTTTTAAGATATCAGGTATGTTTAAGTCTTTGACCCATTTTGAGTTAGTTTTGTGACTAGTGTAAAATAGGAGTTCAATTTAATTTTCTTGAATGTGATTATCCAATTTTTTCAGAACCATTTGTTGAAGAGACTATTTTTTTCCCCATTGGGTATTCTTGTCTCCCTTGTTGGATATATTAGTTAACTGTATGTACAGAGGGTTAATTTTGGGTTCTCTATTTTGTTCCATTGGTCTGTGTCAATTTATGCCAGTATCATACCCTTTTAATTAGTATAGACTTTTTGGCCATTGGAAATCAGAAAGTGTGACTTCTCCAACTTTGTTCTTTTTTTCTCAGGATTTCTTAGGCTATTTCTTAGGCTATTTTATGGTTCCATACAAATTTTAGAATTTTTTTTCTATTTCTTTGAAGAATGCCATTAGAATTTTGATTAGGGATTACACTGAATCTATAGAGGGCTTAGTGTAGTATGGAAATTTTAACAATATTAATTCTTCTGATCCATGAAATGAGATGTCTTTCTTTTTGTGTCTTCTTTGATTTCTTTTGAAAAATTCTTGTAGTTTTTTTGTATAGATATTTTACATCCATGGTTAAATTTATTTTTAGGTATTCTATTGTTTTTGATATTGTTATGAATGCAATGCTTTTCTTTATGTTTCAGTTGTATAAAAATACAACTTAAATCTATATGTTGATGTTATTTTCTACATTTTTTCTGAATTTGCAGATTAGATACACAAGTATTTTTAATTTTAGGGGATTTTCTATATTTAAAAAATCACATCATCTATAAATAATGACAATTTTATTTCTTCCGTTTTGATTTGCATATCTTTTATTTTTTTGTCTTGCCTAATTATTCTAGCTAAGACTTCCAGTATTAAACTGAATAAGAGTAGTAAGAGGGAGGACTTTGTCTTCTTTCTGCTCTTAGAAGAAAAGCTTTCAATTTTTCTTGTGTATAATGTTAGCTGTAGGTTTGTCATTTGTGGCCTTTGTTGTGTTAAAGTATATTCCTCCTATACTCAATATGTTGATGGTTTTTATCATAAAGAGATGTACTTCATCAAATGCTTTTTTTGCATTAGGATAGTTATATGATTTTTATCTTTTATTATATTAATGTAATGTATTACATTTATTGATTTGTCTATGTGAGCCCTCCTTATATCCCAGGGATATATAGCTCACTTGGTCATGATATATTATCCTTTTGTATTTTCTAAATTTGGTTTGTTAATATTTTGTCAAGAGTTTTTACACTCATATTCATCAGGAATATTGGTCTATAGTTTTCTTGTAGTGTTCTTACCTGTTCTAGTTTCAGGGTAATGCTGGCCTCATATAAGGAATTTGGAAATGTTTTTCTTAATTTTTGGGCAGAGAGTTTGAGAAGAACTGGTGTTAATTCCTCTTTAAATGTTTGGTAGAATTTGCCAGTGAAGCTGTCTGATCCTGATTCAGTCTTAATACACTGTGTTTTCTAAGAATTTATTATCTATTCTAGATTGCCTAATTGGTTGGAATATTATCATTCATAGCAGACTCTTATGATCCTACATATTTCTTCAGAACAGTTGTAATGTGTCTTTTGTTTCTGATTTTACTTATTTAATTCTGTTTTTCTTAGATTAGCTGAAGTTTTTTGTCAAGTTTATCTTTAGAAAAACTAGATCTTTATTTCATTGATTCTTTTTATTGTTTTTCTGGCCTTTATATCTTTATTTTCACTCTGATCTTTATTATTTCCTTCCTTCTGCTAACTTTGGGCTCCATTTACTCTTATTTTTATAGTTCTTTGAGATGTAAAGTTAGGTTATTCATTTGAGATCTTTCTCATTTTTTAATATATACATTTATAGCTTAAACATTCCTCTCAGAATTACTTTTGTAGCATATCATAAGTATTGGTATGTTTTGTATCAATTTACATTTGTTTTGAGATATTTTTTATTTCACTTTTAATTTTTCTTTGACCCATCGGTTGTTGAGAACTGTGTTGTTCTGTTTTCACACATATGAAGATTTTCCAGCTTTCCTTTTGTTTGTTTCTAGTTTTTCATCAGAAAGTAGACTTGTAATGATTTTAATATACTTAAATTTGCTAAAACTTGTTTTGTGTTCTATCAGATGACTTCTCCTGGAGAATGATTTTTGTACAATTGAGAAAAAAATATATTCTGCTGCTATTGCTTGGAATGTTCTACAATGTCTGTTTTGTCCATATGATCTAAAGTAGAGTCCGATTCCAATGTTTCCTTGCTGATTTTCTGTCTGTATGATTTATCTGTTATTGAACATGGGTATTGAAGTCCCCTACTATTATTGTATTATTGTCTATTTCTCCTTTTAGATCTGTTATAATTTGCTTAATAGATGTAGGTGCTCAAATATTGGCTGATATATTTATAGTTATTATGCTGTCTTGATGAATTGTCCCTTTTATCATTATGTAATTATCTTCTTTGTTTCTTATTATTGTTTTTGGCTTAAAGTCTATTTTATCTGATGTAAGTATGGCTATTCCTACTTTTTTTCTTTCTTTCTTTCTTTCTTTCTTTCTTTCTTTTTTTTTTTTTTTTTTTTTTTTTTTTTTTTTTTTTTTTTTTTTTTTTTTTTTTTTTTTTTTTTTTTTTTTTTTTTTTTTTTTTTTTTTTTTTTTTTTGTATCTTGTGTGGAATGTCTTCTTTCATCCCTTTACCTGGATTGTATGTGTGTCTTTAAAGCTGAGATGTGTCTCTTGTAGGTAACATGTAGTTGGGTCTTGTTTTTTTCATCTAGCCAGCTACTATGTGCCTTTTCTTTGGTGAATTCAATTTATTTATATTAGAGAAATTATTGATATGTAAAGACTTCCTAATACAATCCTATTAATTACTTTCTGGTTTTTAATTTCCATTGTTTCTTTTTCCTTCTGTTTCTACCTACTTTAATCAGTTGGTTATTTTCCATGGTGGACCAGAAGTGGGAATATCTGCCTTATATTGGGGCCATGATGGGTGATTCCAAAAATATTCCTAGGTGATGGTCAAATGAGGTCATTTTTATTGACACCTGGCTGCTATATATCTTTGCCTAGTGTGTATGTACATACCTAGAATTCTACTACCATTGGGGTGTTCTCTAGGCTGGGCCCCTATTCCTTTGTTCTCCCTTTCACTCATGTCTTACTAGCTATCTAATAATACCAACTTTCAAGACAACTTGATTATAGAGACCATAGTTTGTTAAAACCTGCTAAAGAAATAGCCAAAATGGTATGACTTGAAAGCAGAAATATTTCTTACATTGTGCCTGCTTTCAGGAGTCTTCCAACATTTTGCTTAACAGACCTGCTGAAATTAGTGTGCATGGAAGGAAAGCTGAGATGCAGTTTTGAATTTTGAGATTTGTTATATTAAAACCAATTAAATTTATTCATTGGTGTATTTCTACATCCAAGATTAAGAAAAACTTTATCTCAGGCAGGTAGCTCTAAAACAATGACTAAGCAAAAATATTCCTGATAAAGTAATATGCAAAGACACTTTGAAAGTCTTCTGTAAATGTGTAGAATCTTCTTTGAGCAGTGCAAACAACTCTAATTTGAGGGACTGATTTGATGAAATTACGAAAATTGAATAACTGATAAATCTTTACCAAGATCATAGAAAATCTTAAAAATTAGTGGCAATGTTATCATCAGCAGTAACCTACAATGGCAGAATTACCCCCAAACATCTGACCACTCACTAACCATACTTACAAATGAGTGAAGAAATTGGTTTTCCTAACTGAAATTTCAAGCAGTTAAAATTGACTTTTAACATTTTTAGTAGTATAGCTGTAATCGTAATTACCTTCTGGGGGAAGTTTTTCAAAATTTTCCTCAAGTTCCACAAATTCATTCTATAATGATATTAGTTGGCTTCTCCAAAATATTGACTTTAACATTTAACTATTTGGCAATCAACCAAAAGGTTTATTGAGGGCACATTTATAATTATAATGTGGTGTGCTAATTTTATTAATAGAGACATTAACACAAGGTTATCAGGTAGTAGATATAGTAGGTAGTGGATTCTATAGTAGGGCATCAAGAAAAGATCTACACAAGTGTTTTGAGTAACAGTTTCCCAAATGATAGTCACTTTTATGTTAGAATTTAGAAACAAAGAAAAGATAATGATAATTTGATGGAAAGTTAAGAGTTTAATATATTGTAATATAATTGTAATAAAATTACATTTTTGCAAACAGGTATTCTGTCTTCTATATTTTCTGTACAACCAATCAAATACATATTATAAAAATAAAATTTGCATATATAGTATAAAATATGTAATATGATTTATCTGAATATTGCATATTTACATGAATTTCTGTTCTTACCATGAAAGGAAGCAGGCAGTTATATTTGTTCAATTGTGAATAACCAAAAATTATACTTTTACTTGCACATTTCAGAAAATAGTAATTATTTTCTCATTTTCTCATTTATTTTTTTTAGGCTCAAAAATAAGTTTGTTTCTCCTTTGGTACTTGGAATTTACAGGAATTATGTACAAATTAAAACTAGACAAAATAGTACAATTATATTTTATCTCTATTAAATTAAAGAACTTTCTTTTTGCTTTCCTCTGCAGGGAGCAGGGTAGATTAAAATAGAGGGGGGAGGAAAGAAATGAATATTATTTTTACCAGTTTTATTCCCATAGTGAAATATGTGAAAATGGGCAGGCAAAGACTGGCAACAGCAGCCCTCCTCTTTACTCCATGCCAGGGAATCCAAGTGAGCTTCTGTTCTTTGCCAGCACAAGGTTCTCTTCAGGCACTAGTGTTGATACGATATAGTGATTAATTATGTGATCTACTACTTGAAGTAACTTTGCAATACTTAGTAGGAGAAACAACTTGCATGGATCTAACCCAATTCTTTGGCCTTAATATTTACATTAACATTTTGTATATAATTCAATTTGTTTTCCTCTTGACCCCAGCTTTTGAATACACTATAATTATCTTCCAAACACTTCCAGACTTCATCCAAAGTGGAGCCAACTGGACCACTAGATTAAGGTCTATTTCTAACTCCTCTTTACTAATTTGCATACAATTATTCTTTAGTGAGGAAAGAACACCATAATTAGAGCTTCTAGGAATAAGAGTTCTAGCCAGTATTTGGTCAAACTCCCATTATGTTCTTGATTTGCTTCACTTCCGTGGTCTTAAGAATGCAATAATTTTACATTCCTCTTTTTATTTTGACTATTTTTTCTAAGGTCTTATGACCTTTATGTGTTTTAGAATGCATTGACTTTACTAATTATATTTCTACTAACCAAACTCTGATAGCTTGCTCTCCTCCAAAACAATAAATTTCTATGTTGTTGCTTCCACCTTTTCTACACTAAGCTATAAAAAGATTTGCAGAATTTCCCTGAATGTTGATAAGATCAGTAAACACTTTAACAAGACAGGCTTCATTGGAACATTCTCTTTATCTATTATGCATGTGGTTAAGAAAGAAACAACAAAATTATTTTTGAGGTAATTAAGACAGGGAGATAATAAATAGGATTAATAAATAACTTACTCTAAGACTTCCTCGTGGCTTATCATATTTTTTTTCTTTCCTCATTTCTAATGCTTCCCCTTCACACATATAATCTGCTATGTTTTTCAAGCTTCTTTTCAAGTATGTTAAGGTGACTTACCATAAAGCAAACTGATGTTGCTGATATTGAGCTCACAAAGGTCTTCATTGTTTAGTACTGATTTTTGAAAAAGAAATGATGGTGCATTAGTTCAAATGCAAAAGTTTTATCATCAAAAGGTGTGATATTTAATTTAAAATATATACACTATTCAAAAAGGCCTCTACAGCATGAATGCTTTCCTCTAATTCACTGTGCCATTATTTTCCAGACCGCCTAGCCTGAGGTAATTAGTTTTGCTTCTTTTTGTGAAATCCACTGAGAGCAGGTCAGTGGATAATGAATGTGAATCACAAAATCTTCAGTACATTCATTTTAAAATAATTCTTCACAATGAGTCAGTTTCTGGCATGGTCCCCACTGAATGAGAGCAGCATAGGGGGCCAGAATGACTGACCCAGGCTCCCTAGCACTGACTGATGTGAAACAGGTTTCAGCACATTGTTTTAATACTTCAGCTTTTTCTCTAGTTAAGCATGAAATACAATTTCAGTCATTACAGTCAAGTAACTAGTTAGTAACACATTTTGTGGTTATTTAATAAAAAATTTATTTTAAATAAACATAAGCAAATAATATAAGTAATAATAAACTTCATGATTTTATAAAGTCATAGAAAACTTTAAATGCTCTTAATTATTACACTTGTTTATTTTTTAGACTGTTGTGATGACTAGGCAGTTTTTCTTTTCTTTCTTTCTCTTTTTTTTCAAAACGGCATTTTTCATCTTTCTTCTAGCCTCTCTTCTAACTCAGTGGTGTATTATAGAAGGCCTTTCATGACCTGAGCCAAAGAAGGTAGCGAAGAAGGGTCTATTAGTTAATTACTTGAGGTTGAACTTGGTGAGGGAAGTTTGTTGCTAATGACTGTTACCAGTATCAGGAGATTACTTGGTGGGTTGACATGCTTACATTTGCTTTCAGGTGAAGATGTAATTTCTCTACCTAGGAAGCTCTTATCCTAAATAGATAAATCCAAACATTTGATCATAGACAATGAGTGTAATAGCATCTATGATTCCAGATTCTCATTGAAGTTAGATTAGTCAGCCAATTAGACAATAAGTATAAAGGGCATAAGCACATTCCTAGATAGTAAGAAAACTCTAGAGTGCCTAAGAATCAGCTGAGGTGTTTGTTACAGTGTACTTCCCTCACACCCCTCTAGAAATACTGATTTAGCAGATATAGTATGGACCCTAAGGAGCTGAATTTTAAAAAATATACTTGTAATTTTAGAATAGTTTTAAATTTATGGAAAACTTGTGAGATAGTACAGAGAGTTCCCATATACTCCATGGCCAGAGAGTTGTGTTTTTATCAAGTAAACACTGATGACTGATGCATGCGATTCAAAACTCTCACATTGAGAAGTATTAGGTTACACCATGGAGCAAGCAGAGTGGGAGTGTTTGGATTTAAGGTATAACTTGCTCTTTCTGGGTTTAGCATAACATGACTTCTGGGACAAAAGTCCATAAAGGTAGCAGTTTGCAGTGGTGGGAATTATAAAGAGCTGATAGTCATTGCTCATGAAATACCAGAACTGAAAATGTAACTGAATTGTGGGCCTACAAGATTGTGAGTCTCAAATTGCCTCTACAAACAGAAATGGTACTTGCCTGAGCCTGCAAGTGGGAGATTTCTGTAAATCCAAGTATAAGTAACCAGGAGAAAACAAAGTAGAAAGTCTTTTTTTTTCAGTATATTGGAATAGTTACCAAATATGACTCCTTTATAGAAGTATCTGATATAATATTACTTGTTTATAGGGCCCACTAGTCAGGAAGCTTCTACTATTTTACAATGGCATGAAATCTTCAAAGTGTAATTTATGTGCCAATTTTCTTGCTTTCAGAGTAATGTTTGTTCATCATTCTGTATACTTAGTTTTAGATTAGAGGTAAAATACCTCTTTAACAGTGAGAGTTGGAGATCAGTATAAACCAAAAGAGAGCTAAGAAATGTAATCTATGTCTATAATAATTTTAAAGGAATATTGAATGGGTATTTTTGAAAATGAAGTTATTTATCAAATAATCTCATAGCTTAATTTATGAATGTATCATAGAAATGAGTGTAAATTCATCATAATGAAAGAATTAATAGATTTCTGACTATACTAACAGTTGAATTGATGTGTGAGAAGCATTAGTGTTAACGATAAACATAAATACTGTATATAATTAGCAATGATATAAAACAATCATTTGCTCCTATTTAACCTGAAAGTGATATTTTCTTATGCTTAGTATGAACACTTAGTTTCAAAGTGGAGCACTTTTTACAGGTTTCTCAAAGACATTCCATTTATGTCACCTAAGCTTGCATTCACAAGAGCTAATTTTTCTTTGTATGACTTCAGAAATCACAGCTTAGGTGCTAAAGTGTATATTTATACCTTATTATTTTTGAAAATAAATTGAGTATTCATAAAATGTTGAAAATGTATAAAATCTGCAATAACTACTAGTCCTTGACTTTCTTTTATAAATAATAGAACACTATCTCCAGTCTGCCAACAAAGTCTACTTTTCACTAAAGGGCTACATCGTATGTTACTTTTTGAGTTGTTTCAAAGTAAAAGTACTTTGGATTATTGCAGTACTATTTTTCATGATGAATGAAAAGAGAGTAATGTTAAGTAAGGCATACGTACCATTTTCTTTAAACCTTTAGAGAATTATGTAGCATCAAAAGCAGATGCAGCTGAATATTGTTTAATTCAGGATAGATGAATCATGCCCATGGGTAGAAAAAGTGAACTATACATAATTTTTAAAAAAATTTAAAAGAATTATATGGTAACAGTGTATCTTCTTTATTAATTAAGATAGGCATGTCTAAAAAGACCAAATTATGACTGGAAGTCAATGCTGTGCAGATTTTGCCACATTTTGAATTCCAGCCTCTGCCGAAGTATACATTCTTTTAAAATGAAAAAAACTATTGTTTTTGACACAGAATTGAATATTTCTGATCTTATCATTCTCTGTCCCTACCACCCCCAGAATTTTACATCTATGCTTCATGGTTTATTGTAGCTATTATAAAAAAATATTTGGAAAAATTATATGCAATAAAAAATAATTTCATGCACATATAAATTTGAGACAAATATGCACACGTGAGAAATTTAGTCTTATCCAAATCTATTTTAAAAAATCTTATGAAACAAGTTTATCTTCTCCATTAGAATCAACATTTTTCTTATGTATGAAGTGACTTTATGTGTAACCTTTTTTTAGCATTCTAATTCTCATCCAAATTTGTCTAAAGAGATTTTATTTTATTATGGAAATTTTAAAACATATATTAAGTGAGAAAGAATAGAATAATGAATATAACTCTAACTTAGAATGCATCCGTATCTGAGCTTTAGTAAGAAAAGATTAATGGATTATTCAATTTCAGACTGAATACCTAATAATGCATGAGTTATATTTTAGTTTTAGCTATTCTTGTGAATTTATCTTCTACAAATCCTATAAAGTAGATATTATTAATCTCTGTTTCTAATGGGGAACATGAAAGTAAGTAAAGAGAAGTGAGTCACTAACAAACATATGCTGAATCCTTCAGAATCAGAATCTGGTAAGTGACCTTCTAATTTCAGGTCTAATTCTCTTTCCACAGCTCCAGAGAAAGATAGTCAGATATTCCTGTGATAGTAAGAGATGGAACAGAAGGTAGAGGACAGGCAGTAATAGCAATGTTGAGAGACCGTGCAAGGAAATAAGACTGTCTTGTCAGTCTACCTCTACCCTTCTGGGAAAAAGTCAATTGCGTGAGGGGACGAATATTCTTGAGATTGAGGTTTAAAGTTATCTCTTCTAACAGTGGCATGGAGAGGAAAGTGACTGAGATGAATGGTTATTTTATGAGACTTATTTGATTGGAAAAAAAACAGAGCAAGGTGATCTTCATAGTCATAGATGCATCTTAAACGTGTTTGAACCATAAAATATTTTGTATATTACTAAAAGTAGATATCTGTTTTTAGCTAACAGAGACAGGTGTTAATAAGTCAGATTTTATTGTTTTAGTAACTTTATGTTTGTACATTCATTTTTAATGGAGAAACATTTCACTAAGTTAGAAAATTCTAGTTATAGTCTTTAAAGAGTCAGAGATCAAGTAAATTGTGGAAAAATACTTTTCATGCTCCACCTCTTCATTGGGATCTTTTTTTTTTTTTACTTTTTTTCATGAGGTTAAGAGTTCAAATACTTAACCTTTTGGATGCTTAGCTTGTCTTCTAATTTTAGAAACAACTAAATTTATTATGTCATAAAACTATCACTGTAGATCTTGAAATTAAAGAAGTTGATTTTTTTTCCCCCAGTGCTCTCTGTTGATCTGGATATAACAAAATCATGGGATTTTTTTTTTTGTGGGAAATTACCTTAAAATAATTATTTTTTCTGACAATTTCTGTCAAGTTGATGAACATCCCTGATGAGATTCTTACTATGTATAGGAGTTAATATAGATTACTGGTTAAGAATAAAGACTCTGACATCAGATTTTTGAGGAGGTTTGAATACCAGTTCTGCCACTGACTATATTTCATAGAATTATTGTGATAATTTAATGAGTTAATATACCAAATTTATTCAGAATAGAATGCCATATAGTAAATGTCACATATATTACTATTATATTATATCACTCAGCCACTTATTTCATTTATGAATTGATATACTTTTATATTATACATATTTAAAATTTTTTATTCATTTTCCTTTTATTGAGATTTGATATTGAGCACTGTATTTGGTATTTAAGTGATGTTAGATATACTTCTTATTATATATGACTTAAATTCTTTTTAATGAGTTCTTTTAAGAACCTTACAACTGAGAAGAGTTTAATCTTAGAAGAGAGTTGTTTAAGAAAATGCTGAAATGTTTAGTACCCTAGCTCCAATATAGCCCTTTATGTTTTCTGTAAATGCTTTTCCTTTTATAAAAAAATTATTTCTGTACTCTGAACGTCTAGCCTTTAGCATCTATTAGCTTATTCTCTATATCTATGGGTATGTTTCTGTTTTATTTATTTATTTTTAGATTTTGTATATAAGTGAGATCACATACTTTTCTTTCTCTAACTTATTTTACTTAGCATACTACCCACTATGTTAATCTATGTTGTCGCAAATGGTAAGTTTTCATTCTTTTTTATTGATGAATAATATTTTATTGTATACTATATATATCTATCTCTCTCTCTATATATATGTATCACATTTTCTTTATCATTCATCTGTTGATGAACATCTAGGTTGTCTTCATATCTTGGCTATTACTAGTAATTCTGCAGTAAACATAGGGTTACACATGTCTTTTCAAATTTGTATTTTGGATTTCTTCAGATAAATACCCAGAACTGAATTGCTGGATTATATGGCAGCTCTATTTTTCATTTTGCTTAGGAATTTCTGTACTGTTTGCTATAATGGGTGCTCACATTTACAAACCCATCAACAGTGTACTTGCCAGAACTTGTTATTTATCATGTTATCGATAGTCATTCTGACAGGTGTGAGCTAATATCTCAGTGTTATTTTAATTTGCATTTCTAGATGTTTAGTGATGTTGAGCATCTTTTCATATGTCTATTGGCCATCTTTATGTCTTCTTGGGAGAAATATCCATTTAGGTTCTCTGCCCATTTTTTAAATTGGATTGTACTTTGGTAATAAGTTGTATGAGTTCTTTGTATATTTTTTGGATATTAATCCCTTAGAGGATGTATCATTTGCAAATATCTTCTCCAATTCAGTAGACTTTCTTTTTGTTTTGTTGATGTTTTCTTTTGCTGTAAACAAAATTTTAGCTTGACGTAGTCCCATTTGTTTACTTTTTCTTTTGTTTCCTTGCTTAAAGAGATATATCCCCAAAAAATGTTGCTAAGAGTGATGTCAAAGAGTTTACTGTCTATATTTTCTTCTTGGGGTTTTATAGTTTTAGGTCTGACATTTAAGTCTTTAAACCATTTTGAGTTCATGTTTGTATTTGGTGTAGGAATGCGGTCCAGTTTCACTTTTTGCATTTATCTGGCCAGTTTTGCCAACCCTACTTATTGAAGAGACTGTCTTTAACCCATTGTAGATCCTTGTCTCTTTTGTTCTTTGATCATATAAGTAAGGATCTATTTCCAGACATTCTATTTTATTCCATTGATCTACATTTCTGTTTTCATGCCAGTACCATACTTTGTGGTATAGACTGAAATCAGAGAACACAATATCTCTAATTTTGTTATTTCTCAAAATTTCCTTGGCTCTTTGGGATCCACTGGGTTCCATATACATTTTTGGATTTTTTTCTAGTTCTGTGAAAAATGTCATTAGTATTTTGCCAGGGATTACATTGGATCTATAGAGTGCTTTGCGGAGTATAAACTTTTTAATAATGTTAATTATTTTTAACCATGAGTATGGTATATTATTCCATTTATTTGTGTCTTCTTCAATTTTTTTTCTTCAGTGTCTTATAATTGTCTGAGTACAGGTCTTATACCTCTTTGGTTGAATTTATTCCTAGGTATTTTATACTTTTTAATGCAAATGTAAATAAGATTGTTTTATTAATTTCTTGGTGTATAGAAATGCAACAGATTTCTGTATATTAATTCTGTATTCTACAACTTTACTGAAGTAATTTATTCTAACTGTTTTTGCATGGAGTCACTATGGTTTTCTATATATAGTATGTCATCAATAAATTAGAATTTTACTTTTTTCCAATTTTGTTTTTTATTTCTTTGTCTTATCTAATTGTTGTGGCTAGGATTTCCAATACTATGTAAAATAAGTGGTAAAGTGGGCATCCTAGTGGTGTTTCTCTTCTTAAAAAAAAAAAAAAACCTTTCAGCTTTTTACCATTGAGTATGATATTAGTTGTGGGTTTGCCATATATGGTCTTTATTATATTAAAATATGTTCCTTCTATACCCACTTTGTTGTAATTTTTCATCATAAAAGAATTTTAAATTTTGTCAAATGCTTTTTCTGCATCTATCGAGGTGAACATATGTTTTTTCTTTAATTTGTTAATGTAATGTATTGCATTGCTTGATTTATGGATATTGAACCATTCTTGCACCCCTAGGATAAATCTTACTTGGTCATGGTATATAATCTTTTTAATTGTTGAATTTGATTTGGCAATGATTCATTGAGAGTTTTTTTAAATTTATGTTCATCAAATATATTAATCTATAATTTTCTTTATTTTTTATAGTGTTTTATCTAGTTTTGGTATCAGCATAATTCTGGCTTCATAAAATAAATGTGGCAATGTTCCTTTCTCTTTAATTTTTTTGAAATATTTTAAGGAGGATATTTATTCTTCTTTGAACATTGGTACAATTCACCTATGAAGCCATCTGGTTCTGGACTTTTATTTGTTACAAGTTTTTTGATTGCTGCTTCAATTTTATTGCTAGTAATTGATCTGTTTAGATTTTACATTTTTTCCTGGTTCAGTTTGGAAGGTTATATAGGTCTAGAAATTCATTCATTTCTTTTAGGTTGTTGAATTTGCTGGCACAGAGTTGTTCATAGTATTCTTTAATGATTCTTTGAATTTCTGAGGTGTTAGTTATAACTTTTTCTCTTTCATTTATAATTTTATTTATTAGGCTTCTTTTTTTCTTGATTATTTTGTAATATACTTTTAAATACTTATACTATATCTTTAATTTTGGATATGAGTTGGAAGACTTATTGTAAAAGGTCAAGTAGTAAATAGTTTCAGCTTTACAAGCCATAAGGTTTATGTTGCAACTACTCAATACTGCCATAAAAACACAAAAATGGTCTTTAACAATACGTTAAATTAATGACTATGTTCCAATAAAATTTTATTTATGAAAACAGGAGGTGGGCCCAATATAATACATGTACCATAGTTTGCCAACCTCTATTTTAGAGATTACTGCAATTATTTTATAAAGATATCATTCAGAGAAGAATTACACCCAATTTGAGAAAAATATTCCCTATAGAAGAAAATTATAAACTCCTTAGTCCCTTGACAATTCATTTGGGCCATCCACCTAATTATGATTGCCTATACAGTGGTAGAATGATGGTATTGAGAAGATTACTATTAATTAGAGCCAAAACTTGAAAAAAATATCAAGTTTAAGTTTATGACAAAAATATTAGGCTCTCAAAAAATTATTGAAAAAATTTTCATCTAGCTTTGAAATGAAGACATGACATCTGCTGTATAATATTATCATTTTGAAGAGCAAAAATCATACATATTTATACAGTTTATGAAGACCTTATCTGCCAGTGTGTTAGAAGAACTCATTAGTTCTTAGATTTATAGCACTTCAATTAGGATAATATTTTATATAAATAGAGGCTTAAAACACAGCATACAATGATTTAGGATTTAAATTAAAATGCAAAATATTTAAACAAATTTTAAAAGTTTAGTAACAACTAGATATCCTATTTTGAAATTATACATAAAGTACCAGACAACAGAAAGAATTAGTTATTTTTTTGAAATAATATTCTATTAAATATAAGTGGTCAAATAAATTTTTAAACTGAAAATTGGAAATGGTACAAAATATTATAATTTGAAAAAACTGTTTTTACATGTACAAGAATAGTAGTCTAAGACTTAGGAATACTTAAAGAGATTCCTACAATTATCACTTTGGTTTAACTTTAAACCAAATCAGACATACAGATAAGTTTCCCCACCTTAGCAATAGGTATATGTTTTGATGGAAGACCAGATTGATTAAAAACTAAGTACAAAATCTCTGCATAGCTGAACTGTAGTGAAGTTATATTTATTTTCTGACCCTGCTTAAAGGTCACAATTGCAATTCATAAGTGTCTTCTTGGAAGAACCTCATAAAAACCTCAATAGTGTTTATACACTACAGATAGTAAAACATACAATTTATTAATAAGAAAGAACACTGGCATACTTAACAAATACATAAACAAGACTCACATTAATATATTACTTTAATATTATCGCTGTCAAATGAAAATTTACCAATGTAAGCAGAGTAATTTGTTTTAAATGCCTATTATTTCATGAGTACCTTGTTCTGTCATGAGCATTAAAAAGATGTAATGAAAAGTCATCAGTTTAGAGCAACTTCATACTTAAGGAGCTAAAATTTAAGTGTTTGAAAAATTAGATATTAACTCAGGAATATCAGCAGATAAAAAAAGATATTGTACAAATAATTGTGCAAACTCAAGGGAAGAATATTGCCATCAGTTGACCTCAGAAATTCAGAAATGATTTGTAAGTCTACATAGTGAAAATAAATTAGATTGCAGTAAATATAAGGGGAAAGCAAGTACAGAAAGAAATGGAGCATTTAGAAAGACTTAGGAGTTAATTCAATTACAGTTAAAATTTATTTTTGAATCAATAGTAAGTGCAAAAAGTAGCCATATCTGCAATGCACATATTTAATATGAACGGCTCTATTATTGAATTACTTTTTTATATGTAACTTGTCATAGAGCTAGTAAATAGAAGATCCATACTAGAACCAAAATATTTTAGCTCCTTGTTTCAAGAATGTTCCAAAACTAAAAGACTAAGACAGTGTCAAGTGAAATTAGGCATTGAATGTCTGGCCAAAGAGTTAGGAAAAACTTTTTTTTTCAGGTGATATGATATATAAAACCACCTACCTTACTAGCCAAGGCATGGCCCTAGAATTGTAGCATATATATTAATTAAAACTCTGATAGAGTGTATGCTAATCATTCATAATGGAGGAGATTTAGAACTATAGTACTTAATCTCTGGTGGAAGAGCAATAGTGAGATCCAAAAATAAAGAGGCATGAGGTAGTAAGGATATTACTGAAGACAAAACACCAGGACACATTTTACTTTTCTGAGGCCTAGCTAACTACTTGAATATTATAGGATGAGGGAAATAGAATAAATTAGAGATTGAAATTGAAGATACACTGGCAGAAATCAATGACAGTTATTTTGAGCAACATAATACAAAGGTATAGGCATTTGGTGGATGCATAGAAGCAGTCACATCTTTGGATCACTGCTTTTAAGTATAATTTGAAGGCAGTAAGGATCTTCAGCAAGCTGAGCAATGCTAATTTGAAGCACTGAACAAATATGAAATCATGTGATGCTTTTTTAATGTAATATCCCTGTGTCCAACAGTGGAGGTAAGGGGAGTATTTATTAAGAATTTTAAACAAAGGGCATAACCTTTATATATCAAAGAGGAGGACATTCTCTATATATATTTCTAGTATAATTATTTTTAAAAACTTTTTAGAAATATGGAATATGGGGGAGGCTAAGGCATTTTGAATGTGGTATGACACGTACACAGCAGAAGTTTCCACACTGTTGGAAAACAATTAGTGCCCTTCTCTGAGTGGTGAACTTAGAAAATATTTTCAGAGCTCCTAGAAAAGAAATAAAATGACAAAAAACTAAAGCTCTCAAGTAGTTGGACACTCATAGATTAACAATATTACAATATTAGTAGTGCCTTGAAAATATTATTTGTAAGTTTGATAAACAGTTCCTGAAGAGTAACATTATGTTATTATATATATAATGTCTTACTGTTATATATATATATAATGTCTTACATTATATATATATATATAATGTTATATATATAATGTCTTACATTATATATATATATATATATATATATATATATATATATATATATATATAATGTCTTACTGTTAAATTGTACATTGTACACCTGGAACTTACTGGATTTGGTTATGGTTAACCAGTGTCACTATAATAAAATTAATTTAAAAAGGTGTAAAAAAAAAAGCAAATGAGATGATCATATTTAATGCTTTGTAAATAGAGAATAAAATTAGTTGTTTTTTTGGTTTCATCTTTTTTAAAGAACTTAGCATGTATTTCTTGATAAATAAGTTCTTCGTGGTATTATCTTTTGCTTGTATTTGAAAATTTCATCTTACCTTTTCTAGATCTAGTGATAGCAGGAAAACTCTTAGTTGTGCTGTCTTTGAAACTTGATATTTTCTGATAAAACCTACTTGACAAATACATAGGAGGAGATGGTATTTTAATCTCTTGTAGAATAATATCATTTTCTGCTACAACTAGTTGAAGCGGCATGGTATTGTAGAAAACTGAGCTTTGCCATTGAATGACAATATATCTGAAAAAGATTTTTGTTTTGTATTTACTCAGACAAACCCTTTTATTAAGATATTTCTTCTCTTTAGTTTTGATTAGTTTGTTTTTAGTTGTTTGGTTTGGTTTTATTTATTTATTTTTTAATTTTTTTTTATTATGTTTATTGGGGTAACATTGGTTAATACCATTATATAATTTTTGGGTGTACATTATAATTTGACATCTATATATTCTATTGTGTGATTACCTCCCGAAGTCCAGTTTTCTTCAGCTACCATATATTTGATCTCCTTTACTAACCTTCATCCTCCCCCAACCTCCCTATATTTGACCCCTTTTACCCCAACCCCTGTACCTCTTTTCTCCTCCCCATCCCCTACTCTCTGGTAACCACTAGTCCACTGTCCATGTACCTGAGTCTCTGTTTGTCCTGTTCATTTCTTGCTTTTAGGTTTATATCCCACATATTAATAATATCATGTAATTTTCAACTTTTTTAGTCTGGCTTATTTTGCTTAGCATGATTATCCTGAGGTCTGCCCATGTTGTCACAAATGGCAGGATTTCATCTCTTCCTATGGCTGAGAGATATTCCATTGTATATATGTGCCATAGCTTCTTTAGCCAATCATCTATCGTAGGACACTTCAGTTGGTTTGGTTTTCAAAGATAGAGATACCTTATCTGCATTTTTTTATGGGTTACTTTACTATGTGAAATAAATGCATATTATTTCACTTAAATTTATTATTTAATTATCTATTTTTCCAATCTAATTAATTGTTAATTATAATTTGCCATCATAAACAATGATATGAATGATGAACAAGAATGAATGAAAATGAAGAATAAAATATATTATTTATAAAAAATATAATCAGCATTCTATGTTATTTTTAAATTGTATTATAACTTCTAGCTTGTACAGAATACTTATACTTAGTTATTAAAGGCAACAAATTAGTAATGATGGTAATGAAATAAAAGTTATAAATAATCAACAAATTATATAATCTGTGATCTAAATTATTGACTCTAAAATTTTTTAAATTTAACATTAGATTATTTATATAATTAAAGATAAGCCATTATAAAAAGAATATTAATATAGTTCTATTAAGAGAGGAATATGTATATATGATACAATAATAGTGATATTATTAACATTAATGATAACTTTATTCATTGAAGAATTATAATTATTATAATTCCTTAAAGATATAATTTACATACATCTAATTTCTTAAATAAAAAGGTCTCAGGGTAATTACTATTATCCTACCAAGCTTACAAATGAGGACACAGAGCTACAGGGGAGTTAAAGAATCTTTGCAATAATAGACTGCTAGAAATTGGTTGAACCAAGGTCCAAACATAGGTAATTAGATTTTAGAGTCCATGATTTTAAGTGTAGCAAAACTAAACTTATGATAACATTACTTTTATGTTTTCTTTACTGTTGTCATAGCATGGTAATGGGTATGTTGGTGATATTACTCTTAGGCAACATTCTATAATGCATTACTTTTTTTTTGAGGAAAAGCAGTTCTTTACTATATACCAATAATTCATGCTTAAAAAAGCAATGTTTATACAGAGTTGCATATTCCAAATGTAAACCCTGTGTAAGTTATCTTTTTTTCTACATAAAAGAATATTACAACTTAATTTAAGACAGACTTATTATCTCAGTTTCTGTGGATCAGTTGTCTAGTCACAAATTAGCTGGGTTTTCTGTTCAGAGACTCACTGCTCTGTGCTCAAGACATTAGCAGAATTGTTCTCATCTAGAGGCTCAACTGGGAAGAATCTGCTTTCTAGCTCATTCAGCTGAGTTTTAGTTGTTGGCAAAAATGAGCTTTATTCATTTGTGAGCAGGTTTTATTTCTTTGTAGTTTTATGACTGAGGGTTTTGGCTTGCTGTTGACTGCTGGTTGAAAACTACCCTCAGATCCTAGAGGTTACTTGTAGTTCTTAAATGCTGCAGGCAGTTCCTTACCACATGGGCTTCTCCCACGTAACATAATGAAGAGAGTAAAATCTTTTCATTTATAACAACATAATCACAGGAGTAGTATTCCATCAACTTTTCCTTATTAGTTAGAAGCCACAGATCTTTCCCATAGGCAAGAGAAGTTTAGCAATACCATGTCAATAGCAACAGCTTTGAGCATACTAGTAATTTTAGCTTCCTATAATTTAACTTTGCTCCCTCTAGTTCCTCCTATATCCACTGATAATTGGGTCTGTATCTTGTCAATTTAATGAGAGTTGATTCTCTTTTTTTACCATAAAATTTATGCCCACTCCAGTCAGACACAAGATTCAGAGAATGAGACTATGCTTGAAACTATAATATTGTATATTCATGACATAACTAGAAAACCACAAAGAACATTCATTTAACAAACATACACTGAAGACCTATTGTTTATATAATTTCTGAGGGCAGTGGGTATCTATCTAGATTATAACTTGAAATCACTTGGGAATTTTTTAAAATTAAGATGGAATTGACACATAACATGTAAGTTTAAGGTGTATAATGTGTTGATTGGTGGTGATATTGCAATATAGAAATGTATCCAAAGTTTAGCTAATACATCTATCACTTCAGGGAATTATAATTTTTTTTGTAGTGAGAATATTTAAGATCTAATCCCTTAGCAATTTTGAAGTATATAATACAATATTGTTGACTATAATCATTATTATGCTGTGCATTGTAACAATATTTTTCTCATCAATAAACACAGGATATCTTCCCATTTGTTTGTGTCTTCTTTAGTTTATTTTATTGAAGCCTTATAGTTTTAGTATACAGGTCTTTCACTTTTTAAAATTTATTCCTAGAAATTTTATTGTTTTTGATGATATTGGGAGTAGAATAGTTTTCTTCACTTAGTTTTCAGATATTTTTTTGTAAGTGTATAAAGCACAAGTGATTTATGTATGTTGATTTTAATCCTGAAACTTTACTGAATTTGTTGATTAGTGTAAACATTTTTTTTTTTGGTTGAGTCCTTAGGATTTTCTCCATATAAGATCATATCATCTGCAAATAATGACGATTTTACTTCTTTCTCTTGCCTGATTATTCTATCTTGGGCTTTCAATACTGTGTTAAATTAGAGTCTAACCTTGGTTGTTATTTTTCTTCTGCTAACTTTGACCTTAGTTTATTTTTTCCCAGTTTCTTGTGGTATAAAGTTAGGTTGTTTATTTAAAATCTTTCAAGATTCTTAATATATGACTTTATTGCTATAAACTGTTCTCTCAGAACTGCTTTTGCAGCATCCCATAAGTTTTGGTGTATTGCATTTCCATTTTCATGTTTTGAGATTTTTTTTTTTTGTTATTTCTTCTTTAACCAGTTGGTTGGTTGTTCAGGAATGAGTTTAGTTCCCATGTGTTTGTAAATTTTCCAGCTTTCTTCTTGTAATTGATCTATAGTTTATACTATTGTGATCAGAAAAAGATATTTGATATGATTTCTGTTTTCTTAAATTTACTGACTTGTAAGAGTTAGTGTCTTCTTAGTCGTTCTCCAGTTTAGGGATCTTTTCTTTCTTCTTTCTCACAAGGGATTCTCAGTTGTCAAATACAAGTTCATATATTAAAGCAGCATTTAGCAATATTAGAAGTGGCTTTCTCCAGTTTCTCCAACAGGCCCCTTTTCAATTGTAGACTGTCTTTTACTTGAGCTCAAGGATTTGCTGCTGTTACATAAGATTCTGCCATGATATTAGGTTCATGTGGCCTAAGGTACCTCTCATGAAAATGTCCTTTTCTATTCTACTGGCCCATTCAGCCATTCACACACCACTCTTGAATGGGAGAGAATAATAACTCTCAGCAAGAAGAGCAGGATTATATAAATTGTTCTTAAGAGTACTTAGCTAAACAACTGTCCTGCAGGCATTATTATGGTACCTAAAAAGAAGAATTAACTGGCAGTCTGTCTCTTTTATTTAAATATTTAAAGACATGCGATTTATAAAATAGTATTTCAGATAGAACTATTTCTATCTGCCTTCAGTGTCTAAGCCTTTACTGTACAGCTTGCTGTTTGATAGTCTTGACAAACTTTTTTGCTACGTTGTACCTATTTATCAGTCTGGGATGCTCTTCTGTAAGACAATCTTGTATTTATAATTCAAATCTCAGCTCAAATGTCACTTCTAAAAAGGCTTCTCTAAACACCTCTTCTCAGAAATTCTTTAGTCACAACCTACCACTTCCCCTTGCTTTTTTGTTTTTTCATTAAAGAAGATATCTGATGTCTTATTGACTATTTTGTCTTTCTCCCCTTAATTGTGAGATTAGAAATCTTAACCTATGTCTTATATGTCTTCCAAATACAGACTAAATCCTGGCACATATTTAAAAATGGTTGCTTAGTGAATGAATGGCATAATGAATAAACACATGGTTTTTATCTCTTACATAGTTGTTAAAAGGTATGCAAAAGATAAAAAACTTCTGAAGGCACTTCATAATTACTACTATTAATGTATAATATATTATCATAAATTTTGGATAACAAATAAATCTATACCAAATAGGTTATTCAATTTATGATTATGGAAGCCTGATTAAAAATTTGCAATAAGCTTTGTGCCAGAAATTACTTTGTTTTTACATAGTATTTTTTAAGTACAATAAGACTTTTAAGTACCTTTATGATGTTTGTGCTACATACTTTTAGGATTAAAGTCTTAGACCAGTTACCAGGCCTTCTAAGGACCAGAGTGTTGACTTGGTCAGTCTCCAACTGAAACTTTTATTTTTTATTTCTCTGCTTGATAATAGACCCTCCATCTTTTGACCATTTAGGATGAAAAGAAGTCATCAATATACAGTCCTCAGATTATGTTAAATAAAAAAGAATTGAGCAGAGAAAGAGAGTTTAAGATCATTTGGTCTAATCTTATTTAAAAAAATAATTAACTTCTTTTAGAGAATATTGAAGCAATTAAGACATTTATAATGTGTAACAAAAAAGTGTTGAAATTAGAAGATTAGAAATATATTATTAAAAGTTACTATGATAGTAGATTAAAGTATAATTCTACTTTTTTAAAAGTGACTTATGAAGAAGTTGCTATAAAAGGAAATGGGAATAGATATTCTGAAAATGAAGCAGAGAGAAAAAGAAACAGAATATAAAGAGTCACTTAGAGTTTAAGAAAGAACATTGAAGTAGAAAGCCAAATATAGAATGAGTTTATTGTTCATAAATGACTTTTAAGATTATAATGAAAAGCATTTGTAAAGATATACTCAGGGGAAATATTCTAACAGAGAAATACTCAAGAAAGTAAGAACATTAATGATGATGTTAAAATGGAATAATACTGTCATGTTATTTGTCAATTTCTCAAATTGTAGAAGAGTGAGACATAAAGACCTTGAAAAATTGTCACTTTACAAAAAGGAGAAAAAAGAATTATAAGTAGAAAAATTTACCATATGCAAATCAGTGAGACCCATGGACATTATTTTCTATAATTTTCAAAGGATTGTTTAATGTGTTTACATTTTTGAAAAGTCTTCAAGGCATTAGGTTGTATTGGCTTATACATACATGAAAAAGTCCCTCAGTATTGAAAATTGCCTAGAAGTCTATGAACAGCCACAGTGAATCTAATTAGAAGGAGGAATCTAATGGGGTACCAGAGATTTGATAATACATTGTCATGGTTAAAATCTCTTACAGTTTGGAAAAAGTAAACCATTCAAATAACCTTTGTAAATGAGAGTAAATAGGCAGGTACTGCAAAAACTGGTAGAATTAGAAATATTATGAAAATCTTTAAGCTATCAGTTCAACTTCTCAGATTTTAGTATGCTATAAGTAGTGACAAATCTAACTGAATCTTCAGTTTGACTTTAACTGAAGATCCAATGTGTCCTTATATTTTGTTTTAACTCCATTATCTGTACTCAAAGATAAAAGAGGGTTGAAAGAGATGAATAAAAAGGTAATATAAATGAAATTTGACCAAAGAGGGTAATAGGATAGTACATGCCATGTGAGGAGCAGTTACTGATTTATTTTTCAGTTTTCTGATTGGATTTTCACAAATTTCATCTTTAGTAGAGAGACAGTTATCTTGTAAATATCTAAAGGATAGAAACCAAAATCTACAATAAACTACTTTCTAGGAAAGACCCAGTGAATATCTACCAATTTTATAATAAAACAAGCTCTGAAGAAAAATAGATGGGTCATGAAATTATCAAGCTGGTTAAAAACAAACAAACAAACAAATGGAGCGTCATTTATTGGGCCTGTATTTGAAGCCCTAATTCCCAATGGAATGGCATTTGGAGGTGTGGCCTTTGAGAGGCAATTAGGTGAAGTCATGATATAATTAGTACCCTTATAAGAAGAGACCAAAGAGCTCAAGCTCTCTCTCTCCACACTTTTCCTCTCCCCCAGCTCTTTCATATGAGAATACATCAAGAAAACTTCTGTCTGGAAACCAGAAGAGAGTTCTTACTAGACAGCATATCTGTTGGTACCTTGGTCTTGGACTTCTCAGGCTCCTCAAGTGTGAGAAATAAATGTTTGTTGTTTAAATCACCAGTCTATGATAACTAGTTATAGCAGTACAAGTTGACTAAGACAGCCTATATATAAAATGGTAACATATCACTTACTTAAGCTGTAAAAGAAAGTTGAATAAGAAGGGAAAGAATAATTATTTTTTAGGTACCTGTGCAAATCTTGCCCAAATTCAGTGACTTCAACTTTGAAACAAATCATCAAGGGTGTGTTAATAACTGTCACAATTAAAGTTATAATAAATATCATTTACATTTTTAAATAAGAAACTTCATATTATTTTCCTGCTTTCTTGGCCCCTAAATAATATCTTTTAACTGTCTCTTAATTAAGATTACAAAATAAATGTCAAATATTTAGGGTAGGTTTAGGGTTTGTGATGTGATGGTTAATTTTATGTGTTGTCTGGGCTAGGCAATGGTGCCCAGTGGTTTTGTCACACTAGATGTTTCTGTGAATGTATTTTGTAAATATGAGTATAATTTATAATAAGTTGACTTTAATTAAAGCAAATTACCTTCAATAATGTGAGTGGTTCTTATTCAATAGTTAAACACCTTAAGAGCAAAAATTGAGGCTCCCTCTCTGAAGAAGAAATTTTTCAAGACTAAAATAGAAAGTTTGCCTGAGTTTCTAGCTTGCTAGTCTGATCCAGATTTTGGATGCAAGATTTCAATATCATTCTTACTGGAGTTTTTAGCCTCCTAAACTGACCTATAGATTTTAAATTCACTAGTCCCCACAATTATGCAAGCCAATTCCTTAAAATAAGCCTATCTTTGTATCCATATCCATATACTATGTCCTATTGCTTATTTTTTTTTAATTTAAGTATAGTTATTATATAACATTCCATTCATTGGTTTCAAGTGTACAATGTAATGATCAACATTTTTCTACCTTACAATGTGATCACCTCACGAGTTCTAGAAATCATCTGTCACAGTGTAAATTTTTAAGAGTATTATTAACTATATTTTCCCTCACCTTTCTTGCACATTTTCCAGCCCTCTCTCGTCTGGCAACCATCCTTTTGGTCTGTGTTTTTTTAATATGTTTCTTTTTCTTTTTCTTACTTTTTTTTGGGGGGACTATAAAGTGAAACCTTATAGTATTTATCTTTCTCAATCTGACTTATTTTACTTAGCATAATACATTATAGATCCACCCATGTTGTTGCAAATATCAAGATTTCATTTTTTTTTTATTGCTGAACAATATCTTGTGTGTGATGCACAAAGACCACATCTTCTTTATTCATTTAGCTATTGATGTACACTTATGTTGCTCCCACGTCTTTGGCTATTACAAATAATGCTGCAATGAACATTGTGTTGCATATATCTTTTTAATTGAGTGTTTTTGTTTTCTTCAGATAAATACCCAGAAGTGGAATTTCATGTCATGTGTTGTATTTACTTTTAGTTTTTTGAGAAATCTACATATTGTTTTCTATAGTAGCTGTACCAATTTGCAGCCCAACCAGCAAGGATGCCCTTTTTCTGTACATCCTCACTAACATGAATTATTTGTTGATTTTTTGATAATAGCCAGTTTGACTGGTGAGAGATAATATCTCATCATTTTGATTAGCATTTCCCTAATAATTAGTATTGTTGAACATCTTTTCATATATTGAATTATTTATTTATTTATTTTTGTTAATGAGTTGTATGAGTTTCTTATATATTTTAGATATTAACTCTTTATGAAATATATCATGTACAAATAACTACTCATATTCAGTAGGTTGTCTGTTTTGTTGATAGTTTCCTTTGCCGTGCAGAAGCTTTTTAGTTAGATGAAGTGCTATTTGTTTATTTTTGCTTTTGTTTCCATTGCTCACAGAGACATATTCAAAAAGATATTATTCAAATTGATGTTGAATAGTTTACTATCTCTATCTTTTAGGACGTTTATTGTTTTGGGTCTTATATTTAGGTCTTTAATCTGTTTTGAGTTCATTTTTGTATATGGTGTAAGAGAGGGGTCCCATTTTATTTTTGTTTTGCATATTATCTGTCTCATTTTTCCAACACAAATTGTTGAAGAGGCTGTCATTTCTCCATTGTCTTGCTTTCTTTTTTGTAGATTAGTTAACCATGTAAGTAAGGGTTTATTTTTGGGCTCTCTATTCTTCTCCATTGATCCATGTCTTTTTTTTTTTTTTGCCAGTACCATACTGTTTTAATTATTATAACTTTGCAGTATAGTTTGAAATCAGGTAGCATACCTCCAACTTTATTCTTCTTAATTGCTTTGGCTATTTGTGGTAGTTTGTGGTTCCACACAAATTTTAGGATTATTTGTTTTAGAATGTAATTGATGTTTTAAAAAAATTGCATTGAATCTGTAGCTTGCTTTGGGTAATATGGTCATTTTACAATACTAATTTTTCCAATCTATAAGCATAATATATCATATTTATTTCTGTTCTCTTCACTTTCTTTTATCTGACAGGTTTTAGAGTACAGGTCTCTCCTTGGTTAAATTCATTCTTAGGTATTTCATTCTTTATGATGTAAGTATACATGGGATTCTTTTCTTAATTTCTCCTGAGTTTTATTAGTATATAGGAATGAGTTGTACTTCTGTATATTAATTTTGTACCCTGCTACTTTACTGAATGCTTATTCTATTAATTTTTGATAAATTCTTTGGGGTTTTCTATATATAGTATCATGTCATTTGCAAATAGTGACAATTTTACTTCTTCCTTTCCAATTTGGATGGCTTTTATTTATTTTTCTTATCTGATTACTAGGAATTCCAATAATATATTGAATAACAGCATTATATGCTAGAATAGTGTTATAAATTGCTAAACACTACAGCTTGGCTTTGAGCTGTGCAGGTCCACTTATAGTCTATGTAAATTTCTGTAAGTGGACCTGTGTAATTAAAACCTGTATTGTTTAAGGGTCAACTGTACTTATAAAAATCTTCACTGGAAACATTATAAAAAAGCCAAATTTTAAGTTTCTCAGTTCAAGGCATGAGAATAGTTTTTAAAACAGATGATAATATATGGGAGGTTGAACGATCATCCCCAGTTATCATTTTAATAAATACACTTGAATATTGCTTTAAACATTACAAAACACTTTAACATACATTGTTTTTGTTTTCATATGTACAAGTAGCACCCAGTCTCAACTTGCATTGCAACTTCCATCAGTTGTCCTCAAGCATAGTACAAGCTACAGCCAGTGTTGCCTTCAAATATCACTTATATGAAGTAGCTACAAATCTGGCACAAGAGGCAGCTGGCCTCATCTCACATTGTAATCGCTACCGAGGTGTCCCAAACCTGGCAGCAGGGCTCAGTTTGTACCACAGTGACTCCCAGGCTCAGATAAAGTGACAACCACCAGAGCATTTTGTAGCTCCCACCATGTGGCTGTAAGCTGGTCACAAGTAGTGGCTGAACTTGGTCTGCAATATAGCACCTCTCAAGAGCCTCTAGAACCAATAGACCTTCTGGCTGGCTTCAGACCACACTAGAACACCACCTAACCAGCTCCACAAATAAAATACCAAAGACTTGGCTGTCATCAGAGTTCAGTTAAAGTGACTCATATGTTATGGGGTCAGCCCCAGCACAACAGCTTGTTCACTATAGTCACAGGCAGCCTGAGGGTCAGATCACCCACTGACATGCCAATAGCAATCAAAGCTCAATTATAATAGGAGTGCAAACATGATCCATACTCCTGGAGCACCCAGCACAGATGAACAGGGAGACTGCATCACTAGGCCTCACAGAACACCTACTATATAAGGCTGCTCTGCTAAGAATGGACGACATAGCTAATCTACCTAATACACAGAAAAACACAGGAATTTAGCTAAAAGGAGACCAAAACAAAACAAAACAAAAAAGAACAAAAAAAACCATGTTCCAGATTGGAAAAACAAAACAAAACAAAAAAACAAACAAACAAAAACAGGACAAAACTCCAGTAAAAGAACTAAATAAAAAATGGAGATGAGCAATCTACCCAATACAGAGCTCAAAATACTGGTTATGAGGATGCTCAATTAGGAGAAGAATACATAAACTCATAACCTCAACATAGAGATAGAAACTATAAAAAAGAAAAAGAAATAAATGAAGAAAATAATAGCAAAAATGAAGATTAGAGGAAATCAATAGCAAATTAGATGAAGCAGAAAATCAAGTAAGTGATCTGAAAGACAAAGTGGTAGAAAAAATACCCAATTAGGTCAGCAAAAATAAAAAATTTAAGGGACTTCTGGGACAATATACTAGGAGAGAGGGAGCAAGGGATTGAAACCTATTTAAAGAAATAATGACTGAAAATTTAATCAGGCCAAGAAAATAAACATACAAGTCCAGGAAGCACAGATAGTCCCAAACAAATGATCCCAAAGAGGCCCGCATCAAGACACAAAACTAAAATGACAGAGAATTTCAAAAATAATGAGAGAAGCAGTTAGTTACATATAAGGGAGCTCCCATAGTACTATTAGCTGATTTTTAAACAGAAACTTTGTAGGCCAGAAAAGATATGCAAGAAACATTCAAAGTGAATAAAGCAAAGATCTGCAACCAAGATTACTATATCCAGTAAGGCTATCATTTATAATAGAAGTAGAGATAAACAGTTTCCAAGACAAGAAAACACCAAAGGCATTCACTGCCACTAAACCAGTATTTTAAAAAATATTAAAGAGATTTTTTTAAGTAGAAAAAAATAAAAAAATGAATAAGAAAATATGGGAATAAAAAAAATGTTCACTGACAAAGGCAAACATTTAGGAAAAGCAGATTATCAGTCAGCTATAAAGATAGTACAACGTTTTAAAAAATAAAGTAAAAAAATCATGTTTAAGCACAACAATTAATTAAGGAATACAAACACATAAAAAAGTAAAAAAAATAATAAAAACATAAGGAGAGATAAGTAAAAGTTGTAATGATTTTTTAATGTGTTAGGACTTAGGTGACTATCAATTTAAAATAGGCGCCATAGCTTCTTATATATAAAATGCATAGTAACAACTAAGAATCTACAAGAGATATATAAGAAAAAGAGAAAGTAATACAAACATAACACTATAGAAAATCATCAGCATATGAGACGAGAACAAGAGAGTAAGAATAGAACAGAGAACTACAAAAACAATCAAGAAATAATAAAATGGCAATAACCACATAACTATTAATAATTGCTTTTAATATAAATCAACTAAACACTCCAACCAAAAGACAAAAGATGGCTAAAAGGATAAAAAACAATACATATGCCACCTACAGAAAACCCACTTTAGATTGAAAGACTCAGACTAAAAGTAAAGAGATGAAAAAAGATATTTTATACCAATGGAAGTGAATTAAAAAAAAAAACTGGTGTAGCAATATTTATATCATACAAAATAGTCTTTAAAACAAGGGTAGAGACAATAGGGCATTTTATAATTACAAGAAGATTGAGCCAACAAAAGAATATAACTCATAAATATCTATGCACCTAAATAATATAAAGCAAATATTGATGGATATAAAGGGAAATATTAATAATACAGTAATAGTAGGAGACTTTAACACCCCATTGACATCAATGGAGAAATCATCTAGACAGAAAATCAACAAAGAAACAGTGGTCTTAAATAACACATTAGGCCAGATATACTTAATTGATATTTTTAGGACATTTAGATCAAAGGCAGCAGTATATACATTTTTTTCATTTGTACTTGAAACATTTTCCATAATAGACCACAAAGAAGTCTCAATAAATTTAGGAATATTAAAATCACATAAACATTTTCTCTGATCACAATGGTATGAAACTGCTAATCTATCTAGTACAAAAAGATAACTGAAAAAACACCTAAACTTTTGGAGACTAACATGCTACAAAAGAATGAATGGATTAACAACAAGATCAAGGAATAAATTCAAAAGTTACTTTGAGACAAATGAAAATGAATACACAAAGAACCCAAAGCTGTGGGACTCAGTCAAAACAGTGCTAAGATGTAAATTTACAGCAATACAGGCCTACCCCAATAAATAAGAAAAACCTAAAATGAACAATCTAACCTTACACTTACAGAAACTAGAAAAAGAACAAAGCCCAATGTGAGTATAAAGAAGAAAATAGTAAAGATCAGAATAAAAAAAAAAAAGGGTGTACAAAACAATAGAAAAAATCAGTGAAACCAAGAGCCTGTAAAATAAAATTAATAAATCTTTCACCAGACTCATCAAGAAAAGAGAGAGGGCCCAAAGAAATCAGAAATAAAAGAGAAGTTACAATGGACAGCACAGGAATACAAAGAATTATACTATAATACTCTGAAAGACTATTTGCCACTAAATTCAATAATCTGAAAGAAATGGACAAATACATGGGAATATATAACCTTCCTAAAATGAATCGTGAAAGATTGAAAAATCAATAAACTAAGGATACTGAAGAAATAATCAAAAACCTCCCCTCCAAAATAATTCAGGACCAGATGGTATCACTAGTGAATTCTACCAAATATTCAAAAAAAAAAATAGAAGTTATCATTCTCAAACACTTAAAAAATTAAAGAATAGATAATGTTTCTTAAGTTATTTTATGAGGCTCATATTACTCTGATATCAGCTGGCAAGAACAACACACAAACATAAAAATTGTAAACCAAATATACATCAAATATACATTAAATACATTAAAAAGATAAAATATCATGATCAAATGGAATTCATTTCAGGAATGCAAGTTTGGTTCAACTTATGCAAATAGATCAATATGATACAACAAATTAAAATAAAAGATAAGTCATACAATCATATCAATAGATACAGAAAAAGCATTTGAGAAGATATAGCATTCATTTATAATAAAAACTCTCAGTAAAGTTGAGATAGAGGGAACAAACCTTAAAATAATAAAGGTTATTTGTGACAAACCCACAACTAATATACTCAAGTGAAAACCTAAAAGCTTTTCTTTAAGATCAGGAATAAGGCAATGATGTCCACTTTTACAACCTTCATTCAACATTTTGGAAGTCCTAGCCACAGAAATCAGGCAAGGAAAAGAAATAAAAGGAATATGAATGGAAAGGAAGCAATAAAACTGTCTTTATTTGCAGATGGTATAATATTATTTAGAGAACTCGAAAGAACCCACCAAAAATCTGTTAGAACTAATAAATAAATTCAGTACAATAGCATTACACAAAATTTATGTTCAGAAATTGGTTGCATTTTTATACACCAAAAATAAACTATCAGAAAGAGAAATTAGCAAAACAAGTTCATTTACAATTGCATTAAAAGAATAATATATCCAGGAATAAATTAACCAAGGAGGTAAAAGATCTGTACTTAGAAAACTATAAGGTATTGCAAAAACAAAACTGAACAAAATACAAATAAATGGATATTTTTAATCATTAATAAGAATTAATATAATTAAAAAGATATACCCAAAAGCAATCTATAGATTCAATGTAATCCCTATCAAAATACCAAAGGCATTTTTCAAAGAACTAGAACAAAAAAAATCTTAAAATTTATATGGTACACAGAAATCAGTAAGAGCAATCTTGAGAAAGAACAAAGTTGAAGTTGTCAAACTACCTGAAGTCAAACGATGCTACAAGGCTTTAGTAATCAAATCAGCATGGTATTAGCATAAAAACAGACATGTAGATCAATGTAACAGAATAAAAAGTCCAGAAATAAACCCAGGCCAAATTAATCTTTGAGAAAGGAGGCAAGAATACACATGGGATAAAGGCAGTCCCTTCAATGAATGGTGCTGCGAAAACTGGACAGAAACATGCTAAAGAACGAAACTTTAAAGAACGATCACTTTCTTACACCATATACAAGAATAAACTCAAAATGAATTAAAGACTTAAATGTAAGACCCAAAATCATAAAACTGCTAGAAGAAAACATAGGCAGCAAACTCTTTGATATTGCCCTTGATAATATTATTTGGGTATGTCTCCTGGGCAAGGAAAATAAAAATAAATAAATAAAAATAAATAAATGGGACTGCATTGAACTAAAATGTTTTTGTACAACAAAAGAAATCATCAAAGAATGAAAAGATAACCTATTGAATAAAAGAAGATATTTGCTAATAATACAGTTGACAAGGGCTTAATATTAAAAAAATATAAGAAACTCATACAACTTATCATGAAAAGAAATTCAAATAAAGTATATGAGGGGCAGAGGACTTGAATAGACATTTCTCCAAAGAGGACATACAAATAGATAATAGACATATGATACTCAATGTCACTAATCATCAACGGAATGAAAATTAAAACAACAATGAGATATCACCTTACCCCTGATGTCAGAATGGCTACCATAAATAAATCAATAGACAGCAAGTTTTGGTGAGAATCTAGAGAAAAGGAAACCCTTGTACATATTGGCGGGATTGTAAATTAGTGCAGCCACTGTAGGAAACAGTATGGCAATTTCTCAAAAAATGAAAAATAGAGTTGCTATACTATCCAGCAATTTCACTTCCAGGTATTTAGACAAATAAAGCCAAAACATTAATTCTAAGAGATATATGCATCACTGTGTTCACTGCAGCATTATTTACAATAGCCAAGATATAGAAGCAACCTAAGTGCTATTAATAGACAACTGAATAAAGAAGAATATTACTTGGCCATAAAAAGAATAAACTCTTACCATTGTGACAACATGGATGGACCTAGGACATATGATGAAAAGTAAAATAACTCATACAGAAAAAAAACAAATATATGATTTCATTTATATGTGGAATCTAAAAAACAAAACAGATGAACAAACAAAACAGAAGCAGACTCATAGATACAGAAAACAAATTGATGGTTGCCAGGTGAGAGGGAATTTGGGGAGACTGATGAAAAAGGTGAAGAGAATAAAAAGTAGACATTGCCAGTTATAAAAACAGTCATGGGGATGTAAATTACAGCATAGGAAATATAGGCAGTAATATTGTAATAAGTATGTATGTATGGTCAGATGGGTACTAGACTTATGAGAGTGATCACTTACTAAATGACATAAATGTGGAAGGACTATATTGTATACCTGAAACTAACATAATATTCTATGTTAACTGTCATTGAAAAGTAAAAAAACAAGTGAATAAATATAGCAAGGAATAAAATTATACAAAAATGCCAAGCACAGAAAAAGAGCAAAGAAAGTTGTGTATTTTCCTTATTTCTCTATGTGAATTTCTCCCTGTAAAAAATTATCTTATTCATTTCAGTAGAAAAGTATAAAGATTATTATGTGAATGGCAATAGGGAAATATTAGGGTCATATGGCTCTTAACTTAGCACAATCATAGAACATTTATCATAAATTTTGAGATATTCACTATACTAGAAGCCACTGTTTTTAACCTTGACTATCTTGAATAGACATTGTTTTATCAAATGAAGCTTCTATCAATTTTGATATCAAGATCACCATCTACCTATTCATAATCTTTAATAGACTATGATTTATTTCCCCAAGGTTGAAATGTTAGCTACAAGGACAGAACTTTGCATTGTCAACATTGTCTGATAAACATGTTGTTCTGTAGCTGACTTCATGTCCTCTTTGCATTTCTGTTCACAGCTTTCTTTCTGATCTTCACTATAGTCAATTTTCATGAGTTTTTTTTTTACTTGTCAAACATCAGGATATGAGACTATTCAATTTTGATGAACATTAGTACACTAAAGCTTTTTGTATATCAACTTGTATCAAATCATTTCAAAAATTGAAATTGTTTTATAAACTATAAAAGAACAAGATGTAAATTTCCATCTTTATCCAAGGAGGCTATATATTCTAGGTCATTCAGGAAAGATCATTCCTATTTCATACTCCTAGGATACCTGCAGTATGGCATTAAATTGAGAATGGTAAGGTCTACTCCTTCTATTATTGACTTCCAAACTGTTTATTATTTACAGCATCAGGAAAATTTCTACAGCTATTATCATCTCATTCTCCTCCCTCACTCTAAGGTTTTTCAGTGCAATGCCTGATAATATTTTTCAAGCACATCCTGAGGGATCAGTATCTATAAATCTCAGAAAATATGTGCAATTTTTGTATGCATGTGCATAGTTGCATTTTCTTGTAAAGCTTTATTAGATTTTAAAATATCTGTATAATATCCTAATATCACCAGTTGGAAGTTATGTTTTAGAGAATAAAGTAAGGTTGTATTAGTATATTAAAACAATATAATGCATTTAATTAGTTAATATGGCTTGTATAGAACAATATCTTTGTGAATTATTTATTGGAAATACTATAGCAGAAACTTGAGGGTGAAAAAGATGAAGGTTATATGGTAATCTCTCCCTCTTAAATTTATATCCATAGAGAAGACAGATTTGGAAATGATTTTAAATTAAATTAGACAAAAATATATAATCTAATTAACATTATGTTCAATTCATATTTTATATATATATATATATATATATATATATATTTTATGATCAAATTCTATTCTCAAAAATTCTTATGTAGTGGATATTTAATATATGACTGATTATATTTAATAAATCATTGCAGGGGGGGTCACTTCACATAAGAGGATCTATATTTACCTCTTTTAATTGACATACTTGATGTCTAGCTACATATAAAACAATTTCCTCTGGGAAAAACTAACATAGAAGAGGGTAGAAGAGGCTGAGACACAATCACACCACAACCTCTTTGCCCCCAATATATTGACCTGAATCTAGTGGAACTGAACAATATGAGCTTCTTCCTGGGGAGCAAAGTGTTTGGACTCTATATCTGGTACCTCATCTTTTAAGACCGTACATCTAAGACGAGCCACCAAAACACAGCTTTAAAAGCCAATGGGGATTGCATTCATGAAACTCATAAGGTTATAAGTATCAGATACTATTCTTAAAGAATTTCAACATGAGGACTCAGCCCGCTCAGGGACCTGAGCAGAGATAGCCAATTGAGAGGCACCCAGACTTTATGTGGAAAAAAAATAATAAAAGATTTATTTGCTTATCTTAAAACATCAGCCTGAGGGACAAGCATCTAATTTAACATATATCTAGGTGCCTACTGAACTATTCTCCATAGATGGCCAGTGGATCCATCATTGACCTTTCCCTCGATCTCATTTGAGCTTGCTGGTATCTCCTGAAAAGAAGCTTGAAAATTGACTATAGTGAAGATCAGAAAGAAAGCTGTGAACAGGAACACAAAGAAGACATGTAGTCAGCTACAGAATGACATGTTTATCAGACAATGTTGACAATGCAAAGTTTCTCAGCTGTCATCCAACAGATACCTCTACACCACCTGGCTCTGGTGTTCAGTGTGGTTTTGCTTATGGGTTCCATAAGACTCTAACAAATGGACTAAGGTCTTAAGTAGCTACCAGCTTTAAGGCACAACAGAGTGGTAACATACTGAGGAGCCCAATCTTCTTGAGAAAGAAGCTCTTTAGCTTATCTTCCTAGACGTGGTCTGAGAGGCAGGCTTCTATTTAAACACACATCTAAGAGCTGACTCTAATCCTCTCTAGAGGCTCAGGAGGGCAGATATGATCTTCATCCTCTCCCGCTGCTGCACTCCAGAATGCCAATATCTTCTGAAGGGAAGTATATACACGTGTCTGATGTCCCTGGTGTTTCACCTGGTGCCCTGGTTTTTGTGGTGGCCACCTAAGGAACAGCTCTTGATCACCTGGTTCTGGTGGGCAGCAGGGCTTGTTTTTAGTAGTTAAATGGGATGGTAGCAAATAAATAAAACAGCTCTTAATTGGCTATAAACTCAAGGCTCAGCACAGGCAAAAATGTTAATCTTCTTGTCTTCCACTGCAGTATATTTGTGTACTTTAAAAACTGCTGCCTGGGAGTCTGGCTTCCAATCAGCCTGGATCTAGGTGATAACTGAAATCCTCCCCTTTGGTCAATAACAGGTTTTGGCACACCTTCAACTACTAGGAGCTATTAAAAGTAAACTAGTAAATAGGTTTTGTGAATAATCGCAAAATTATGAGAGACAATCAAGAGCTAGAGCAGGGTTATACAATAACCCTGTGTTCATCTCCCACATTAGGCTACTCCTTCAAGACTGGGTCAGATGGCTATTTAATCTAATGTACAGAAATCAACACAAATTGTCAAGAAAAATGAAGAAACAAGAATGTATTTCAAATAAATTTTAAAAACATAAAATTTCAGAAAATGGTCATAATGGTTATAAATATGGTTACTAACTCAGAAAAATGGACAAAATGAGAATTTCAACAGAGATAGAAAATATTAAAGTACCAAATAGAGGAGATAGAGCTGAAAACTACAATAACTGAAAGAAAAAAGGAAACAATAGAAGTGTTCAGACTAGATGAAGCAAAAGAAAGGATCAATGAATTTAAAGACAGGACAGTGAAACTGACACCATCAGAGCAGCAAAATAAAAAAAAAATGAATTAAAAAAGTGACTATATCCTACATGGCTTATGCTACAACATCAAGCAGAACAACATTTACATTATAGCATCTCAGAGGAGAAGAGAGAGAAAAAGGGATACAAAACATATTTAAAGGAATATTAGCTGAAAACTTCCCTAACCTGGGGAAGGAAACAACCAACCAGATCCAGGAAGCTCAGAAAGTTTCATAAGATGAACCCAACCAAAGAGACTCACACCAAGACACATTTTAATTAAAGTGTCAAAAGTTTAAAAAAGGAGAGAATCTTAAAATAAGCAAGAGAAAAACTACTTGTTATATAAAAGAGAATTTCATAAGATAAAAAGCAGATTTTTCAGTAGAGATTTTGCAGGCCCGAAGGAAGTGGAACAATATATTCGAAGTGCTAAAAGAAAAAAAAAATATCTGACTACTAGGAATACTCCACAAGAAGTACCTACCTCAATAATTTTAGTATAAATGGCCTAAATTCTTTGAAAAATATAAAGTGGCTCAATGGGGAAAAGAAAAGACCCATCTACATGCTGCCTATAAGAGACTCACTTCAGATGTATGGACACACAGACTAAAAGCAAAAGGGTGGGAAAAGATATTCCATGCAAATGGAAACCAAAAGAAAAATTGGTAGCTATGGTTACATCAGACAAAATAATTGTAGTAAGAGATGAAGTTGTTATGTAATGTTAAAAGAGTCATTCTGATAAGAGAATATGACATTTCTGTACTCAACAGATGAATACATTTAACAGATATGAAGATCGATATATATAAAAATAAAATAATATAAGGGTACTGTAATAACCCCCATCATCAAAAAATAAATTATTCAAAAAATCATTAAGAATATATATAAATATATATAAATCATATAGATTTAAAAGATATATATAGAATATTCCGTTCAAATGCAACAGAATACACATTCTTCTCAAGTGTAAATAGAACATTCTCCATATACATATGTTAAGGCACATAACAAATCTTAATAAATTTAAAAAGACTGAAATTATATCAAGCATGTTTTCTGACCATTATTATATAAAACTAGAAATTAATTACAAAATTAAAATGGGAAAATTCAGAAATATGTGGAGATGCACATACTGAAAAACCACTGTGTCAAAGATTTTTAAAAAAATTTTAGGAAAATAAAAGTGGGAGACAACATAGAAAAATTTATGAGATACAGTAAAAGCAGTTCTAAGTGGGATGGATGTTCATAATAATAAATGCCTACATAAAGAAATATCTCAAACCACCAAACTTTATACCTCAAGGAAGTAGAAAATAAACAAATAAAACCAAAAGTTAGTAGAATCAAGGCAATAACAAAGATCAGAGGAGCAATAAATGAAATAGAGACAAAAAAAAAGATAATAGAAAAGATTAGTGAAACTAAGACTGGTCCTTTGAAAAGATTAACAAAATTGACAAAGCTTTAGATTCACCAAGAAAACAAGAGGGAGGTGTCAAAAAATAAAATAAAAAATAAAGTTGATGTTACAACTAATACCACAAAAATACAATAATCTTAAGAAACTACTCTGTATAATTATACACCAATAAATTAGACAACCTAAAAGAAATGGATAAATTCAAGAAACATGCAAACTACCAAGACTGAATAATAAAAATATTTTTAAAAATGAATAGAACAATTACTAGTATGGAGATTGTATCAGTAATCAAAAACCTAACAAAAGAAAGTTCAGGACCAGATGGCATCTCTGGTGAATTCTACCAAACATTAACAAAATATGTATATACCAATCTTAATCTATTTAAAAAAAAAAACAGAAAATACTTTTAATCACATTTTGCATGTCTAGCATTAACCTGAAACCAAAGCCAGACAACAGCACTGAAAGGAAATTAAAGGCCAATATCACCGATCAACATAGATGAAGCAATTCTTAACAAAATATTAGCAAACTGAATTAAAAGTTATATTTAAAGATTGTACACCATGATCAATTGAGATTTATTCCAGGGATAAAAGAATGATTTAATATTTAAAAACTGATAATAATCAATGTAATATATTACATCAACAAAATAAAGGATAAAAATTATAATTATCTTAATACATAGAGAAAAAGCATTTGATAAAATTCAACATCCATTTATGATAAAAAATAAACTCCCAGCAAAGTGGGTATAGAGGGAATGTACATCAACATAATAAAGGCCATATATGGCAATCCTACAGCTAACATAATACTCAATGGTGAAGAGCTGAAAGCTTTTTTTTTCAAGATTAGAAACAAGGCAAGGATGCCCATGCTCACTTTCTTCATTCGGCATAGTATTGGAAGTTTTAGCCAGAATAATTAGGCAAAAAAAGAAACAAAGATCTCCAAATTGTAAAGGAAAAGTAAACCTGTCATTCTTTGTAGGTAACATAATTATATTATGTTAGAACATGCAATCCATAAAGACTGAATCATGAAGAAATAAAGTATAACATAATCAGCAAAGTTACAGGATACAAAATCAATTTACACAAATCACTTGTGTTACTGTATACAAATTATAAACTATCAGAGAATTTAAGAAATGTTTCTATTTACAATTGCTTGAAAAATAATGACATGCCTAGAAATAAATTTAAACAAGAAGGTAAAAGACCTATACATTAAACTGGAAGACGCTGATAAAAGAAATTGAAGTAGGAACAAATAAATGGATAAATATTCATGATAATGAATTGAAAAAATATTGTTAAAATATCCATACTACCTGAAGCCACCTATAGATTCAATGCAATCTCAATCAAAAGTACAACGACATTTTCCACAGAACTAGAACAAAGTATCCTAAAATTGCTATGGAACCACAAAAAACCCTAAATATCTAAAGCAATCTTGAAAAATAAAAAATGGAGGCATCATGTTTCCTGACTTCAAACTATATTACCAAGCTTGCAATCAAAACATTATTGTATTGGCATAAAAACAAATACATAGGTCAATGGAATAGAATAGAAATCCTAGAAAAAAACACACGCACACATAAATATAAGGCCAATTAACTATGACAAAAGAGCCAGGAATATACAATAGGGAAATGACAGTCTCTTCAATAATGGTGTTGGCGTAACTGGACTGCCACATATAAAAGAATGAAACTAGACCACCATCTTATACCATGCACAAAAATTAACTCAAAATAAATTTAAAAGTTGTATGTAAGATTTGAAACCATAAAACTTCTGGAAGAAAACATATACATTAAGCCTTAGACATCAGTCTTGGCAATGAGTTTTTGAATCTGACACCAAAAGCAAAGGCAACAAAAGCAAAAGGAACACAAGTGGAGCTACAGCAAACTAAAATGTTGGGCACTGCAAAAATACTATCAACAAAATGAAGAGGCAATCTACCTAGTAGGAGAAAAATATCTGCAAATCTCATATCTGATAAGGGTTAATGTCTAAAATATATAACAATTTTATACAACTCAATAGAAAAAACTTACAATCTGATTAAAATTCAGCTGAGGATCTGGAGACATTTTTTAAAAGAAGACAAATGGTCAACAAGTACATGAATAGATATTCAACCTTACTAATCAACAGGGAAATACACATCAAAACCACTGTGAGATATCACGTCACATTTGTTAGAATGCTGTTATCAAAAAGGCAACAGATAGGTTTTGGAGAGGATGTGGACAAAGAAAAATCCTTGTGCATTGTTTTTTGGAATGTAAACTGGTGAAACCATTATAAAAATGGTATAGAGATTCCTCAAAAATTGAAAATAAAACTACCATAGGCCTCTAGCAATTCTATTTTGAATATTTTTCTGAAGAAAATTAAAATATTAATTTGAAAAGTTATATGCACTCCATGTTCACTGCAGCATTGTTTATAACAGCCAAGACATAGAAGCAACTAAATGTCCATTGATAGATGAATAAATAAGCAAAAGTGCTATATAAACACAATGAAATCTTATACAAGCATTAAAAGGAAGGAAATCTGCCATTTGATACAACATGGATGAGAGCATTATGCTAAGTAAAATAAGTCAAAGATCAAATGACCACACTTAAAAGTGAAATTTAAACAACTTGAACTCATAGATATAGCACATAGACTTTTAGTTGCCAGAGATGGGGAGGAGATTGGCCAAAATGGGTGAGAAGAGTTAAAATGTACATACTTCTAATTATAAAATAAATTGCCGATGAAGATGTAATGCAAAACATGGTGAATTTCGTTAACAACCTGTATTATGTATTTGAAAGCTGCTCAAGAAAGTAAGTCTTGAAAGTTCTCATCATAAGAAAAAAAAATGGTAATTCTGAGTGATGATAGATATTAAATAGTCTTATTGTGGTGATCATTTCACAATATATACGTATATAATATGTTAATATATATCAATTGAAAAAGTATCAAGGTAAATTTCTCCACATATGAAACACAAGCTTTTCTACTTAAGAAACTCTAAATTTAAAGAAGAATTGAAATTCTTTACTTATATTCTTTAAAAAAGTTATAATTTAGTCTAGAATGTGTACTCCTCAGTGCATCAAAGTACTAATTTTTTTTTTTTTTAGATTAAGGTATTTTATCTCTTAGTATGGAAAAAATATTGCTTAGAGGGAGTATCTACAAGAAAAAAATTGGGGTACAAAATTTTCAAAATTGGAGCCAATATTTATGACTTAAGGAGTGTTATGCTTGAGGGTTTATAATCCAGATGCATAATGCTTTGGCAAATTAAGTAAGGACGTTGTTACAATAGTCAATTCAAAGAGCCATCTCTTAGTCAAAAAAATGTAATATTTATGTGTAATTGAATATTTTTATAAATGTTTACATACTACTTCAAAATATGTGAATAATTTCTGGGTTTAGTTTTTTGTCTGAGGGTATAATAATGTATTTTTGTTGTATAATGCATTTCTGACAGAGCATTGATATTTCAGTGATAATGTAAACATTTTAAAAATTTTTTAAAATGGTTTTTATAATGATGTACTATTTAGGAAAAGTACAAATGTTCCAAGAAAGATATTATATATAACATTTGGTTTTAATATATTAATTTAGCTGTATTCTAATAGTTAAACATTGAAATAGTTGGTGTACATATTTTTATAATAAAAAAATTTTATTTCATCATACTGAAAACAAGAACAGTGTCTTTCCACAGATTTGTCAACAGTACTCAAGTAAGGTACACATACTGATGGAGGAATAAATCATAAGAAAACTAATAAACCCTCTCAGAAAATTTACCCAGAGTAATTTTCCTTCATAACATTTCCATCGTAAACAAGTGCTTAAATAACAGCATCATTAAAATCTTATAGTCAGTGCAAATAGAGCATCCTTTGCATTTAGGAATTGAGTGCTTTATCACTTTTGGGCCTTTTGAAGCCAAATGAAATAAGGTATTAGCTCTCTCTTACAGTAAAGAAGTTTATTTTAGAGTTATTTTCTAACTAAAAATTTCCTCTGAAACAAAGTGAAACACTTAACCATTTCTATTTATTGTAGTATCACCTGGATGGTTAATTTCTCCTTTGCAAAGTTCTAGTGCATTAAATGTATTTCTGTATACCTATTTCAAATGATAAAATTTCAGATTGATATACTATGATGTGTATGTTTTCCTCCTGAGTATAATTGTTGGCGGGGGCGGGGAGCAGCTAGGGAATTAGAAAATAATAAATAATGTTAATGATGAAGAAGTACCAGATGTATTTTACAGGGTATGCTCCAGATTTTTTAGGAGATATTTGAAAAGAGATTTGTTTTGAAGCTTCTTGTATTTTTAACATAGATTTTTATTTTATAGAGAGAAAAGGAATCCAAATCTTAGAACTCCAAGCTATGTAAAAATGTGCCAGGGATTTTAAAAGATGATATTGGTTCAAGGCAGAATCTTCTGCTATGCTATGTGATCTCTGAAATGACAGTATCATAAGCAGAAAAGAAATCATATAAATCTACTTATTGGGAAAGGAATTCAAGTATTTCTCCACATTTGCATATAGGTTAACTAAAAGTTTTCTAAAATACTTTTAAAAAAAATATTATTTTAAATCATTTTGGAAACATGGAAGATCAGTCAATATCTCCTGGTCATGCAATTTCCAAAGGCACATTTAATGTCAAAATGGGAAACTCAGCACATTCATTCGGCTTTAGTTTTTCTTCTAATTCTACTAAAGTAAACATTTTAAACAATATAAAAATGAATCAAACAATTTCCAAAAAGAAAGGGGAAAATTTGGTAGGAAATTCAATAGTGGATGAGGCATTTCAACATATTTCTATAAGAAATGGAAACATAGGAAATATTTGAGGAAATGCAGAAGAGAAATATATGGCAACAAATTGGTGGTGGAAGAAGTAAAAAAAACATGACATTGGAACTCTTAAGACACCTTGCTTTTTGGGTGCAGAAAACAGAAGTAGGCAAAAAGAGAGATTCATCAAAATATTAAAACAAATTGGAGAAAGGTAAAGATTTAATGTATATATTGGTGTTCCAGATTAAAGCAAAAACAATAAAATATAGGAGAGGAAACTGTCCAAGGAAAAACATGGTTTAGGGGACTAAATACATTTAAAAAATCAACCACCCCCAAAAAATTTGGTATAAATTTGGAGAAATGGAAATTGTAGTCTGAAGAAAGCTTATTCTAAAATAAGACCTGTGAGCTGGCATGCCTCCCCTGCCTCACACCACATTTCAGATCTTTAGTCAAGGAAATGACATTAAAGAAAGTGATTCCTATAAACCCACCTGTAGGCCAGTATTTTATAATGAAAAATTGAGGAAACTCAGTCATATAAAAACACAAATATAAAAGGGGATGGCAATAATAATAATAATAAAGAACAAACTCCAGAAGAAACCATTTCAGGAATTGAAAAACTAGAATTATTTTTAACAGTTAAATTAATATATTCCAAGAAAGTCAAGTATTTTCATAAGTATAGGCTCAGACAGCTGTTTTTTTTTTTTTTAGGATAAATTCAAGCAAGATATGAGCTTTTCAAAAATGAAAAAAATATTGCCAAGTTGAAAAACAAATAAAAATCAGAAAGTAAAATATGTTTTAGAAATATCCAGAATATAGAACAAAAATCTAAAAAACAAAGTAAATAATGGGACAAGATAAAGGACATGGTGGGCCAATCCAAAGGGGCCATTATCAGACTGATTCAATTTTTTTTAGAAATAGAGGAGGGATAACTATAAAAAAAAAAGATTTCTTGAAATAGAATGCATATGTTCAAATTTTTAAAATCTACTCAGTGCTCAGCATAACAATAGAATACATACCTACATTTAATTTTATCACTGTGAAATTTTACAACACCAATCATTAAGAAAAGATTCTAAAAGCTTCCAGAGAGAAACTGAATGAAATAAAACTAAATTAAATAAAGCTAAACAAATTTTCTGGAAAAGGACAAAAAATAGACTGGTATGTCTTCCCACTGGGGACACTAGATGTTTGAAGACAAAGAAAACATAAATTATTAGCTGAATATACTGATCTTACCTTGGTTAAAGTAATAGTCCTAAAGGTATTTGATAGGCCTTGGAAATAAAATATGCTGGTAAGATACCGATACTTAAAGTCTTTAACCCCAGGAGTAAGTAAAAACAGACTGCTATTAGTATATTAGATAGGTGCAAAAATGATCTTATTTAAATTGCAAAACATTTTATTGTTTGTTTAATCTATAATTCATTGTAGGAAAATAAGTTAATGAACTGTGTTAATCTTACTTGGGTCTATAAAAAGAGTTTAGGCTTTTCCATTAGTAGAAAAAGTAGTCTCTTGTGTCTTGTTTTATCCTACTGGGATATTTAAGAAAAACAAATGGTTCTTCTAGCCATTTAAATCTAAATATAACATAAAACTGATTTCTTGGCACTGTAGCAATATTTTAGAATATCATAAAGAAAAAAGAAATATTAATCTACAGTACACACTTGAAAAATTATTCAGTTAATTGCTAGAATGTCATAAAGATCTTCTCAAAACATTGTGGACTTAGTATTTTCACCTCGCATGTACTCTTCTTTAGGGAAATATTTTGGGATATATTCCAGGAAAACTAGGGAACACATCAGGTATATTTTATAGAACTCATGCACATACCAACGAGCCTGGATGCCAGCATGAGTGCTGCAGCACTAGTTCAATATTAGCTCTGCAATCTAATCCAGAAATGAAGTATAAGGGAGGCAAGGGAGTTACAAGATGAGGATGTCCACCTAACTATATTATGAGCATGATAAATTGGAACAGGAAGAGTCAGAGTTCTAAGAGGGAGCTCTCTGGGTAAGTGGTTGATATCAAAGGTTAAGTGAGACTTAAAAAAATAGGTGATATAATTTAGAGTCAGGATAGCAGGCTTCACTTGAAGTCATCAACTGTAGTCTATATTATATTTGTTCATAGCTCCGTACCTCACTTTCTTCATCTGTACAATTGGAATAATATGATTATTGTAAAAAATAATAACATTATAAACAAAGCAATAAAAACAATTCATTATCTAGGGAAACACAATAAGAGATAAAGGAAAGATGAAGATATGATAACAAGAAAAAGTATAGAAAAATAATGTATAAGAAGTACTAATTTTCTAAAATGTGGCATCACTTACAGAGAATAACAAAATTTCTATTTGACCTTGATTCTAGGTTTAATATCCTTTTAGAGAGCCAGGCTGATATTTTTCAACTAATAAAGAAATACAATTCTAACTTACAACTTGATATTGAGTAAGAGTCATAAAATAATGATAGAAACAAATTACTAGGAACTAAATTTTAGAGTAAACAGAATAAGTTAGAGAACAGAAGGTAAGTGGTTACCACAATAAAAATGTAAAAGTGAAGATAGATGTGTAGCTGGGAGAATGAGGATAGTGAAAAGAAAGAAAGAATTAATGTTTCTTACTAATATTCTTATCTGAGAAAGTAGAGCAAAAAGACATTTTTATAACTAATGGAGTTTCAGGAGTATAATTTAACATTATAAAGATAACCAATAGAAAAATAACACATATAGAAAAAATCATCACTTAAAGGTAGCAGATGTTTAAGACAGCAAAATCATCATTTATATCAATAAAAATTAAAGAATGTAGGTATAAAGTAATTACTTACTCAAAATAGAAAAGGTACAAAGTAATTCAAAAGGCAGGACAAGATAGGATGTAATAGAGATAGAAGAAGAAATTAATGAGGCAAAATAAAATAATATAAACAGCTAATAAAATGCTTAGTTAAAAAGTAATAAAATAGGCAAACATAAACAAAAGAAACTTGTGAAAAAAACAAATATCCAAAATAAAATATTACAAAGAAAAACTAATTATCACAAAGAAAATTAAAGAAAATTAGATGTTTTGCACAAATATATTGACAAAAATTGAAAATCTAGATGAAATGTCTATTTTTTGAGAAGGATACATGAACCAAATTTAATGGCAGTTGAAGAAAAAATTAAACAGAAAATTCTATAAATTAAAGAAAATTATTAAAAATATACTTTACAAAATATGTACCAAGTTCAGATGTTTTCATTGAGGATGTTTAGCAACACTTACATGACTAGAAAATTACATCGCTAAGTAAACTATCCCAGATTACATAAAACCGATACTTTAACCTGAAAATGGAGCCCCCCAAAGGAAAACTATACTCACATTTTAGTTGTAAATATGGATGCAAAGATCCTAAATTAAAGATTAGTAAACAGAATCTAACACAACATTCAAACAATAATGCATCATGATTGAACCTATTAGCTCTAGTCATACTTTTTTTCTCAGCATTGTAGGTTGTCTGTTGTTCAGAGACTAACATACTTCTCTGCAGTCACTGTCCATATAATAAATTCAGACAAATGAATCAAAGATAAAAAACATGGTGAAGTCATACTGAATGGCATCTGAGCTTTAAGAATTAGGCCTCTGCAAATGAAACCATTCTTCAAGAAAAATTAACAACAGTAATGAAGCTCTGGACTATCTCTAATCTCTATGCAGCTTTGACCAACAACAGAACTAAAAAAGAGGATGGAAAAGAAAAAGTCCCCACACATCTCGAAAAAGATCTGCTTCACAACCCAGCCAAACTTACACAGGGAATTTGAGGAGTATTTTTTTCTGGAGTTGCATTGTCTGCTGAGGAAATATTGTTTTGATTTCTGCCTGAGAAGTGTTTGTTTTGGTTCAAAGATAGGAGATTAAAGTTATCTGTAGAAATTTGTCGACTAGAGTGAGTTCATCACAGATTGGCTGACTTTTCAAAATGTGAAGTAGCTGTTAATTGATTTGCTTTCAGAAGAATGTTCACTGTAATGATCTGTCATTGATCAATTAAACATGAAATCATTTATGGTATTGCCTGTCATGGTTAAATAATTTCCATTAATTAAAAGTGTTAAACCTCTTTTAGTATTCACTTACCATCATTGGTATAGAGGATATCTTCTAAAACTATAAGAAATCATTTTCATCACCTTGACCTTACTGTAGATCAGGAAATACTTTCTCTCTAGCCAAGTGGAATTAGTTTAATATTTTGTGTTTTCTATTTGAAAGACCCATTTTCTCATCATCTACTAATTCCTGTTGATAAGCAGAGATTTCCTCACCAAGGCTTCTTATTTTTAAGATGCTTTAAGAATTTATCACTGCAGTTTTATAGTAAAGTTTATCTGTTAAGCATAGTGTTGGTAATATTATGTACACTTATTAAGCTCAATCGCTATTCCCTTTTTATTCTATATAATATAGAATTAAAAATACTTTGTCTGTCATGAACATTTTTCTGGTTTTCTGTTTGTTCATGTTTCTCCATTTTCTCAACCTTTAACATCTACTCATACAACAGCATGCATCATCTGTGCTTCACTATTCAATAAGTGAACTTTAGTTAATAACTACGTGTTATTTCTTTTGGGGATAGGTAGAAAGAATGTATGCTCTGACTTTTCACTCAAACTGATTTATATTGGGTGTATTAAATATTTTCAGCATTATGCAGCAGAATAATAAAATAGTGTGGCAGAGACTGATAATTACTTATTCTAGTCTCTCTTCTTTTACAATGAAATCTCAATTTAAGTGAGGTCCCCAATATAGAGCCATCTGACTTCCTTGGCAGTTTTTGCCAATGAGTTGTAATTTACTAGATGAGGCTTTAGGGAAATCCCCTTTATAAAAGGGCTGTCTACTACCTCACAATCATTTGCTATTCCTCTCTCCTTTTCACTTTTTCTTGAATGGGGATATGATACTGGAAGTGGAGAACCATCATCTGACAGAACATTCTGAAGATGCTTGAATAAGAACTGTACAAGTTACCTTGGACACAGAACATATAAAAACACTAAGTCAGCGCTGCACTGCCTTTCTCTGAATTTGTCATTAAGTGATCGGGGAATAAACTTTATTAATTTGTTCAAATGAAATTGTGTATATGTGTTTATATCTATTATTTGCAGCTAAATGCATTCCTAACTTCTACAAATAGCTTTGATTACATGTTGTTTCCACATACTCAAAAATCACAAAATGACTTCATGTCACAAAATGTGGGCATTAGCAAATATATTCAGAAGCATTATACTAGAAATAGCCATCAGGAAATATATATTTTTAGGATATATCTTTATTGACATATAGTTTGAACAGAACTTTATTTTTCAAGTGTTTGAATATCTTATTTTGTGTCAAGTGGCCAGGATGGTGTCACTAATGTGTACAGTCAAACAAAGGACTAAAATCTAATTTGTACTGGTTGTTTAAAATACATGAACTAAAGAGTCTAGACCTATCACATTTTGACATCACACAAACATAGTGAATATATAGTACTATAGAAAATAATAATGGTATACTTTTAATGATTCTTGATGGATAAGATTTTGGGACCTGTAGTCATGAAAAATGCAATCACCTTTTGGAACCACACTATGTCAAGAGGCATAGCTTAGCATTTATTATCCTTCTACCAAGAACAAAATTTATTCTTAGCTGCCACTGCTTAACCAACCTTAAAATAATTTAATTTTGATCATTAATTTCTTATTAAAATACTAACTATAACAAAAGTGGGACAGATTTTATTGAATACTAAGAAACCTTTTGATTAATTTTGAGCAAAAAGCTTGTTGCTTCATCTCCTTGGCTTAAAAACGTTCGCTTTTTTCATTATGTAAAGTTGGTTACAAGGGAAATAGTGAAGTAAAATCTTTATTTTGTTTTTCAATCACTGCACTTAGTTTTCAGGCCTCCTCCTGCTTCTTCAAGAATTCTCCAAGCTAAGTATATTTAAATACTTAAATAGTTATTAAATATATAAACAAGCACTTAAGAAAATACATTTCAAAGCACTTGAATTGTTCCTGGATCTAACAACCAGTCACGCTTATGTAAATTTAGAGGGCATTCTATTAATAAATGAGCATTTACAATGCCAGGGGCATACTTCTTGCTAAAATGAGAATCATCCCACCACTGATGTTGATTTCAGTGTGGCTTTGTGGCATTCAGGAGAGCAGAGTCTTGGTTTTGAATCTGTGTGTATAGTACCTTTAGGAACTTGTGAAAGATTCATACAGTTTCTGGATTTAGTTTCCAAAAAGTAAGAGAATGTTGACATATATGATGTTTAAACTTTTAACCATGTCTGGAAGGCATGGAAATTTATGGGAGAATGGTAGGAAGTATTGTTCTATTCTTAATATAATTTTCTTTCAGGCTATGTTTGACCTTATCAGTTTCTCACTTTTTTTGTGTTATAGCACAAGCCAGTAGGGAGGACATAAAGAACATTGGCTTTAGTAACAGAAGATTAGAAAAGAACTGAACTGAGTAACAGTTTTACTGCTTAATGCCTGTATGACATTTAACAAAGCAATTAACCTGCAGACACTTAGTTTTATCAACTGCTAAATAGAGATTATTATTCCTCCGATATAAACAATAAATAAAATAATTTTTCAAGGCACCTAAGAATGTGGCTGGCACATTGTATAAAGTCAATAAATATCAGGCTAATTACAAGTTTATAGATAAACTCTGACATAGAATACACTGGTTTATTAAGACTCATTGATAAGTAGTTCAAATGACTTTATTAAATTCCAGAGCAGCAAGAATTATGTTTGTTCATATTATGACCCCAGCATCTTGAATTACGTTTATTTCTAAAAATGTTTCCTTACTGAACTTGAATAATATTAACAAAATAACTGCGCTCTGAAAGACTAAGTTTGGCAACTTGTATATTTTGATAGGGGAGAGTCTTAGGAAAACTGTATATGATTTAGGTGTGCAAAGAAGAGTATTTCTGAAGGATAAGTCTAGGCTGGGACATGCTAAGAAGACTTACATCTTCTGTGCACACATTATAGAGGTGCATCTTAAAGAAAATGAAACAAATCCAAGTAAATTGAATGCACTAAAAACAATATTTTGCTGTTTTTTTTTCCAGTTAGCTAAATGAGTTTGTTATTTTCATTAGAGGATGGAGAAGTTGTTGTTACTGCTTTTTGTAGTTTAGGTTCCATATTCACTATATGAATATAAACTATAATCAAGGCAATTTTTCCCCTAAAAATTTCCTCCGATATTGGGTAAAATTATATTCATTTCAAATTTTGTTAATCATTTTTGTACTGTTGAAATTAACTCACTTTTTGATCTTCTACCATGATATATTTATACTACAATTTTCTGAGTTATCAATAAGGAAGGTTTTTTAACCTTATGTTAATACTATGGTCACAATTCTGTGGTTATCAAATCTATCTCTTCTCAGTTAAGAGACTTTGTATTTTAATACAATTTATAAAGTAATTATTATAATTATCTGTGAGACAAACCAAAAGTAGGTCTCCATGAAAGGTTTTGCTTGCTCACTGGTCTTTAAACACTGATGGAGTAATAGAACCAGTATTTTCTAAATTAACCTCTATAATATGATCATTATGACAAGCTGGGCCAAATCAACTTTTCCTGCTGTCCTGGAATCTGATAAAGTCATTGGAGCTACTTACCAATGATTCATAATAACCTAATGTGTTCCACATAAGGGTTTATCTGTATGTTTTAATATCTGGCTTAGCACAGATGAATGCCAATCCAACATTTTCCCTCTTCAGTTATTATTTATACTTTATATCTAAAACATGCAGTTATCTATTTTATTCTATTGTAAAAGTGTTTGAAGATTTATGATATTAATGTCAAAAATAGAATTTTAAAATTGCTTATATATTTCAGCTTAAGTTACATGAAATATTAAAACTGGGGGACTTTATGCTTTATTTGTATGCATCTCTATGTTTTTACATAAATATTAGAAGAATGAATTTTTTTATGTGTAAAGGCAGTGACCATTACATTTTTTATGTTCTTAATTACATATTTGTGAGAAGGTGGATATACAAACAATGACCAGATCTTACACACACACACACACACACACACACAATGACCAGATTATTTATATATATATAAAATAGGTCTAATGAGATTAGACATTCTCTTGATAAGTATTTAATAGACATTTCCTCTTAGATTCTCATGTGCTTTTGACATTAATATGGACAAAAAGAAAGATTTTGAAGATTTGAATTTGGTTATTAGTATGCTCCAATTGTCTCCATATTTAAGTAGAACCATTTAATTTTAGTTTATAAAATATTCTTTGCAAAATTTTGGGCATAATATTAGACAAAAAATTTCTTCTCTTGGGCCTAAGGGTATTTGTTATCCAGTATATTGCTAGACTCTGAACTCTTTTTGAAATTCTAACAGTATTCAAGTTTTAAAAAATTACCCCTCAAAATATGTACTTCTAAAAAAAGTGAACTATATCTAAAATTTGTACAAATCAATAATTATACCAAATTCATAAACTTATATTTGATCAAGTTGATTTATAATAAACTACAGAAAAGTCTATGTTTGCTCTTCATCAATGATTATCCTAATTATGTCTTTCATTCTCTTATTAGTACCTGGACAAATAAATTGTAGCCTCAAATGGATCATGTTTTTAGTGATTAGTAATGCTTCTTTTGTATTTAACTTATGTGTGATAATGGACTATATTTTCCACACTTGGTTACTGGTTACTAAAATTTGGGGATGTGCAAAGTGTCTTAGGACCAAAAAGAAGTGTATACATAACTATAGTTGGAATTGGTGTTTAAAAAGACATAGATAAATTATGAATTTTAAATCAGATTTTGAAAAGAACAAGGGAAGGAAATTCCTTTTACAGAAATATAACCCTAGATATCCATTGATTGGTTAGTTTTAAATCATAAAAAAATATTAGAATGCACACATTTTAAATTAATTAACTAGTGGTAAAATCTACGAAAATTAGGGAAATCAGAAGACAAGAATTAATCACAGATATTAATCCAAGTAGATTAAATAGTGATGATCTCTAAGTACTTTTGGAATGTACATTAGAACCAAGGAGCATAATAGCTTCCAAAGACTAAATTTTTCGGATGTGGTTGTGAGCAAAGTATCCTCTCTGGATGATGAAAAGCTAGATTAAAAACCTTCCCCTACATATTTAAACTTAAGATTCTGAAAGTGCTACAGTATGACGGAAAAAAAAGTGAATCAGAAAAAAAACTTATCCGGTAGAGACAGATACTGTTTTGTACTGAACTTTGGATAGTGGTAAAACATGAAATTTTAAAAGGCAAAAACAACTGCAGCCACAGTAACAGAAACAAAATTCTTGTGTAATTTCTTGTTAATAGTTGGTCTTCACTTGGGTTCAGGATTTAAATGCCCACTATTTGTATATCTCTCTCCCACTGGAAACAACAACATGAAAGAAGTATTTTAAACTATAGTGGACCCTTTTTAGGTAAGTCCTCAGGATCATGGAAAAATAAATGCTAGAGAAGATAAACTCAATCTGTGCCTGTTGGTACTTCTCTGTGAGAATCCCAATGAAAACTGGGATTAACTATTTAACTAAAATTACTAAAAAAAAATCACATAACACAAACATGGCAATGCACCTTTAGCAAGAGCCAGAAAAATCAGCAGTTTTTAGAAAAAAAGTAATAAACAAAAGGACCAGAAACACAAAAACTTCATATAAAGGTGTTATATGATACAATTTTTAAAGTGAATCCCTTTTATATTTAAAGCAATAAAAATTGGACTTTAAACAATGAAAACATAGCAAAAACATTTAAAAATAGTCTGATATATTTGAAAAAGAACCTGTAGAACTTTATCATTGTACAATGAGAATCAATGGATTGAGATCCTTGAAACAGGGGAAACTGAAGGTAAGCTTGACATTCACTTCAGCTTTCTCCTAAGGGCAAACAAAAATAAAAAAAAAAGAAAAGAAAAGAAAAAGAAACTACAGCACAGGGAGGTGGGACATAGTGGACATAGTGGGGAGCAATGGGTGAAAAGCTAGTAGAAAAGAAACAGACTTAGCAGGTACTAATGTTCTTGAAATTTGAGCGACATGGGATTAGAGGAGCAAGCTGCAGAAAATAGCCTTCAGAAATCTGCATAGGAATTTTTCCAAGGTAGTGGCTCAGTAATAATCTGTGTATGTGCGCAATGAGACTCTGCAAGGCTGAGAAGAGAACAGGTGCTGTGGAACTAGCAGCTGACAGGAGATTTTGAAGATGATTTTATTATGCCAGAGAGATACTGGAGTTCTTGACTAGAAATACTTTAGAAACATTGGTGAACCACTTGATGATTAAGTTGCGACCCTAGAGAGATTTTATTTTGGAATAAAGACCATGTCCCAGGAATAAAGGAAACATTCTAGAATAAAAGGCAAAACTGAAATATTTTTGTGCAAACAATGTCCAATCTAAGCCTTAATGAGATCTAGGTGATATAACAGAAATGTAACTGCCTGCCAGAACAAAAGTCAAAAATCATTAAAAGATGACAAAATCTAGAATTGTTACAATATATCATTTAAAATCCAGCATAAAATAAGGAAGAATAAATTACTGAGTAAGTGAAACAACAAAAAATGTAATGTATATTAAAAAAACATATCAACAAATGACTAGTTTTGAAATTAGTAGTTAAATACAATGTCAACTATATACAAAGTTTTCTTGTAAAGAAGTACAGAATTGGTAAAGAGACAGATAAATTCAGAGGTGAAAAGAATTCTCCAAAATAAAAGCACATCTAATTATAGAAGTGCAAAATTCTACATCTAAAATAAGGACTTTGTTGGAAACATTTAACAGAACACTGGACAAAGAAAAGGAAAAGATATGTGGAATCAAAGAAATATGGAAAGTAGAAGGATAAGGTTCAAAACATTTCTAAATCAAGATCCAAAGAAGGTAATAGATATAATATTTAAAAAATTGTCAAAACATAATAGCAAATATTTTTACAAAATTAAAAAAAGTAAATATTTGCACCTAAAAATTATACTGTCTAACTGTAATACATGGAAAACTTTAAAAATAATCAGAAAGAACAAAGAAAAACTATTGGGGTTAAAGCTGACTTCTGGAAGTCATCAATGGAATTCAGATAGTATTCAAAATACTATAGGAAATAAAAGTCAAATTGAATTGTGTATCAAGTAAGGATACTTTTCAAAAATAAGAATGCCATAAAAGATATAAAATTTACAATCAAGAGAAATTTGCTGTGGGAAATTTTTAAAAAATTTACTCATAAGAAACTGATTCTAAAAAAAACAGCTCTTAGAAAAAAGAAAACAGTAAATATAATGGTAAATATGTTAATATTTCTAAACTAATATTAATATTTCTAAACTAATATTTCCTGCCTCAAAAAAAATCTCTTGAATAATATTTATTTTTTTGTGGTTAAAAATATATTACATTCTGGAAATTATAGCATATAAGTAGAGTGAGGAAAGTGTAATTGGCATTATAATAGCTTATTATATATATAAGATATATATATATATATAAGATATATATATATATATATATATATATATATATATATATAGAGAGAGAGAGAGAGAGAGAGAGAGAGAGAGGGAGAGAGAGAGAACAAAATTATTAAAACAGTTTAAAGCTAACATTTTAGGTTAATACTTTAATGATAATTATTTAAAGGATAGAAAGAAAATGTATATCTTCCAAACCAGTAAAAATGACAACTGGGGATCAAAATGTTGAAAAGTAAATCAATTTGAAAGTAGGCAATAATTGAGAAAACACCCAGAGACATAATGTATCAGATGGAAATCACAGAATAAGATATAATTCCAAATACTATAAATATAAATAGATTTAACTCAATTTAAACAACACTAGTGAATGCACACACACAGACATACATACATACTCTAACTACATGTTATTATTCAGAGATATACTGAAATCCAAAAGTAGAGAATAAAAGCATGAAAAAATACTAAAAAAAACTATTAATTACGCTTTAATATCTTTTTGTTTTGTATTTATACTGCTATCCAGATGTCAAGGCAAGAAGCAATAAAAATGAGTTTGTATTCATATCATAATAAAACTTTTAATTAATTGGAATAATATGACTATTACACATTTTATGAACCTAAAAAGGAAGCTTCAAAAGAAATACCAGAAAATTGTAACAAGAAAGTGATAAATCCATCATCATATTAGACAACTTTTATACATATCCTAGTAATTTATGAAGTAGCTATATATTTATTAACTATAGATGTGAAATAGTGATCTAAATGACATATAAAATCTTAAACCAACTATTAGAGAATGCACATTTTTTGAAGCATGCACAAATCAGTTATGAAATTGAACATAAATCACATATTAAAATGTGAGCCAACAAATTTCAAATAAAATATTTTCAACAAATGGAGGTTTAATACCAAAATTATAAATTAATTTTATAATTTTTAACTTATAAATTGTTATAAATGAAAGAACACAAAATAAGTTTAAAAAATAAATCTTCATATATAGATATATCATATACTTTCCTAAATAAAATCTGAATCCAGATGGACTCAAAATGGAAATTAAACTACTATAATTAAAAATAACTACTTACCACACTTTTTAGATGCTGATAAAGCACAGTTTGAGGAAAAGTTACATTCCTAGACACACATATTCAATAAGAAGAAATAGTAAACAAATAAATAAATCATACGCTTTAAGCATTTAGAACCAATATATTATATCGAGAAAGTAGGAAGAAAACATAAGAAAAAATAAGTTAATGAAATAGGAAATCAAGACAAAGTAGGATTTTAAAATCTCAGAAAAGGTGCTTCTTTGAAAAGACTAATTGATAAAACTATGTTGAATAAAAAAAAAAGGTACAGCAGAAATATAGGCATTAAAATATAGAAAATTAATTTGATAAATTAGTTTTCTAAAAAAATGTAAATGATCAAAATTGACTAAAAAATAATTCTAAATAATTCCTATAATCAATATAAAATTAAATCAATAAATAAAAATTTTCCCTCAAATAAAACACAAATCTGATAGTTTAAAATGTTTATTTTATTTTATCAGACAAGAAATATTTTACATACTCAAGGGAGTAGAGAGAAGAATAATAGAGAAAGGGACTTAAAATACTCTGATGCGAGTATAAATTTAATTTCAAAACCAGATGTAAAAATTGCCCCATATCTTAATGACTGGAACAATAAATATTTGTTACCTATTTCTATGGGTCTGGAATCTCAGACCTGTTTATCTGGAAGGTTTTGGCTCAGAATCTTTTTCTAGGCTGCAATCAAGGTGTCAGCAGGGGCTCAGTTACCTCTCTTCTCACCTGGAGGATTATCCACTTCCAGGTTCACTCATATGGCTGTTGGCAAGCTTCAGATAAGCACTGGTTGTTGAAGGGAGACATTGGTTCTTTCTGTATGGCTCTCTCCATGGGGCTGCTTACAATGTAGCCACTTGCTTCTCCCATAGAGAGATATCTGAGAGAGAAATATGAATGAGAGTCACCAAGACAGAAATTACAATATTTTTAGAGACTAATATTGAAAGTGGCCTTCTATTCCTACTACAATATTCTCTATTTATTAAAATTGAGTGACTATGCCTAGTCCACAATCAAAAGGAAAGGTAACACAAGTGTGTGAATACACACAGGAGACAATTTCAAGGGCTGCCTACCATACCAGATAAGAAAATTGAGATTAGAGAAAAGTTCATAAATATGGATGCAAATATGCTTAATGAAATTATAGCAATTAGATCCCATCAGTGTTTTAAAATTATACTACATTTTAACCAAATTGGGTTTGTCCAGGAATACAAAGATAATTCACAATTAGAAAAAAAAAATGATGACTACATCATAATGCATTTCATTGACAGTATAAAGGTGGAAAAAATAACCGAATAGGTACAGAAAAAAATCTTATAACTAAATTTAAATTACAATGAGATGTTCATGAGAAAAAAAATAGCATATTGAGAAAAGGAGAGAACTTCTATAATTATAATGTCAACCTGAAATCTACAGCAAACTTTATATTTATTGAAGAAGTATAAGAATCGTTACCTATAAAATAAAAAAAATAGCCAAAGATAGACATTACCATGGTATTTATTTAGTATTTTCCCTAAGGCCTTAGCTAACTCATTAAGACAAGAAAAACAACTAAAAAATATGAAAATAGCAAAATAGACAAAAATAATGCCATACTTTATAACCATATGTATATATATATAACTATAGATAAATAGTTATATATATATTTTATAGTTGAAATTTTAGTAATTTTATTAAATATTAGAGCAATATAAAAACTATATTTTCTACACTAGAAATAACTAATAAATGTACTATAAAATAAGATATTCACCATAGAACAACAAATACCATAATAACATAGAAATTAATTTTGAAAAATACTATAACTATGATAAGGATTATAGAAAATTTTCTCTCTCTCTCTCTCTTTCTCTCTCTATATATGTGTATGTATGTATGTCTGTCTATAAGTGGACAACTATTACACTATTACATACAAAAATAGAGCAACAAGAAAATAGAAATCTTAAGGAAAATTATACCAGTTAATATGAAAACACTCTACTTTCTATCTCTATTTATCTTATTTTATAACATTAATATTAAGCAGTCTTGCTTTGTAAACTATGTTTTTCATGTAAATAAAAATTTTTAAAACCAAGTCAAGTAAAGAGATTAATTGGAGACATCTGAATGAAAAACAAAAACTGTCTGGAATAAATGTCTACTTATAATATAATAAAACATTTTTTAAAAGTTGCTAGTTATAAATTTCTGAATAATCAAATTTTATGCTATAAAACATCATTTGAGGACATAATGACAACTCAGTTGTGAATAAGAATTTTTATTTCACTCAGTATTCAATTATCAAAGTTCCTTCTTTTGAATGACAACCATAAGAAATAAAAAGAAAATCTGTAATTACATTTTCATACTTCATTTAACTGAGGTTAATTACCTTTTCTAAGTTACAGTCTATGTTTTACATCCTCTACTTTTCTATTTGTCTATGCTGTGTAACTTATAATACATCGTCACAGACAAAAAAGAAGCAGCATTTTGTACACTGAAATGGAAGAGATGTACACTGTTATTTGTTCAGAAGTGTGTGAACAAAATGATTTATTGCTAAGGATTTGTGCAGAGATGTATAACAGATTGACCTTACTTTAAAGGTGACAGTTTAAGTCACTAAAAAAAAAGTGTTTTTAGATATATAATTACATTATATGGAAAATTAATAAGGTAAAATTTCCGAATTGATGCCCTTTAAATTTTGATTTCATGTTTTTTTCTTTGCGTCGATTTTTTTGTAATGTATAATTAAAAGACAGCAGTATTGTTTAAGAACAGATTTTAATGTGTGACAATGAAGCAGAAACGAAGACCTTCTCTCAGAGAATTAGTGCCAGTTATGCTTTCTTCACATTCATAATAAATTAAGATTATATATTATTTTAAAATATTTTCTTGCCATATTATAATTGTTATGATAATTAACAAATTATGTATTTATGCATTAGTTTAATTTTTTAAGTACAGTAATAAATTAGCATGGCATATGACAAGATCACAATAGCATAAGCAAAAAGAAAAAGGGTGAATATGAACATAGTTGCAGTTACTTGGAAGACAAGTCTTTTATTTTTTGAGATGAAGGATGATGATTAATCTACTCTTGGGAAAAATTTTCATTAAAATTGTTAGTATAGTGGACCTTTCTGAAGCGTGAAACTGAATTAACCATTGCTATGACAAAGGTAAATTATTTTTATTATATTTTGTATTTAATTCATTGACGATATATACCATAAGAGTTTGTCTGTGCTAATATTAAAAAAATACAAAAAACTCTAGACTCCTTGCATGCAGAATGTGTTTCCACAAATTATTTACTCAAGGTAATTTAATCAAGCACTATGCTAGTGTTTTATGTACAAGAATAAAATAAATAAAAATTCTATAGAATAAAACATTGATTATTTTACTAAAAGTAAATGCTATGAACAATGAAATCAGATTCTTAATCTTTTTATGAGCAGAAAAAGTAAGTGGCATGTAGTATGCATACAATTAATAAATGAATAAATATATAAATAGATGAATGACATCTTAGATAAACATAAGTGATTCTTTATTTTTTATTTATTTGCTGTTGCATTAGCTGACTTAACTTATGTAGCATGACAATCTGAGATTTACTTTAGGGTAGAATGTGTTGAAAAAGAAGTATAATCTCCCAGTGACCAGTCACACATTATAATGGAATGGAATAAAATGATATACAGAAATAAAATGAGGATATTGGCAACCTGTTTGGCACATCATGTGCCAATTCTTTTTCTTTCAGGAAGTCACTCTTTAATGAGTGTGCAGTCCAACTGGTATTGCAGTTTGATTTGTGACCAGTGAAGGTAGCTCATATCTGTGTGCCAACACAATCACCTGGAAAGGAAGGAGATCTCATATAAACCCATAACAAAACCTGATGTTTACACAAAGACTCTTGGCACACAGGCATCAATCCTTGAAGCCAAGCAACCTCTGCAATAAAATGGCTTAAGAGAAGAGTGAATGGAATGCTTTGTATTCCTTTGTTTGGTTTGACCATGCTAGTGTCAAAAAGATAATTGATACTCTTAGAGTAATAAATGGCCTCCTAGCTCAGATTGAATTTAGGTTTTTCTTACTGATATCAATTCTCCTGGGAATTTATTCTTAAAAAATATGGTTCTTCTTGCCACCCCCCCTGACCCCGCCCCATCACCCCCTTTCACATAATAAGAGATTCCAGACCTGGCCTTCTAAACTCTCATGTTTGAGTCTCCTCCTTAAAAAAGATGACCCAAACATAATTTATGACTTATATATAGCATGAATTATCTTTTTTGGAAAGGGATTAATGAGCCTTAACAAGAGCTGTCTAATTCCTAGTGCTGGGAAAGTTCAAGATTTTAGTTAGGCTATTCCCATGTTTTTTTCAACACAGTTTAATTAACTTCTATACTGAACTGAATAGTGTCTTTTCAAAATTAATGTTGACTTGGAAACTGTGAATGTGACCTTGTTTGGAAATAAGTTCTTGATGAAAGTAATCAAGTTAAGATTAGCATAGGCCCTAAATACATCATGATAGGTGTCTTATAAGAAGAGGGATATTTTGACATAGAGACAGAGACACAAGAAGAAGAGGCCATGTAAAGATGGAGACAAATATTTAAACACCAAAAATTGCCAATAACCAAGAGAAGCTGGAAAATCAAAGAATTCTCCCTTATAATTTCACAGGGAAGATGGTATTGCTGACAACGTGATTGTAAACTACTAGGTTCCAAATTGTGAGAAAAAAAAATATTTTTTTAAAAGGCTCCAAGTTTGTCATAGGAAAAAAATTCAGATTCTGGTTCTGGGAAATGGGGTGCTATTGTAACAAATACCTAAAATGTGAAAGTACCTATATCAAACATATGAGGATGTTTTTTATTTTCACACACAAAAGAAATATATCTCAAAGGTAATGAGTAGAGCCTGAAAATGTGTGGAAGCACAAGATAGTAAAACCTAAACTGCCTTGAAGAAACTGTTGGTAGAAATATGGACTTTAAAGGTTACTCTGATGAGAACTCAAAGAAAATTAACAGAATGTATAAAAGCTCCTATTATCTTAGAATACATATATTGTCATAAATAAAATGTTTCTAGAAACATAAAAATTAATGGCTTTTCTGGCAATGTCTCTGATGGAAATAAGAAACAAACCATTAGAAACTGAAGGAAAGATTAACTTTATTATAAGGTGGCATTAAACTTGACTAGATTATTTTCTGCTGTTCATCAGAAGGTAGAACTTGTAAGCAATTAACTTGGATATTAAACAGAGGAGATTTCTAAGCAGTGTATAGAAGGTACAGCCTGATTTCTTTTTGGTGCTTATAGTAAATTGTGAAAGACATAAATTGAGGGATAAACTGTAGGTAAAAATTAACTAGCACTTGATGATTTGGAAGATTCTCAGCCCATCCAGATAGCATGCCCTGGGAATAGGGCCAAGCGTGTAGCTGAACAACCATTTATTAAGGTATCAGTTAGGCATGTGGTTAGGCAAGGGGTTTATGAATCTAACAACCTTCTCAACAGAAGCCAGGAATAGAGATGGACTTAGAAAGAATCCATGGAGAACCCTGGTACCTAATGACACAGATCTCCATAACATTAATGGAAGACAAGAGAGTTCATATTTTTATACCAGCAAAAACACTGCCAGCCTGCACTGAAAGGAACAGAAATGGGATGGATATCTTTTGTCTTAAGCCATCAATTTTGTTTTAATTTATCGCAGAAGTCCTGGGAAACAAATATAACCTCTACAAGTAGAATAACTCCACTAAACAGTTTCATGCCTAAGGGAGAATATAATCTTTAGTAATATAGAAGAGAAGCCTGAGATTAGCTATGTGACTCTTCTGTCTTTTGAAAAGTATCTCTAATATCTTATACTTTAAGAGTTCAAATAGAAAAGATATGTATCTGTCTACATACATATCCATTGCCATTGTCATATTCATATCTTTATATCTATAGGTATATCCACATTTTGATATCTCTATAAAAGAATAAATGCATAACAGAAAAGCAAGAAAAAATAAAATCAAGAGGACACAATATACCAAGAAAGGAATAAAACCAACAAGAAAAAAAGGGTTCAAGACCATTTTAAGTTAGATCAGAGGTAGACACAATGATTGACAACTTATATGCCTCGGGTGCTATATAGGAAAATTAAATGAATAAAACACATGAGATGCTTATATATTAAACATATGAAGATTTTAAAAATTTTACACAAAAATTGTGTTCTCTCAAAATTTTCTTGAAACTATTATTTCTTGAAATTATATTATTATAGTTTTCTGGTTCCATTAAAATGCATTATTTCACTTTTGATGGAGATAACACTATATGGTTGTGGCAGCTACTTAACTCTACCATTGTAAAGACAGCCATTGTTAATAAGTGAAGAAATGAGCAAGTTGGTTTTTGATTTACAGGAAAAAAATGGCAGCCTAGATTTGTTCCATGAATTCTGGTTTGCTGATTTCTGTTCTAGTTGACAACAAAATTAGTGCTTTTGTTCTCTACTGGAGAGATATGTAGAAAACTATGCAATATAGTGCCTACAATTAAATTCAAAGTTTTGGCTGCATATACATAGGATATGGCAGTAACCATCTGACTACTTAGGCTTCTGACATTCTCAACCCTTTTACACACTGCTGTCCTGATGTACAGTTCTGAATGTGTTAGTTCCCTGCAAAAACATCTTAAAATTTTATACTAGTAATTGAAGAAAGTTCAAATCCCAGCCTCTCAATCTCCAGACTTCCTTAAAATTACTTTCATTATTACCCTTAACACATCTTAAACTGAAATTTTGTCTTCATGCTGCTTCCTTCTCTGTGGTCATTCTTGCCTTCCAATTTGATATGTCTGTATTAGCAGCTAGCTGAAAAGTCACTTTTCCTATTTTTCTAATAAAAAATGTTCTTCATCCCACAAGTAGATGTCTTTCTTGTTAGAGCTTCCACAGCCTTTATTTTATTCATACTTTTCTTATGGCATTTCATTATTACATTCTGCTTGCATTCTTTTGTAATATATTGTCTCTTTTGTAATAAGATTTTTGAAGATGTGTCTGACTCATTCTCATTTGTTCCCAGAGTATCTCACTAGGTGCCAAACAAATACTTTTTCTTTGAATTAATGTACAAAGGAAAATTGTGACATACCTTCATTTGGAAGACAAGATTCTGTTTTGTTTTATTTGTAGACTTATTTTAAATATCCTCATATTCCAAATAAATTAAATTATTTTTCCTGAGACATTTTTCTTGCTGTAGCTATATTAAACATATATAATACATACATATATACATGCACACATATATATTATTTTATACCCTTTAAAGAATATTTGACTAAGTGTGGAGTTCCTTAAGAAAAAATATGTTTAGAATAAAATGAGGGTGTGTTCAAGAACAAGAGTGCTAATGCAATCAACTTTGTTTTTTATCTTGACCCCTTCATTTATCTCCTGGCTGACCATGGAAAATTCTTAATTTTAGACTTTTAATTTTTAAAATAGGAATAATAAAATTCCCACCTCATGGAGTTTCTGTTAGGACTAAGTGGTTACCACAGATTAGGCATATCATTGGAACTCCTGTAGTTTCATGAGTCAAGATGCCTCATGTCAAAGCTAAATGTCTTTTGTTACAGATATTTTATATTTTTTAGGCCAGTAGAGTCATAATCTATCTTTTTACCTCTGTCATTACTGGCTAACTGAATAAATGATTTTCTATTGTTTTGTTTTTTTGTTTTGTTTTTGTTTTTGTTTTTTACAAGCCTAAAGGTCTGAATGCCTTGGAGATTAGACATTTGGTCTTGCAGAGTTCTCACACTTGTTGCCACTTTCAACTGAATTTTGTACTATAGTGATCTTGACAAAATTCAAGAAATTGCAGTTCAAAAACAATTGTAAAATAAGTTGTGTGTGCATACATACATATATAATGTTAGAG